>CM055118.1:944398630-944856130 GCA_029206835.1 Rana muscosa | reverse complement strand
GAAAAATAAGAATAATATTGTAACCAATCTCTGACATCCAAAAATTCCTATACGTGGAGTACGGGATTGAATGCCCCAACAGTTCTAATAAGGGCAATGAACCCCGAGATTTATGATGCTGCTGAGCCAATCTCTGGAGAGACTATACCGAGATGCATAAAGTTCATTGAAATTATTCAATAGATGAAAGTCAATATGCTGAGATGTTAGTGCTGAAGGCCAATAGTATGATTATAGGTCTTCTTGGTAACCATCAGTGACATCAAACGCGGGAACACCCAAGAAAAGTGCTGATATTCAGACAGAAAGAAATCCACCACCTCTAGTAACGCTGCCGCTTACCAGAAATAAAGATCCCTGCAAGAGATCAGTATACACAGATGGCTGTTACCCCTGCCAGGGTCTCTAGATGGCTCTGTCAGATATCCCCGCTCGTCCAATGGATATGTTTTCAGTCTTTCTCATAATGTCAGGATGGACTCTTTATGTTGCAGGTAACTTCCCCAGCTAGCAGGCTTCCAGGCAGGACATTGCCATGTGTTTTCACAGCTTTCACAGGTTCGACAGGGACAAGTAATTGAAATACACGCCCAACCCGAAGAATAAAGCCCCAGTCCAATTCTTCCTACGCCCGCATGTTCCAGTGTCATCGTCTAACATTGGACGAATTTAAATTGTTTTTGGGCCTTATGTTCAATATGGGGCTTACAAAAAAGAACGAAGTCCATGCATATTGGTCCAAACGCCCCATCCAACACATGCCCATATATTCCGCTGTCATGTCCAGGACAAGATATGACATGATTATGCGTTTTCTCCTCTTCAATGACAATTCACAGTGCCCTCCCCGAGATCCTCCCAACTATGACAAATTGTACAAGATATGCCCCCTAATCAATGCCTTTTCCAAGCGATTTCAAGAAGTTTTCATCCCAGACCAAAACATTTGTGTGGACGAGTCCCTCATACATTTCACTGGCCGACTGCACTTCAAGCAGTATATACCAAGCAAGAGAGCCAGCTATGGGTTAAAATTAAATAAATGATGTGATCGAGCCACTGGATATGTCTTCACATTCAGGATCTACGAAGGCAAAGATTCCCAGCTCCAGCCCCGTGATTGCCCCACATATATTGGAACCAGTGGGCAAATTGTCTGGGAGTTGGCATACCCCCTGTTCGGAAAAGGTTACCATTTATATGTTAACAATTACTATACCAGCCTGCCCCTTTTTCACCACCTTTACAGTAAGCCAACCCCGGCCTGTGGTACCCTAAAAAAAAAAAAACGAAGGGATTCCCATAAAATTTGTTGACCAAAAAAATTGCAACCTGGAGAATCGGCATTCATGAGGAACGAGGAGGTGTTGGCCATGAAGTTGAGGGACAAGAAAGATGTCCACATCCTCTCTACGATCCACAATGACACCGTGGTGGAGATCCAAAGAAGACGCGGCCCCATTGTTAAGCCTGAATGTGTCCACGACTACAATTTGTACATGGGGGAGGTGGATTTAAAAAACCAAATGCTACAGCCCTACTTATCAACAAGAAAGTCCCGTTATTGGCAGTAGTGTATTTAGGTTTTGTGCTGCCCTAGGCCTGACTAAACTCGTGCACCCCCTAATTTAAATATAACCCACCCCTTCCTGTCAAGGCCACACCCCTTTCTGTTTAAGACACACCCTGACATTTTCGAGTGGGGACACTAGTTCTTAGGGCCTGAGGGGGGGGGGGGCAATGGATTCCCTTAATTTGCATAGATTTCCTCTCACTTCCTGTTTGGCTATGGGGCAGGAAGTGAAGGGAAATCTCTGCATTGGGACAGGGATGGTAAAAAAAATAAGCTGACAGGGGCTATAACCCTCCCTTACTCTATCCAAAATGAAAATGTTGCCAATGGTTCTACTTTAAGCACACATTTCTAATAATATACTAAGAAAATATAACCATGCCAATGGTACAGCAGAAAACATATAGCACAGTGAGGAAGGTTTGTGGTCCAGGCTGATAGGACAGTCAAAATTAGAAGCAGCTTGCGTTACACTAACAGTGTAGCACAAGCCGGCGGGGACTCTTTCCGTGCTGCCCCCCTGCAAAGTGCTGCCCTAGGCCTGGGCCTTGTTGGCCTAGGCCAGGATACAGCATTGGTTTTCGGCACAAAAATGTTGCGTTACATCTGTTTCACATGGCCCTTTTTAATTTGTTTGTCTGCTACCAAAAAGCAACTCAAAATCAACAACTCCCCTACCTCCATTATATCGAAGATATCATCGATGTCCTCATTTACCAACAAGATCCCGCCCCAGGAAGCATTCGCTCTGATAGTGTGAGTCGGCTTCACAAGCGACACTATCCCTTTAGCATCCCCCCCACAGAATCTGGAAGAAGACGCTAAAAGAAATGCCGTGTATGCAGCAGAGGAGGAGTAAGAAGAGACACCACCTATTATTGTCCCGATTGTCCCTCCCAACCTGGCCTGTGCATCGGAAATTGCTTCAAAATTTATCATACATCCATTAGTTCTCCTTATTATTAACAGACTGCCATTTCCCCATTTGCATGCTACCATGTTACTACCTTCCGTGTTAATTAACTGACCTGGCCTGTTTACAGACGATGTCTTTGCTTGCCGATTTAAACCACGTTTCTGACCTCCACGTGAACCAACCTCAGCCTGTTTACCGACGATGCCTCTGCCTGCCGATTTAAACCACGTTTCTGACTTCCACGTGTACCGACCTTGGCCTGTTAATCGACCATGTTTTTGCCTGCCACTTGGACTGATCTTTTGGCCATCTACTTTTAGTACACAGGGGTCTCACATATGTGAGGGGCTTCAGAATAGCATTCTGAGTAGAGAAAACCAGTTTTTTGTTTTCTGTGCTCCCAGAACAGGGTCTGGTTGCCCGGAAGCTTCAAAGCGATTTGGGTGGGAGAAGCCTCTACCCCTGTCCCCCTGGCCCTAAGCTTGATGGTCCTTCCTGCTGCCTGGACCAATACTTTGGCTGTGCTGACCATATTACTGCCTGTATAGACCCATGACATTATGGACCATGTTACTTCCTGCTGCTTGGACCAATACTTTGGCTGTGTTGACCATATATCTGCCTGCTGCCTCTACTGACTTTGGACAGTATTTCTGCCGGGACACCTCTGCCTGCTACCTGGACCTGTGCTTTGGCTGTGCTTTGGCTGTGCTCTGGCTGTGCTGACAGAATATCTGCCTGTACGAACTATGGACAGTATTCCTGCCTGCTGCCTGGATGATTGCTTTTGCTGTCGCTGACCTCATCCCTGCCTGCTGCCTGGACCGATGCTCTCCTCTGTGGACCACTGCACTTCTAAAACCACAGGTAATCTTTTGTTATTTGGTATGTACCTGCTATGTGTTAGATATATGAAGGGCCTTCAAAAATGTGATCGATAGTCAGAAAATGATATGTGCAATTAATGCTGCTAGAATGCTTGGAGGTGCTACTTGGATGTTGGGCCTCTGTATATGGCCAGGCTTTGTAAAAGTCTCAAACATGTGGTATCACTATACTCAGGAGGAGTAGCAGAATGCTATGCACATGCTATGTGTTAGAAATATCTTATAAATGGACAACTTTGTGTAAAAAAAAATGCATTTTCATTTATTTCCCACATTTTCCAAAACCTTTTGGAAAAAAATGAACCATTCAAAAGACTCATAATGCTTCATAGATTATACATTGGGATGTGTGCTTTCCAAAATGGGGTCATTTTGTGGACAATTCCATTGTCCTGGTGCTCCAGGGTCTTCAAAAGTGTAATAGGTGGTTGAGAAAGGATATGTGCAATTTATGCTTGTAGAACGCCTGAAAGTGCTACTTCAATGTTGGGCCTCTGTATATGGCCAGGCTGTGTAAAAGTCTCACACATGTGGTATCGTCATACTCAGGAGGAGTAGCGGAATGCATTTTGGGGTGTCATTTTTGCTATGTACATGCTATGTGTTAGAAATATCTTATAAATGGACAACTTTGTGTAAAAAAAATGCATTTTCATTTTTTCCCCACATTTTCCAAAACCTTCTGGAAAAAAATAAACCATTCAAAAGACTCATAATACTTCATAGATTATATGTTGGGGTGTGTGCTTTCCAAAATGGGGTCATTTTGCGTACAATTCAATTGTACTGGGTCTCCAGGGCCTTCAAAAGTGTAATAGGTAGTTGAGAAAGGATATGTGCAATTTATGCTTGTAGAAAGCCTGAAAGTGCTACTTCAATGTTGGGCCTCTGTATGTGGCCAGGCTGTGTAAAAGTAACACACATGTGGTATCGCTATACTCAGGAGGAGTAGCAGAATGTATTTTGGGTTGTAGTTGCAATTATGCATATGCTGTGTGAGAGAAATAACCTGTTATGGCCAGTTTGTGTAAAAAATAAAAAAAAAAATCCTAATTTTCCCAAGAATTGTGGGAAAAAAATACAACTTAAAAAAACTCACCATGCCTCTTAGTAAATACCTTGGACTGTCTACTTTCCAAAAAAGGGGTAATTTTGGGGTATTTGTACTTTCCTGGCTTGTTAGTGTCTCAAGAAATGAGATAGGCCTTCAGTACATCAGGCGTAATCAGATGTGATAAATTTTCAGTGATTGGCACCATAGTTTGTAGACTCTATAACTTTCACAAAGACCAAGTAATATACACTAATTTGGGTTATTTTTACCAAAGATATGTAGCAGTATACATTTTGGCACAAATTTATGAAGAAAAATTACTTATTTGCAAAATTTTACAATAGAAACTAAAAAAAAGTGTTTTTTTTTTTTACATTTCGCAGTTGTTTTGCTTATATCACAAAAAATTAAAAACCTAGTGGTGATTAAATAGCACCAAAAGAAAGCTCTATTTGTGAGAAGAAAATTATAAAAGTGTTGTTTGGATACAGTGTAGCATGACTGAGTAATTGTCATTCAAAGTGTGAGAGGGCTGAAAGCTGAAAATTGGTCTGGGCGGGAAGGTGCATAAGTGCCTGGTATTGAAGTGGTTAAAAAAAAAAAAGTTTTAAGAAATGTGTGACAATAAATGAAATCTTCAAAAGACTCACCAGGCCTCTTAAAAATACTTCTGGGTGTTTGCTGTCCAAAGTGTGGTACTTTTGTTGATGTTAACCTCTTCTCGCCCAGCCTTATATCAAATACCAGTCATATGACATCCTCCCAGGTTCACGCCTTGCGCGTATCTCACAGGCCATGCTCCACTGTGATCTGTCACCCATGTGACTGCTGAAGCCAATCACAACAGATCAAATGGTAGTTGTACACAATGGAATGTTTGTTACATGTCAATCACAGCCCATCTGTACCATGTGATAAGCTGTGACCAATCACAGCTAATCACAATAGTAAACACTGAATGATTGCTTATACTGTAACTGTAAAATGCACAGTTATAAGCAATCGTAGTGTGTAAAAAATAAATAAATTCCCTAGAGTAGTACAATGTTACTATGGTAACACTGCATTGCTCTTGTCACTGTATGTAAAAAAGAAAATGTAAATAAATAAAATATAAAAATAATAAAAAAATCTGTAAAAAATAATAATAATATATTATTATTATTTTTACATACTGTCACCAGTCAGTGTCTCTGATCACCACCACACCAGTTGTATGATAAAACTGTACTGCACTGGTGGCAGTATGTAAAAACAAAAAATTGAATTTCTTATTTTTCTACTTGACGTAATTGTAGCCGTATTAGTGCAATTGTGACAGAGAAAATTAAGTACTGTCCGTGATACTTTTTTTATTTGCACTAACATAGAATTTTTCAGGACAAGCTTTCGGGGTATGTCCCCTTCTTCAAGGTCCAAGCAGTACTGATTCACAATTTTTTTAGCAGAATGTTAAAACAAAGCAAGAAAAAAATCTCAGAGGGAAAGGAAAAAAAAAACACATACAAATCAATGGTAATAAAGATAGCAGCAGAGTTAGTGAGATAAGACAGAGGGAGAGCTATAGACTTGAGGGGGGAGATGCTAGTCACAGAGGGGGTCATAAAACCTTAGTATAATGGGTAAGGAAACCAATGTCTAAATTTAGGCCATTCGTTTTTGTGTCAAAAAGAATTATCATTCTTAGTTCAAATGTTTTCCTTTCCTGGATAGTTCTGAAATTCCCTTTAAGAACTAAAACATTGAGGTCTTCTATAGTGTGGTCCGGTTGTGAGAAGTGATGTCCCACAGGTGTGCAGAAACTGTCTTCTTTATGTTCTTTGATGGTATGTCTGTGAAAATTCATCCTCGCTTGCAACTTCTGTCCTGTTTCACCAACATAAGATCCTTTGCCACACCTGTTGCATTGGATGAGGTACACAACATTACTGGAGGTACAGTTGTAAGATCCCATGATGGTGAAGGTCCCATTTGTGTGTGTGACACTTTTGGATGGATTGATCTGGTTGCACAGTTTGCAGCGTTTTTTATTGCAGGGTTTGCTTCCATTATTTGTGACTTCATAATCAGAGTGAAGTTTCCTGCTGATTAGTTTGTGTCTGAGGTTGGGTGGTTGTCTGAAAGCCAATAATGGGGGTTGTTGGAATATTTCTTTCAGAGTTTCATCCTCTGTTATAATGGGCTGTAAATCTTTGATTATCTTTTTGATCCCTTCTAGTGTTGGGTTGTATGTGGTGACCAGAGGTACTCTGTTATTTGTTTTTTTCTCTTTGTATTGGAGGAGATTTTCTCTTCGGGTTTTCAAGGCTGTGTTTATGCTGTTGTTGATGGTTTTGTCTTTATATCCTTTCTTCTGGAAAGAGCCTGCCAGTGTTCTGAGATGTTTATCTCTGACTTCTGGGTCTGAACAAATTCGGTGGTATCTGATGGCCTGGCTGTGTATGATGGCTCGTTTAGTGTGTTGGGGATGAAAACTGGAACTATGAAGATAGCTGCATCGGTCAGTCGGTTTTCTGTATATGGAAGTGTGAAGCTTGTCATCCCTGATGTATACTGTAGTGTCTAGGAAGTTGACATGTGTGTTCGAATAGTCCATTTTTAGTTTGATAGATGGGTGAAAAGTGGGTATGGGTACTGCTATGGGAAGCAAAATGGCACCCCAATATGCAAACTTATTTATGGCTGACCTGGAGGACAAATTCCTGAACAGCATACAACAAAAGCCATACAGATATCATCGCTATATTGATGATATCTTCATGATATGGACTGAAGGTGAAGAAAGTCTAAACCAATTCTTCTCATTGATCAACACTTTTCACCCATCTATCAAACTAAAAATGGACTATTCGAACACACATGTCAACTTCCTAGACACTACAGTATACATCAGGGATGACAAGCTTCACACTTCCATATACAGAAAACCGACTGACCGATGCAGCTATCTTCATAGTTCCAGTTTTCATCCCCAACACACTAAACGAGCCATCATACACAGCCAGGCCATCAGATACCACCGAATTTGTTCAGACCCAGAAGTCAGAGATAAACATCTCAGAACACTGGCAGGCTCTTTCCAGAAGAAAGGATATAAAGACAAAACCATCAACAACAGCATAAACACAGCCTTGAAAACCCGAAGAGAAAATCTCCTCCAATACAAAGAGAAAAAAACAAATAACAGAGTACCTCTGGTCACCACATACAACCCAACACTAGAAGGGATCAAAAAGATAATCAAAGATTTACAGCCCATTATAACAGAGGATGAAACTCTGAAAGAAATATTCCAACAACCCCCATTATTGGCTTTCAGACAACCACCCAACCTCAGACACAAACTAATCAGCAGGAAACTTCACTCTGATTATGAAGTCACAAATAATGGAAGCAAACCCTGCAATAAAAAACGCTGCAAACTGTGCAACCAGATCAATCCATCCAAAAGTGTCACACACACAAATGGGACCTTCACCATCATGGGATCTTACAACTGTACCTCCAGTAATGTTGTGTACCTCATCCAATGCAACAGGTGTGGCAAAGGATCTTATGTTGGTGAAACAGGACAGAAGTTGCAAGCGAGGATGAATTTTCACAGACATACCATCAAAGAACATAAAGAAGACAGTTTCTGCACACCTGTGGGACATCACTTCTCACAACCGGACCACACTATAGAAGACCTCAATGTTTTAGTTCTTAAAGGGAATTTCAGAACTATCCAGGAAAGGAAAACATTTGAACTAAGAATGATAATTCTTTTTGACACAAAAACGAATGGCCTAAATTTAGACATTGGTTTCCTTACCCATTATACTAAGGTTTTATGACCCCCTCTGTGACTAGCATCTCCCCCCTCAAGTCTATAGCTCTCCCTCTGTCTTATCTCACTAACTCTGCTGCTATCTTTATTACCATTGATTTGTATGTGTTTTTTTTTTTCCTTTCCCTCTGAGATTTTTTTCTTGCTTTGTTTTAACATTCTGCTAAAAAAATTGTGAATCAGTACTGCTTGGACCTTGAAGAAGGGGACATACCCCGAAAGCTTGTCCTGAAAAATTCTATGTTAGTGCAAATAAAAAAAGTATCACGGACAGTACTTAATTTTCTTATTTTTCTACAAAACTGTGACAAACAATTTCAAAAAACTCGCCATGCCTCTTACTACCTCACCTTGGACTGTCTACTTTCCAAAAAGGGGTCATTTGGGGGATATTTGTACTGTTCTGGCCTTTTCAGGCCTCAAGAAATGAGATCAGTATATCAGGATTGATCTATTTTCAGATATATACACCATAGCTTTTGGACTCTATAACTTTCTGTCAGACTAAATAATATACACTGATTTGAGTTATTTTCACCAAGGAAATGTAGCAGATACATTTTGGTTTAAATTTATGAAAAAAGATTTTTTATTTGCCAAATCTTTATTGTTTTTGGAAAAATGTCCTAGTCTTTTTTCATTTATTTTGTAAACAATTAAAAAACAATTGTGGTCATTAAATACCACTGACAGAAAGCTCTACTTGCATGAAAAAAATGATAACAATTTAATATAGATACAGTGTTGCATGACCGCGCAATTGTCATTCAAATTATGACAGCATTGAAAGCTGAAAAAGGGGGTAAAGGTGTCTGGTATTAAAGTGAGATAGGTAGCCACGTCTGTCAGCAAAATGTGCCCCTTGTGAAGGTGCTTCTTGGATTTTGGGCCCCTCTATGCAGCTAAAATAAAAAAAAGTCTCACATATATACAGTAATTTGGACTTTATTCATTTATATAGTAAAAAAAAAGCAGTGGTGATTAAATGCCACCAAAATAAAACTCTTTCTGTCTCAAAAAATAATCTATATGGATACAGTTTTGCATGCCCAAGTAATTATTAGTCAAAATATCATAGTGCTGAAAACTGAAAGATGTCCTGACAGGAATTTCGTTTAACATGCTGGTCTTCAAGTGGTTGTAAGCTCAAAAAAAAAAAATAACCTGCAAGACAAAGGCATAATGAGATAGTATGCATTGCATACTAGCTCATTATGAAAAACTTACCTTAGATCTAATCTGTTGCAGCAGTCCCCACACACCGCTGAGACCAGCGACATGTATCCCTGAGTTATTTCCGTGTTCACAGGCTCTAGTGCTGTGATTGGCTGGAGCTGCAATGATGTCACTCCCGCGCATGCATTCATGGTACCTACAGGTAAGCCTTATTATAGGCTAACCTGTAGGTAAAAGTGGTGTAATAGGGTTTACAAACAAAAAGGGATAAAACACAGGGAAATGTGCATATATTTGTAGCGGTTGGTTGCTACTAGTTACAACATCCACGCATATTTCACCCTGCTGCCAGACACCCATCCAACCCACTCTGTAGTCAATGAAAACATCTTTTGCTTTGTTTTGTTTATTTTATTTGGGGAATTGAACTTGGTTGGGGAATGGACATGGGATGCCCATAGGATACTTAATAGTTGAATGTTAATTCAATCGATGCGTCACACTCTTGAAATTGAATAAGATGGCTTACACTAAACTTGACAGAATTCTACTCCTCCACACTCCTCTTCCTCCTGCACACAGCTTGACACACTTCTGCCTCAGACCACTTTCCCTGTCACAGTCTTAGTACCTCTGTCACACCATCAGATATGACTGGGCCTTAGCCCCCAGCATGGATAGAAGATGTAACCGTTGAAGGCCTGGGGCCTGCACCACCCCCTCATGACTGTTTTTGGTTAATGGATATTATTCTAAAGCTGATGGACCACTGCTCCCAGCAAGTCTGACTTGCAAATCCTGCCCGCCCTCATGGCTCTGCATCGATTTGGCACAACTCTCCACAGTCTTTCCCTTTGTCTCTGCACCCAGCTCCCCTGGCATGCCTCTTCCAGGTCTCCACTGTGCTTCACTCACCGACTCCTACCCTAGGTCCTCCCTGAAGGATTTACCCGGATGTGCGGACCAACTGTCTCTCCAGCTCCTGTTCCAGGACACCTCTCCATGACCGTGTAAGGAAAGGCTCCTTCCCAGCTCCTGATCTCCTCCGCTGGATCCACCCCCCCCAGATGGGGGTGTGCCTCCTGCACAACAGTCTAGCACTCAATCCTTCAGTTCACCCAGCTGACAACTCTCCCCCAGCAGGCTGACCATGAGTATATGTAGAAGGCCTGCCCCCTGACAATCCTAGTTGGGGATTGGTCAGAGCTCCTCACATGTGCTCCATGTCACTCCAACTCTCAGCACTGCCCCTCTTCCAGAAAATTCTCACTGGAAACAGGGGAGGCACCCAAAAGCTGAAGTACATGTCAGTCACCTACTGCTACACTAACCACTCCCTGCCCCCAGATCAAAAACAAACAGGCCTAGCTTGCAGCATAGGCCTACTTAAATTTACCTGCACTTACAGAACATACAAAAACACTACACTTCTAGCACCTACCTATGTCCTAGTCAAAATCTGGACAAATTTGAGATCTATAAAGATCTACAACTATTCATTCGTAAACTAATTCTGAAGAAACTTTTTCAGAAACAAGAAAATACAACCCATACTCCTAGGGAAAATCGAGCTATGGATCAATTGATTTCACTGCTGGAAGAAAGTGACACAGCAGATCTTATTGATTCCATTGATCTGTCTCAAATTCTGCAATCTGTGGAGCAAGAGACAAGTTACTCTAAAAGCAACCCTTCAAAATCATTACTGAAGAAAAAATCAGATTTTTGTCCCCCTCCAAGTACGAATCCCAATGCTGCTGCTCTTTTAAAGTTGGTAAACAAAGATTTGGAAAAATTGAGAATAAACACCAAGGGCCCTAAAAACTTAAATAATAAGGAAATTGAGGCATTAAAGTTACTTGCTGATAATAACTGAATCACGATGAAACCATCGGATAAGGGTGGCAATGTGGTCCTCCTAAACAATGAGGACTACATTGACATCTGTAAAAAAATCCTCGATAATCCGGATTGGTATTGCCGGATTCCAGCCTCTATCGTTGAAAAATACAATAAAGAATTTTATGCACTGATTGATGCTGCTCATCTGAATAATGTCATAAACAAAAAAACATGGAGTTATATTAGAAATAACTTCCCAAAAGTACCCACGTTCTATATATTACCGAAAATTCACAAAAATCCCCAAAAACCCCCAGGTAGACCTATTATCTCGGGTATTGGGTCAATTAGTGACAATGCAAGTAAATTGGTCGTTGAATTCCTAAGACCACATGTAGTCTCTCTACCATCTTATGTAAGGGACACCACTCATCTCTTACAGATTCTGGATACAATATATATTCCGGAATCAGCAACCTTAGTCACTATAGACGTGGAAACTTTATATAATACAATCCCTCATGACAAAGGATTAGCAGTAATCAATCACATTTTGCAACAAGCTACGGTTGTGGATCCAGTTTATAATGAATTCATCCTTTCACTCCTGGAGCATATCCTTGGACACAATGTTTTTACTTTTAATGGCTCCCACTACCTCCAGGTGCAGGGGGTTGCGATGGGGACTTGTTGTGCCCCATCGTATGCCAGCCTGTACCTGGGGGAGTGGGAATCTATGTTTCTGGCAGATGAAACTTTGGCCATATATACTGATCATATTCTTGGATGGTACCGTTATCTGAACGATATCCTAGTCGTCTGGGACGGACCCCAGGATTTGCTCCAGCAGTGCTTTTTAAGGATGAATAAAAATAACTTTAATATAAATTTCACCATGTCCTTTGATAAGGACTCGGTTACCTTTCTGGATATGGCCAAGGCCGTGGAGGTAAACTGTGTACTAAACTATATAGAAAACCTACAGCGGGTAACACAATACTCCATGCTACAAGCTTCCACCCACAACCGGTAATTGACTCTATTCCTTATAGTCAATATTTAAGGATAAAACTTAATTGTACTGATGACAAAACCTTTGTAATAGAGGCTGGGAAACTTTGTGATAGGCTCCTTCTCAGGGGCTATTCACATGCTTCTTTAAAAAGATCATTTAAACAAGTAACAATGAGATCAAGAAAGGATCTACTTTACAACAAAAAGCCACCAAAAGATAACAACATTTTGAGAATTATCACAAGATATAATCAACAACAATATCAAGTGAAACAAATCATTGAAAAATATTGGCATATGTTGACACTAGATCCAGCCTTGGGTCCCTTGGTTCCAGAAAAGCCTCTCTTCACTTTCAGAAGAGCTCCATCCATTAGTGATAGAGTTGTTAGCAGTGAGTTCAAAAATGTTCCTATACACTGTAAATACAAGGGCACTTTTATGTGTGGAAAGTGCAATTACTGTAGATATATGCTTGTACAAAAGAACCCTGTTCTTCCAAATGGAAAAACATTCTATCCGAAACACTTTGCAAATTGTAGAACCCTAGCAGTCATTTACCTGTTACAATGTAGCTGTGGTTGCTTCTATATTGGGAAGACCAAGCTGGAATTCTGGAGGAGGGCCTATAGACACATCCACAGCATGTGGTTATGTGACCCGGACCTCCCCCTGGGACGCCATGTCACACTGGTACATGGTGGAGTATTCCCCAGTGTCAAATTTTTGATCCTGGATAGGATACGCCTAATCCCAGGGGGGTTGACTGGAATAAGACACTCCTGCAGACGGAACTTAGATGGATTTTCCAGTTAAATGCCACATTGCCCCCAGGCTTAAATGAGGCTATTTGCTTTAAACCTTTTCTGGAGGGCTTCTCCTCAGGTGGCATAGAAAAATGAGCCACTAACGTAATCCTAGAGCAATATCAATATTTGCTGGTTTGCCTTTAAATACCATTAAATCTTATATAACTTGCAATTTATGATTAATGTACCTACTTATGTAATTTTGTTATCTTCTAGTTGGGTTATTTTTAACATCTATGGGGTATGCCAATCAACTTTATATTGAACACTCCTATTATTGGTTAAACTTTTATATAACATTTGGGTATTGCTATTTTTTGCTTTTTCTCTATGCAGGTTTTCCGAGATTGCTTGCGGTGGTCGATCGAAGGGATTGCCCGGCACACAAAGCCGCCGGTTCTTTGAACCTGGGCGGCGTTAGAGATTTTGTGGGTTGACCTTCCATCTCCGCCCACACACTCCATTTTGCCACTCCTGGCGAACATGCTCAGTCCGCAGTTGAGGCTTATTGTGTCGGTGGGTGTGGTGTGCGTGACGCTGCCCCGACGCGATGACTTGGCGCATGCGCGGTGGGGACTTTGCTGTGCACACCAGATCCAGGGGACTAACTAGGAGTTCCCTACTATGCTTGTTTCTCGCAGTCAGCTATCTGAGATTCACTGCGATAGCTGATGGGGGGACTTGATATAAATACTGAGCACCCACACCTCCACACCAGCATTTTTTTTTTTGCTGGATTGTTATGGCGTGAGGTTGACTCTGTTAGGCCTCTTTCACACGGGGCGGATCCGTGAAGATCCGCCCCGTGAAGCTCCGCTTGCTCAGCCGGGATCGCTCCGTTGATCCCCGCTGAGCCGACGGATGACTGGGCGGTCCCCGCACACTGTGCAGGGACCGCCCTGTCAGAGTGCCGCTCTCCCCTATGGGGGATCGGATGACGACGGACCGTAGAGTCCGTTGTCATCTGATCTGCTCCGCAGACGGAAGGAAAAATAGGATTTTCCTCCGTCACACTTTTTCGGAGCGGATGTCAGCGGACATGTCACCGCTGACATCCGTGCTTCCATAGGGGTGCATGGAGGATCCGTTTCAGGTCCGCCTAAAAAACTGACAGGCGGACCTGAACAGACCTCCGTGTGAAAGAGCCCTTAAGTAAATTTCATGTCTATATTACCTACTTTAATGTTATTATGCAACACTACCCTCTAGGGTATTTTTAAAGATATGGCTTTTATATGTCTACTAAACCATCACCCTTATGCTCGGATCCATCTGATCCAGGTGATTAATTGGGAGTTACCTATTATCTTTGTTTCTCAGTCAGCTGTCTGCAATTGTTTGTGATAGCTGATGGGAGGAACTTGATATAAATACAGAGCACCCACACCTTCACTCCTTGCTGGACTGTCATGGTTTGAGGTTGGCTGTGTTAAGTACCGTAAGTTACATATCTATATTACCTGTTTTAATGATATTATGCAACACTACCCTTTAGTGGATCTCTATAGATATGGCTTTTATATGTTTACTAAACTATCTCCCTTATGTTCGGGTACTCCCTAGTTTTGGATTTAGTTATTCAAACGTATTTGTTTATGTTATTGTCTATATGAACAAATAAACAACAAAAGATATCATTATGTTGATATAATTTTTTTTATCAGAGGTTAAAATTAAGGCTAGATTAATCCCAATAGTAATGTCATACCTTTTTCTATTCCTGTAGTAATACAGTGTACTGTTTGACAGCGGACATTATTAGGTCTTTTACGGATTTAATATACTCAGGTACATATACATATATAATCTTTCATTATCCTTTATTAAAAACATTTTTTAAACATATAAACTATTATTGTAGTAGATCTCTATTTTTTTCTATATAATATATCATTTAGCCCCATAGGGATACAATCCATTATTTGTATTTATTCTTTTATATTCTTAGGGACCTCTACCCCAGTCCCAGTATATCTCTTCTGGTTGATCCACCAGCTTCTCGATCTTTGGAATAATTTCTCCCTAACGGGATGAACACCTGTTGCTTATAAATGTCCTTCTCAAACCTGCATTAATTGTATATTCTGATACCCACTTCTTGCTTGATTGGCAACCCTATTGACAGAACCCAGCGTGCTGTTTATTTTTTCAATGCTTTTAAAAAATCGCATCCAATGAAATATTCATCCTCCTACTACATTTATAATACGTAAGTGAATGATTACATGTATATACATCATATATAAAGAAAACTTTTTGTATATATTTGATAATAATGTTTTAAATGCATGTAATTAACTTTATGTATTCTTATGCTTAGATGAACTAATTGTCCTTCTCTACACAACCCTGAAGAAGGTTACCCCGAAACACGTCGGGTGTAAAGAAGGTTTTCATGTACTTATCTATATGGTGACAATCTGTGGAACTGTATATTTTAATTTAATATTTCATTTTTTTATAAATATGTATAATTGTGAATAAAAACTATTTTTTACTTCAATATCCGTATATTTGGAATTAATACCACCAGTGCCTTAAAAGTCCACCCAGGGGAACCCCCTTTTTTCTTTTTCTTTTCTACCTATGGTAGAGGGTGCTGCATATTGCAGAGATGTACTGATACAGAATATATTTTTTATTATTTTCCCTGACATAAACTTTAAAGTGGTTGTAAAGGCAGAAGTTTTTTTTAACCTAATGCATTCTATGCACGTCGCACGACCGCACAATTGTCAGTTAAAGCGACGCAGTGCCGAATCGCAAAAAGGGGCCTGGTCCTTTAGCAACACAATGGTCCGGGGCTTAAGTGGTTAAAAAGAAAAACAAGACTTTAAAATTACTTTAAAAAAATAAAGGTTTGTTTATGAGCCCATGTCTGCATCCACCAGGTAAATAGAAAGTACAGTTCGAAAGACCTATATTGGAGAAGGTGATAATAAAAAAAGTATAATATAAAAAATATATAATATTAAATATAGTAGGGGATATACAACAATGTTTGAGAAATCTAGAACTAGACATACTAAGTATTTCTTGCACAAACAATTAAACCAATTAATAAAAAAATAAATAAAAATGTAATGTGAAGTCAGAGACATACTAACAACATAAAAATGCCAAGTAGAAACAAGCTGACCTCAAAAATCATAAATTACTCATTGTAAGCCTTGGTCATCGTAATGGCACAGTGGTCTCCAAACTGTAGCCCGTGGGTCAACTGCGACCCTTTGCTTGCTTTTTTGTGGCCCCCCGGGCACTATTCCTTATACTGACACCAACAGTGAGGTGGTTTTCCTTCCACTGATACCAATGCCAGAACACTATTCCTCCCACTGACACCAACAGTGATGTACAATTCTTCCCACTGACACCAATTATGGGGCACTATTCCTCCTCCATCTGATCACAGATGCCATGTCATTTTTTTTTTACTGTTACTATCCACCCAGCTTAAGACATTATTTACTTCCATTGAGGCTGGGGCATTTTCTACTTCCAATGGCCAGTCTTTCCCCCTAAAACCTGAAGGACAGTTGTCTGGCACTTTGTTTAGAAAGTTTGGAGACCCCTGTAATAGCATGTCATGGTGATTAACTAACAATAACACGAGTCTCAGCCAACAACAGCATAAGTCTCCAAAAGGAACAAAAAGTAGCATAAGTGGTATATCAGTTATACGGCCGTGAGTAACAAGCAACATGATAATAGGAGAATAAAGCAGAATGATAGAGTCATTTATCAGCCAGCTTCTTTTCCTTGTACTGTCCACTTACAGGCTGGTAGAGTGGCAAGACCTGTAAGTGGTACTTAACTGCAGCACAGAGGTCTCCTGCCCTACCAGACAAAGATGTACTGTGTCCATATCTCAGAACTGGATTCACAGAAACACAAACATGTTGGCAGGTAAAACAGTTCCCATATGTGTGTTTTGATTTTTGCCAATTCAGCTTTAACCATTCTATCAGAACAGTTTTAGGCAACATCGTAGAAGTCAAAATCACAAAAAAAAAAGTGTTGTCGGCACATTCAACGTTGGTTATTCTTTAATGAAAGTATGAATTTTTTTTTTTTTTTGCAAGAAATGTAGAGCTTGTATCTGTGTTCTTTGCAGACACGAACACAGTTCTAGTACTGGGAGACTGCAACTGTTTAAAAACACTCCCGTGGGCTGAACTTTAGGTGGTTGGAAACCCTCACCTATACCCAGTGAAGTGATTATTAGCTGATAACAGAGAAATGAAGCAGAAATAAATCTCACTCAGTGCTTTGGATAGAGACAAGTACACATTATAGAAGGATGTGCTTTGTTTATATTTCATGTCTGAGGTTTAGAAACGCTTGAATGATTGGAGTTTCTGTGTCCAATCAGAGGCACATTGCTAAGAAGCAGATGGAGAGTTAGACAGGATAAAATAAACAATATCTTTAGGGCCATTTACAGCAATATTTTTATCAGATGAATATTTGTATAATGAGTGTTGCTGGTAATGATTTATGGTACAGCGTGAAATTATAAGTGTGTTTTGGCAGGACATGGTCACTTTCAAATGATAAAAATATCTGTTTAATGTAATCTTTTAATGTAGCAATTACCCTGAGAAACTGTTTCTGGCAGGCACTGGAGCTCATTTAATCAAGAAGTCATTTTCATCCCAGCCTGTGTACACTTTAAATTCCCAATCACATTTAGGAGAATTTGAAAGACAAATTCTGAGACTTCTCCTGAACCTGATTGCATATTTGAAGTGAATGCAGACTTGAAAATTAAAGCTTTAGCAAATCAGGTTCATAATGTGAATCTTTCTCTTCATTCTGTGTATAGCATCATTATCTTCACTGAAATCCTTTAGAAGCTTTTACAAACTTCTTTGTAGCTAGAAGAAAAACAGATGCAGAAAACAATCACATTCGTTAGCTGCCTTGGAAACTAGAATATATTGGGCCCACTACCTTTTAAGCCTTGTACACACCCCCGGTTTTCACCGTTCGTGCGTATGGTTTCTTGTCGAGAAAACTGCCGGGAATCTCGACGAGAAAAATAGAGAACCTGCTCTCTATTTTCTCGTCAGGATTCTTGTTTTTCTCGTCGGGATTCTCGTCGGCCTGTTTCCCGACGAGAAAACCAGTCGTGTGTATGCTTTTCTGAGCCTTAAAAAAGGCTCAGAATCAAGTATGAGACGGGAGCGCTCCTTCTGGTAAAACTAGTGTTCGTAATGGAGATACCACATTCGTCACGCTGTAACGAAGTGAAAGCACGAAGACTGAAAAGCGTGAATCGTCTCTCCCCAAACTTTTACTAACACACGGTAACACGAGATTAGCAAAAGCAGCCCAAGGGGTGGCGCCATTGCAATCAAACTTCCCCTTTATACTGCCGTTGTACGTGTTGTACGTCACCGCGCTTTACAACAACAAGATTTTTAATTGACAGTGTGTATGCAAGGAAAGCTTGACAAGAATCCCGTCAAGCTTGACAAGAATCTCGTTGAGAAAACCGATGTTTTTTTTTTTTACGACGAGATTCTCGGTCGTGTACATTTTAAGATTCTATCTCAGTGCACACATAGAAATTGATTCCATGAATGAGTACATTGGGAGGCTTTATTATAATTAGCACATTGCAGTAGCAAAACAGCCTTGATGCATTTCATTATTAGGTGCTTAGTCATAAGGCTTATATCTGTGGACTATTGTATATGTGTACATTGGATACACAGTTTGGAAAAGCTGGAAAACCAGTGATTAGGAAACCCAATACCCTAGCGGAAATGGTATCTGTTTGTGAGTCTATATCATTATAATTAATCTCCCTGGCCAACGCTGTATCTTGGCCTAGGCCAACAAGGCCCAGGCCTAGGGCAGCACTTTGCAGGGGGGCAGCACGGAAAGAGTCCCCGCCGGCTTGTGCTACACTGTAGTGTAGTGCCAGTCTTATGAGGCGGACTGGGCTGAAAAGCAAATTAGTCTAGCGCCCCCATAAAGCGGCCGCACTGCTTCTGGTATGCGGGCGGCTGGCATTACGCAACTGCGGGGGGGTGCGCTGCTTATGTTTTTTGCTGCACCATTGGCATGGTTATATCTTCTTAGTCCTCTCCATCAAATTATCAGAAATTTGTGCTTAAAGTAGAACTAAAGGCAACATTTTTTTTTCATTTTGGATAGAGTAAGGGAGGGTTATAGCCCCTGTCAGTTTATTTATTTTAATGTCCCATTTCAGAGATTTCCCTTCACTACCAAAAAGTGTCCCTTTAAGTCAAAAGTGGTTTTAGACCAGCTAGAAAACAGCGATAATAAATTAGAATCACTTGCAGAATTGAGCGATAGCGATTTGTGGGGAAATTCATCATCAAACACTGAAAGTAATGACAGAGACAATTCTGCAATTATTATTTGTTATAATTATTTATAGTTATTTATTATAATATAATTTATGATTTTGTGTTTCAAACTTTATTATACCCGGAATGTCTACTAGACTCTGGTTTGGACAGATTTAAGTGAGTTATTCCTAAGAATTGCAGGCCTACAATATAAAACGCCAAATTTCCATGCAAAATAATTGTACCGCTTTCAGCACCTAAAATCAGACAGAATCATACTGCCAGGGAGGTTAAAAAAAAATCTATTTCTTTTACTTCCATAATTGTTGTAGTTTTAGCTCATTGTTTATAAAACTGAATTGTTTGCTGTCAACAAAAGCAATACAAGCATGGTAGTTAAAAAGGAAGTAATAGACACTAGACATGTGCACACTGAAATATTTAGTTTCGGAATTTCGTTTTCGTTAGAAAAATAAATTTATTTAGTTACTCCCGAAATTCGTTTTTATTTATTTCCTTTTTTCGTTAGAAATTGCATTCGTCTGAAAATCTGAATTAATTAAGGTCAAATCTGTCATTGAAGGCTTATGGTGTCTGTCGAATGTTCAAAGAAGATTCGACGGAGCAGCGAAACTGTACGACGCTGCAATCATACATTTCCGGTCGAATGTTCTGCCTACAATCTAGCTATAGTAGAATTCTAATGTTGTATTACTAGTAATAATTATATTTATTAATTATTATTACTAGTCAACCAACATTAGAATACTTCTATAGCCTATAGGCTGAGCATTTGACCGGAAATGTACAATTGCAGTGTCGTACAGTTTAGCTGCACCGTCGAATCTTCTTAGAACTTTCAACAGACACCCTAAGCCTTCAATGACAGATTTGACGTTTGTATGTTTTTCGATGCTTTGTCGAATCTTCGTCGTTCATGTTGAATTGTCAAGTTAGTTCTAGCTATTTTACTGCTCCTCCTCTTTGGTTACAATCAGCCAATAACATTCATCATCATTTTTTTATTTTACTTCCCCCACCCAATTCCAGCAGCGATCTTTTCTCTATAATGTCGAATCTTTTTTCTCTATAATGTCGAATCTTTTCTCTCTATAATGTCAAATCTTTTCTCTCTATAATGTCGAATCTTTTCTCTTTATGTAGAATAATCTTGGACTAATAGAGTTAAGGCTAGGCACATTCGACCACAGGTTCGATGGACACAGATTGTTATTGTCAGCCTCATGTCGAATCTCCTATCTATATCGAACTGTTGTTGCAACGAAAACGAAAATAAAGCATTTGTTTATGTCGGATCTTTCGGTTTTCGGATTCTGCATTTTCGTTTTCGTTTGTTAAAACGATAACGAAAATACCTGAAATTCGGACGAAAATGCATTCGGATGAAAACGAATGCACATGTCTAATAGACACACTGATTTATGCTAGTCCATCACTAAGCATTAAAGCTGAACTCTGGGCATAAATACTTTTTACCTAGTTTGACAGGTGTTTCCTTACCTTTAACAATTTAATTATGTCTTCCAATGTGGTCTTTCACCCACTGAGTATTCAACGTTTTACTCGTGCATAATAAGGGACCATTCCACTTTACTTCCATTTGATAAGTCCAGTGGCTGTTATCTTTGCACCTACCCTGGCCAACTGTTCTTTTAACATGAGTTACCTGTGTAACTCATTTACAGTGTAACGGGAGGATCCAGGTCCCGGTCTGACCTGTCCACTGTGTAGTTTATCCATTAGTCTGCCCAGCCTATTCTGTAGTTTATTTACACTGTAGTAGATAGAACTGGGTCCTGGTCTGACAACCTAAGTTGTAGTTCATTCAGTGTAGTGGGTGGACCCAGGTGCCAGTCTCACTAACCCACCACTAGAGTCATTGGATGTCCTTAGGATGTTGCATTGGATGACTCACTGATTCCTCCTTCCAGCAGCTGGGTGTAGCTGTAGGACCAGAAGACGCTGTGACGTCACCCATTTACAACTAACATTGATTTTTCAGAATAGAGATAAATACAAGAAAAATGTTCTGGTTGTATTTACTTTGCATAAGGAAGGGAAACTCAGGAGAAAACAAAAAGAGTATCCTAGAGTATTACTTTAACTACAGTATGCACGAACCACGAGGCATCATGCAGATTGAGTGTTTGCCCAGCTCCTCTGAATGACTTTTCTCCTGGCAGGAGAAAAACTGCTTAAAAAATTCACCTGAAGCCATGTTTTGAACATGTGTTTAGGCACGTCAAGCGTTTGCCAATTCGTTGATTCCATTGGCCAGAATATTAATTTATTCTGGCCAGTGGAATTAGGCGTGTTTAGCATTTCTTTTATGTTCAAATGCTTCTCTCATGAATGCACTGGTGATTCTTTTTCAGCCTGTAAATACTCCTCTTCTAATACACCTGTAAATGCTTATGTGTGAATGGGCATATAGGTGAATTTACAGGCTGGAAAAAAAAACACCCAATAAAGTTAAAAAAAAATTAACGCTCAGTGTGCATGAGGCCCAAAAGATGGTTTTAGACATGAAGTGATTGCAAACATATCCAGCTGTTTCCAGTAGTTTCAAGTGATACTGGGATGTCTATGGCCACTAGCAAAGGGTAACAGTACCCTTCCAAACCTCCACTCCCAACTGACCAGTCTTAAGCCCTGTACACACGGTCAGACTTTTGCCCAACAAACTTTGTTTTAAGCAAGTTGGACCAACAATCCGACCGTGTGTACGCTCCATCGGACAAACTTTTTTCGTTTGGTTTTGGATTTCATCAGACAAAAGTTGGGTCTGCAAACAGACAAAATTTTGCCCAACAAAAGTCCGATGGAGCAAAGTCCGACCGTGTGTATAGATAACCATTGGACTTTAGTCCGATGGACAAAACAACTAATGTTAAAATCAACCAACAATAGCAAAAGTTGACCAAAGGGTGGCAGTAAAGAGCAGAAAAGAGCAGAAAAAACATGCAATGTTGGAAGAAGTTTTAAGAAAGTTTGCAGAAAAGTCCGAGCGTGTGTATGCTATGGGTGTTCCCAACCAACTCCATTCGGACAAAAAACCACGGAAAAGTCAGATGGAAGTCCGACCGTGTGTACGAGGCTTTAGGGGAAAAAAAGAATTTCAAAGATAATAAGGAGGGTCAATCCACTGCTTCCTTCTGTCAAAAAATAAGGATTCAAGTCATATTCACACATGTTTATACATCAGTCTGTGTTAAGAAAAAAAAAAATCTTGAAGCAATCAGAATGTGCACGTCCAACCAATCTCTGATTCCTGTGGCCAGATAACTCACAACAATCAGAATTCCATATAAGTAAGAAAAAAAAGATCTTCTCCTAATTTTAACTTGTCATATTACTAACATAAGCATTCATAAAAAAAATCGAATCTGCAATTTAAATGAATTTGTAATTGCTAAAATATTATGAACAGTCACAAATTACAACGTTGTAGGTAAAAATAAATAAAACTGCTCCAGGTTTACTTGTTGCTTACTTACTTTCCACATTAACTGTTGTGTCAAGATCAGTACTGAAAAGTAAAATCAACATTTGTTATAATTACCATCTCAAGTAAACAGCATGATGTTAAAAGCAGAAAATTGTTGTGGCTAATCAGTTCTGCTGATTAGCATTGTGAAATCAAAATGACAGACAGCTATATTTACCACAGTACAGTTGTATGTCTTGTTACTAATCAGCTCTTACACTCGAAACAAGATCCTGCATAAATGTTTTATATATGCAAGCAAACTTTAGGTGCATGGCATGTATAAGTTATTGCTTTTCTCTTCTCCTGTGAAGTTTCACTGTTCTTGCTCCAGCTGAGGGATTCTCTTTCACACTGGGATTAGCTCTCTGTTCTGGACATGGAGTGTGGTTTAATAATGAAAGAGAGTAAGAACGTGTTTTGTGATCATAACTTTGCAATAAATTTTTCATTAACATGATACTTACCTCATAGCAATCATACTAAAGGAATTCCCATATTAAATGTAAAGGAGGTTTCTGGCTGAGAAATTAAAAACATTGTTCAGATTTCGAATAAGATCTATGGTTTTTATTTACACCTATGTAAACCTGAAGCTGGCACATGGAGAATCTGTGGATCCTATCCTCTTGCCTGCAGCTTGTAGATGCTCCCCAGAATTTGTATAGGTTCAACACTGGAGACTCTAAACAGTGCTTAGACCATGTGCATGATGTAATAGCAGCATTGATGGATTCAGACGGTAATTGTTTATGTGTAAGGTTGGCCATAGACGGTTTGAATCTCGGCCGGTTCAGCACAAACCATGTATGCAGGCCGAATGTACCAAGTTGATCAACTTGGGTACAATTAGCCTGCCGGATTTACTTGTACCGTATTTTTCCGTGTATAAGACGCTACTTTTTGCTAAAATAATTAGACTGAAAATCAAGCAGCGTCTTATACACGGTCAGTCTGCCTTGTAGAGAGACGCGCGGGTGCGTAGCTGGTCATAGGTCGTCAAACAGCTTCCTCCAATCACGAGCTTTGTGTTAGTGAGTTAGAGGAGGAGGTGGAGAGTGTGCAGATGCGATCCCATTAGACGTGGAGAGTGTGCAGATGCGATCCCATTGAATTGGGTCCTAAACTCATGGCATGGCATCGAACAAGAGGTGATTGTGAAGTCCTTCAAGAAATGTGGAATCAGCAATGCCATGGACGGAACTGAGGATGATCTCACATATATAAACAGTGACTCAGAAGACAGCAGTGATGCAAACGAAGTTGAAGAAATTCTGTCTGGAACTAGTGATGAAGAAGAGAACATTGATGCAACAGAGGCTGAATAAAGTGATATGCTGCCAGGGCTGCTGTTAGAAATCACGGGGCCCCATACAGCCTACCTGACAGGGCCCCCCTCAAATATATCAAAACAACATTTTCACTAAAAATATACTAAAATCATTCTTAGCGGTCACAAAGATAACAGAGAAGCTGTGTGAATTAGCCCATTTTAATTTTTTTTTTACATTTTTGAACAAAAACATTTCATATTTTTTTTTTTTTTTAAATAATGTTTTGCAAACAAAAATTTTACAGTTTTTACAAATATTTTTTTTTACATTTTTTTTTTTACAAGAATTTTATTACATTTTACAAGGGATTAAAACAATACAGGGTTAGTTTGTTATTTATTTTCATGGGACAGGGAAGCCGTCAGCTGTGTCTGTGTCTCTCCCTGCAGCAGTTGAAAGTCGGCGGGAGGGAGAGAAACCGGTTTCCAGCTGCTGCAGAGAGTCACATAGGGCATCCTGTATTAGCCCCTCCATCCGACCGCACTGATTCCCTCTGCTGTTTGGGTCCCCCTGTGAGCCCGGGCCCCCCTGTGAGCCCGGGCCCCCTACAAGAGGACTGGTGGTCCCCCCCCCTATCAGCAGCCCTGTATGCTGCATAATATACTGGTATGTAAACTTTACTAAATAAAAATGTGTTCTGTTTTACCTATGTTTAAAACATTGATTTCTTGATTTTGGGTTGGAAAAGTGGGGGGCGTCTTATACATGGGGGCGTCTTATACGCGGAAAAATACGGTAATTATCGCTAGCGGCTGCTTTAGTGATCATGAGATAATTTAACCTGTTTAACGGACTACTGATCTTTTAAAGAGGAGCACCACCTTATTTTACAAAATGAGCTAAATCAAATCACAGCAATGTATTATGTAAAAAACTGAATTTTTTTTTCTACTGTACCTGTGTTTGCAGGGTGTTCCTGTGTCTTTCCTGTCTGTGTTCTGTGGGTATTCTGCGGGTATTTCGTTGTTTTCTGTTTAACGCAATGTCTCCTCGAAACTTGTGTCATTGTTCCCAGGAGTCATTGCGGAGGCCTGCCGTAAAATTATCGCGGGATTTAGCCCGTTGTGATGGCAACCCTGTAGTTTACGGCGAGCAGCACCGTAAACTACAGAGCATGTGCGGGAACGAGCGGTGAATGCTGGCAGTTCAGCATTCACCACATCCTGGGAAACAAAGCTTGTGGGCTTCACATGCTCACAAGGAAAATGGAAACGGCCGGGAGCTATTTTTAAAAAAGCTTCTTCCATACGAAAACGGACAGCACCAGCTCAAAAATACCTAATTTTTGAGTATTATGTTAGGAGAAGCAATGTGTCAGAATGACTGTAAAAAAATAAAAAAATATTGGTCACCGGAGCTCCGCTTTAAAGGGGAGTTTTAGCCTAAAAAAAAAAAAAATTTAGTCAGCAGCTACAAATACTGTAGCTGCTTACTTTTAATATAAGGACACTTATCTGTCCAGGGATCCCGCAATGTTGCCCCCCCCCGAAGCCATCGGCTCGTGTGCAGGCGTCACCATTGCAACTTAGGGAAACTGGCAGTGAAACCTTCAGGCTTCATAGTCAGTTTCCTACTGCAAATGCACGAGTCGCTGCAAACAGTCACCTTCCGTGCGCGGACGATGATCTGTTTGGAATGTCTTCCAGCAGAATACATGCAGGATAGGTAAGTAAAACTCCCCTGCCTCGGCTGGGTGATTTAGCTGGACATTCCTGGAGAGATCAAGTAAGTGGTTGTGGCCCCTTTCTTCCCTCTCTCCCTGCCTTTCCCTTCTCCCTGAGCTTCTAGCTAAAGGTTGCTGGGTGCTGGGGGTCACCTAGGGGGTCCCACTGGAGCGGGGCTGGCTGTAACTAACATTTAAAAGAAATGTCATTTTTTCTTACCTGTGTTTGTGTCCTTCCTCCTCCATGCTGTCGGCGGCCATTTTGAGGTGGTCCATGCCAAGTTTGGCCTCTTGTGACTGCCCGGCGGCCATCTTCCTGTGGTTCGGCCACACCCACTGGCCCCTATCAGCTGATCGGCGGCCATGTTTGTCCACCCTGTATGCAGATATTGCCGTTCGGCGGCCATCTTTTTGTGGGCTATGGCTGCTTGACCTCTATCTTCTGTCGGCAGCCATTTTCTTAGAGCCCACATTATCTTCCATACAGACGTTTTTGGCAACCATTTTGCGAGAGCCTCCGGCCTCTAGGGTGCATTACACTGGCGCGAAAATTCACACAGGAAGTGCTGATAAAAGAAGCAGACTGACACAGCAGCAGAGGGACAGCATCACAGGCGCAGCATAGCAGTACCTATCCAGGGTGGTGAGTCCTCTGGGTGACCCAGCCTCTCTGCAGCACAGGAGGGTGGCCTATTGATATCTTGCCTGGAGCCCTGTGGGTGTCAGCGTGTGGTCAGCATGGCATCTGAGCCAGATGTCTTCTCCCCTGAAACACCAGATTTAGCAGCTGGTGTCCCTGAGGTGTCTATGGACACTATGTCGGCAATCCTAGAGGCGTTTGCTGCCAGGGTGGAAGCAGCACACGGGAATACAGGGGGTAATAAACGCCCCCGTCCCCTGCAATCTTCTGGGGATATTTCTGATGCAGAACCAGGTCCAGCTACGGCTCATGGCCCAGATTCTGATGCATCACAGACTGCAGACCGTGACCGATCGGACAGTGAGGAGGACTCCAAGTCCAGGTCAGTACGTGAGACGGCTTTGGTATCTGACCTTATTACTGCAGTGCGGGATACGCTAAAGTTGGAAAAGACTGCAGAAGTAGCAGATACTCCAGTCCCCTTTGGGTTTTGTAAACCTGCCCGCACTGCTAAGGTGTTCCCTTGTGTGTCTTATTTTGACAAACTCTTATACAAGGAATGGGAGAACCCACTGAGGGTCTTTACAGCCCCAAAGAGGTTTGCAGTACGGTACCCCTTTGAGGAGAGTTTTCTGAAGATATGGACCTCTCCCCCTATAGTGGACCCTTCGGTGTCCAGACTTAATAGAGCCACCACTATTCCAGTAGAAGGGGCTCCTGTTTTCAAGGACCCTGTGGGTAAGAAGGCTGAAGCACTCGCTCGCTACCTATATTCAGTGGTAGGCTCGGCAGTACGCCCGGCATTGGCGGGGGCCCTAGTGTCTCAGACACTTACTGAATGGGCAAAATTGCTACTCCAGGGGTTAAAGGAGCGAGATGCTCCTCCTAATGAGATAACTTTGGCCGACCAGTTGGTCCAGGGCCTTAAGTTTGTCTGCGAGTCAGACATGGATACTATTCCCCTGCTGTCAAGAGCTTCGGTTTATGCAGTAGCAATACGCCGCCTGATCTGGCTAAAGGGCTGGTCTGCGGACCAGACTTCCAAGAAAGCCCTGTTGGATCTGCCTTTTAAGGGCGACAGACTTTTTGGGGCTTCTCTGGATGACATCATCAAGGATGCCACAGGAGGTAAAAGCACTTTGCTTCCCCAAACTAGCAAGGGTAAGGGACCACGCCAAGGGCAAGGGCCCTCCTTTACTGCACGTAAGCGCTTTTTTCGCCCCCTTAAGGCGACAGGGAAAAGACCCCAGGCCGATAAAGCGCCTGCCCAAGGACAGAAGCGTCCTTGGTCCCGCAGACCCAACAAGCCTGCGGACAAATCTGCGTCCACATGAAGGTCTGCCCCCACCCAGCTCTCGGGTGGGGGGACATCTTCGCAAATTCGCGACTCAGTGGACTGCTCTAGTCTCCGACAGGTGGGTTTGCGAAGTAATCTCCTCAGGCTACAAGATAGAATTTCTCTCTTGTCCAGCAGACAGATTCATCACCTCCAATCTCCAGCTACTACCGACCCGTCGGGAGGCCCTGTATGGGGCGGTCCAGGGTCTACTGGAACGCGGGGTAGTTATTCCAGTTCCAGAACAGGAACGGGGTCAGGGTTTTTACTCAAATCTGTTCATGGTGCTGAAGAAGGAGGGGGTTCGTCCAATCTTGGATCTCAGAGCCCTCAATTGCTTTGTGAAGGTACAAAGATTTCGGATGGAGTCGATTCAATCTGTAGTCACGGCTCTCCATCCGGGGGACTTTCTGGCCTCCTTGGACATCAAGGACGCATACCTGCTTGTCCCCATATACTCCAGACACCAGAGGTTTCTGCGATTTGCTATCGGGAAGAACCACTACCAGTTTGTGGCCCTCCCGTTTGGCCTTGCCTCAGCACCCAGGACGTTCACCAAGGTGCTCGCTCCAATTCTGGAACTTCTAAGACAGCGGGGTATCGCTATCACAGGTTACTTGGACGACCTTCTGCTGAAGGCCCCTTCAAGCTCAGAATTAGAGGTAAGCGTGTCCATTACCTGTCAGACTCTTCGAGACTGTGGTTGGATACTAAACACGCAAAAGTCAGTATTGGTGCCCACTCAACGCCTAGTGTACCTGGGGTTGATTCTGGATTCCTCAGAGGCAAAGGTATTCCTCCCTGTGGAGAAGTTGCAGACCCTCCGGGCTGCAGTACGGCAGCTGACTTCCAGGAATTGGTCGTCACTCCGTTTTTGCATGCGAGTGTTGGGCCTCATGGTAGCCTCCTTCGAGGCGGTCCCATATGCTCAATACCACACTCGAGTGTTACAGAAGGAAGTTCTGTCCAGATGGAACAGATGCCCTTCATCTCTGGATTATCAAATCCGAGTGAGCCACATAGTCAGGAGATCCCTGGTATGGTGGCTGACAGCACCGGCTCTAATGGCCGGGAAGTCATTTCTTCCGGTTTACTGGAAAGTGATCACGACGGACGCCAGCCTTACAGGTTGGGGGGAGTCTGGGGTGTCCAGTCGGCGCAGGGTCGCTGGACCCCAGAGGAAGCCCTCCTGCCGATCAATGTCCTGGAGATCCGGGCGATCAAGCTGTGCCTCTTCAAATGGTCTCAGAGACTGCAAGGGCGTCCAGTCAGGATCCAGTCAGACAACGCCACAGCAGTGGCATATGTCAATCATCAAGGAGGAACAAGAAGCTCAGCTGCAGCATCGGAGATCGCTCGCATCCTGAAGTGGGCAGAGAGGAGCGTACCGGGACTGTCGGCCGTGTACATTCCGGGTGTGGAAAACTGGCAGGCGGACTACCTGAGCCGCCAGATGCTGGACCAGGGAGAATGGTCCTTACACCCGGAGGTGTTCCAACTCCTCTGCCAAAGATGGGGCACACCAGACATAGATCTTCTGGCTTCCCGACTCAATCGGAAGGTATTGAGATTTGTGGCCCGGTCAAAAGACCCAACGGACGCGTTGGTAGCATCGTGGGGTCAGTACCGGCTAATCTATGCCTTCCCTCCCTTAAGGCTTCTTCCTCTTCTGCTCCGCAGAGTGGAGGCAGAGGGAATTCCAATGATCCTAATCGCTCCAGATTGGCCTCAGCGTCCTTGGTACGCCGATCTAGTACGTCTGGTAGCAGACGTCCCCTGGCGCCTACCACTACGGAAGGACCTGCTATCGCAAGGTCCCATATTCCATCCTGCTTTACAGTCATTGGCTTTAACGGCATGGCTGTTGAGAACCAGGTACTGAGAGACCGGGGCCTATCAGACTCAGTAATCTCTACTATGAGAAGTGCTCGAAAACCGTCCTCTAGGAAGGTCTATCACCGCACTTGGAGGGCCTACATCTCCATGTGTGAGGAAATGAAATGGCATCCGCGTACCTATTTGGTTTCCAGAATCCTGCTGTTTTTACAGCATGGGGTGGACCAAAGGCTTGCCCTAAGTACGATTAAGGGACAGATATCTGCCCTGGCTGTCTTTTTTCAGCGACCCCTGGCGACTCACTCTCTCGTGAGTACATTTGTGCAGGGGGTCCGACATGTGGCCCCTCCGGTCCGTCCCCCGTTACCTCCGTGGGACTTGAACCTGGTCCTCTTGGTGCTTCAAAAGACACCGTTTGAGAATATTAGAGATATTCCCCTGTTGACACTTTCTCAGAAAGTGGTCTTTTTGGTGGCTGTTACGTCAGTTAGACGAGTCTCTGAGCTGGCAGCCTTGTCCTGCAAGGCTCCCTATTTGATTTTCCACAAGGATAAGGTGGTGCTCCGGCCGCAGCCTTCCTTTCTTCTGAAAGTCGTTTCGGCTTTTCATCTCAACAAAGACATTGTACTTCCATCCTTGTGTCCTCAGCCGTCGAATCCTAAGGAGTCGGCGTTGCATTCCTTGGACGTTGTCCGAGCTTTGAGAGTATACCTATCTGCTACTTCCCTGTTCCGGAAGTCAGACTCACTGTTTGTTTCAGTGGCTGGTCCCAAGAAGGGCCAAGCAGTCTCATCGGCCACCATCTCTAGGTGGATCCGACAGATAGTAATCCAGGCTTACGCCTTAAAGGGTCAGGCGCCCCCCTTTCCTGTCACGGCGCATTCGACCAGGGCAATAGGTGCCTCTTGGGCTTTCCGACATCAAGCGTCTGTTTCCCAACTATGTAAAGCGGCGACTTGGTCGTCCGCTCACACTTTCACAAAATTCTACAAGGTTGATGTAGGTGCATCTTCGGATGCCTCTTTCGGCCGCAAGGTTTTGCAAGCGGCTGTTTAGAGTTGCAACTCCTCCGTTGGAGGAGTGCTGTTTTTGTGTTTTGGGGGTGAAGTTTGTTTTTATGCTGTTACCACCCCTCTTTTTTTCTCTGACACTGCTTTGGGACGTCCCACTTTGTCAATAGAGAAGCTGTGTCGGTCCATGGATGAAAGAGTAAATAGGATTTTTTAATCACCGTAAAATCCTTTTCTCTGAGTCCATGGACCGACACAGCACCCACCCCTCCTTTTAGGTTTGTACTGCTTTTTGACGAACTGATCTGCGAAGATGCAGACTGAGAGGGTATACCCAGAGGGTCCGCCCCCTGGGCGGTACTGTAGAAGGTGTGATGCAACACTTTTTACAAGTTTTTCTGCCTAGTCACTCCTAATTAACGGATAATACCCACTTTGTCAATAGAGAAGCTGTGTCGGTCCATGGACTCAGAGAAAAGGATTTTACGGTGAGTAAAAAATCCTATTTTTTCAAACAACAAAAAACTTGCACTGTTGGCTTTGTACCCACCATTTGAGATTACACCACCTGTATCTTATTTTAAAAATCCAAAATAAAGGATGAAAAAAAAAAAAATCTTACGGGTATCTTAATGCCTCATCTCTGTATAGTCTCTGATAAAGCAGCCTACTCAGGGACATTTCCTAAAGAATAATTTGAAACACTCATAATTCCTAAACCAAATAGTAATGATGTTTCAAAACTGGGACTGAGTGCAGTTAATAATTGTATTTGTTAATGAATGACCTGACACAGTACCCACAGCTGTTGAGGGCATGTGACATATGGTTCAAAGGGGAGGCACATGCTAGCAGCCCCTCCTTTTTCTGGCCAGCCAGATTGCAGATTGCATGCTTGGATAAGGGCCTGATATGAATATTCAAGAAAAAGAGGGTTTGGGACATTAAATGAGGTAGGTCTAGCATGGCTAAAAGATGAGTCAATGTAAGAAGACATGTTTTGTTCAATACATCAAAATTGGCCAAATGCACATTTCATGGTTTCCTACCACATCATCAGGGGCGAGTGCACCAATATCTGTAGAAAAGCATAAATAGAAAATATGGTCCAATGTTTCACCCAAACACGAGGGAGACTATATATGTAAAGGAGGGGGTAAATTAACTCATCCCACTAAGTACTTACATGTCAATTAAGTCTAAACCATGTGAAGATGAAAACTGGTGGCTGCTTAAAATGTTCATCCAGGGAGCTGAGAAAAGGGGCCCGCAGGATAGCCGAACGCACATCATGATCCCCAGAGAAAAGGAAACAAGTGATCAAAAAGAAAACGATTTGGGCTCCAATGCTGTAAAAGTGAGTAAATCAGGTAGACTGTGAATACATGATGGTAGGGATGCACCGATGCCACTTTTTTGACACAGATTACGAGTACCGATACTTGACATCGTGTACTCGCCGATACCAATTACCGATACCTATCGCCTAGGAAAAGGGGTGGTTTGGGAGGTGGCGGTAGTTGAATGTGGGGTGAAATAGGGATTGTGGGGTGGAAGAGTTGGGATGGAAAAGGCTGTGATCGCTGGGGGGAAGAGGATGGGGATAGGAGGGTTATTGGGAAACATGGGGGCAGGGGTGACAGCTGGTAGAGGGAAGGAGGAGGCAACAGGCAGAAGTGACTACAGGCATAGTACAGGAGACAGTCAGAGACTTCAGACATGGTACAGGAGACCGTCAGACTGCAGACATGGTCCAGGAGACCGTCAGACTGAAGGCATGGTACAGGAGACCATCAGGCTGCAGGCATAGTACAGGAGGTCGTCAGGGACTGCAGGAGGCATGGTACAGGAGACAGTCAGGGACTTCAGGCATAGTAGAGGAGACCGTCAGGGACTGCAGGCATGGTACAGGAGACCATCAGGGACTGCAGGCATGGTACAGGAGACCGTCAGGGACTGTAGGCATGGTACAGGAGACCATCAGGGACTGCAGGCATGGTACAGGAGACCATCAGGGACTGCAGGCATGGTACAGGAGACCGTCAGGGACTGCAGGCATGGTTCTTGTGGGGAGGAGCCGAGACAGCCGCCGAGGGACCCCAGAAGACTAGGTACGGGGCCACTCTGTGCAAAACGAGCTGCACAGTGGAGGTAAGTATAACATGTTTGTTATTTAAAAAAAAGAAAAACTTTGCCTTTACAACCCCTTTAATGAGCCTATTGCACAAATCACTTTATTACACTTTATTTATGATATCTATGGCTGCTGCTATGCATATTTATATAATCCATATTGAGCACTATATTTGATTAGCTGCTTCTGCTTGGCACACACGCACAATCGCACATGATGATGACTTTAAGTCGTCATCATCATGTGCGATTGTGCGTGTGTGGCAGGCCCAAGCAGAAGCAAGCAGCCAGTTAAATATAGTGCTAAATATGGATTATATAAATATGCATAGCAGCCATAGATATCATAAATAAAGTGTAATAAAGTGATTTGTGCAACAGCCTGTTGCACAAATCACTTTATTACACTTAATTTAATATCTATGCTTTTTTGCTTGGGCCTGGCACAGTGGCACACACACATGCACAACATGAACATCATCAAGAGTCGTACCTGCTAGGCTGCACTCAGTGCTTATCCCTGCTGGCTGCTGCTGCCTGGGGGTTACCCTTCTTTTTCTGGTGGGGACGTCACAGACCCCCGCTCCTGGCCTGGGGGAGATGATGCCGGCAGCGCAGAGGAGGGTGCCAGGAAGTCATCACGCGTCTGTCGCTCCCGGCCTCCACACAGGCAAAGTGGGGGCTATGTTAGTGCGGGGGGGGGGCGGCCGCGAGAGCCGAGAAGTCGAATGAGGAGGACGGGGCTGGGGCCGCTGGTGGCCTTGTCAGGATCCCGGCCCCACCCACGCGACGTCACTTCCGGTATCGGTTACCGGTATAGGAGCATTTTTACGAGTACCGATACTCGTGAAAATGCCCAGTATCGGTATCAGTGCATCCCTACATGAAAGTATATAATATTGTTAAAAAGTATTGAACAGTAACTGGAACCCAACACCAAGATAAAAGGCATATGCCATAGAAGTGTGGAAATAATGAAAAAAGTCATACTTGCTCAGAAGGAAAAGAAGAGTGCAGAGGATATAAGAAAAATTATGAAAATCATAGGCAGAAAGCCCAGTCCCACTGCGCATCGGTACCACGGCGCTCTCTCTGGGCATCCTGTTGCTGGTGTGAGCGGGATTCCAATCATGGATGAACATTTTAAGCAGCCACCAGTTTTCATGTGCATCCCTACCATCATGTATTAACAGTCTACCTGATTTACTCACTTTTACAGCATTGGAGCCCAAATCGTTTTCTTTTTGATCACTTGTTTCCTTTTCTCTGGGGATCATGATGTGCATTCGGCTATCCTGCGGGCCCCTTTTCTCAGCTCCCTGGATGAACATTTTAAGCAGCCACCAGTTTTCATGTTCACATGGTTTAGACTTAATTGACATGTAAGTACTTAGTGGGATGAGTTAATTTCTCCCCTCCTTTACATATATAGTCTCCCTCGTGTTTGGGTGTAACGTTGGACCATATTGTTTTATTTATGCTTTTTTACAGACATTGGTGCACTCGCCCCTGATGATGTGGTAGGAAACCACGAAACGTGCGTCAGGCCAATTTTGAGGCACAATTTTCTTTTTAGATGGTTTTATTTCATCCACTCCCAAGTTACCCAACCAAGTTGATTTCAAGCGATTGTTTATGATAGACTACTGTCTTATACCTCAATATGTCATCTCTAGGTTGCTATGATTGTTTAAGGAATATCTGGTTACTAATATGTGATTGATATGCTTGTTTACCATGAATGTACGGTACTCATTTTGCTATGTCATGTTTTTGAATGTATTGAATAAAACATGTATTTTTACATTGACTCTTTTAGCCATGCTAGACCTACTTCATTTAAAGTCCCAAACCCTCTTTTTCTTGCATATAGATTTAGGGATGGAGATGCGTGATCCCACACACCTCATTTAAAGTCACAAACCCCTCTTTTTTGTCTGATATAAATATTAAGGAGGCCTTGTGACGATTTTTTTGCCATAATTTAAGCAACCAGCAAGGCAGGGGGGATACACCGTAGTAATACCATGTGTATAATTTCCTTCAGCAACTAAAGATTCACTTGGGCGGGTGGGCAAACAAGCTATGTTTGCATTTTCAGGAAACCGGCAGATTTAACGGCAGACCCTGTGTTGCTGAACTCGAACATCAAACTCAAACCTTATCTAGTCGCTAAAGGGGACCTTGAAGTAAAAAACTAAATCTGTTTAGATTGCCTGGGCCCCCTCCCACTTTACAAATCATGAACTGTTGAGAATAAAATGTACTTGTTAATAAAAAAAAAAAGTTTGATTTTATACTGGTCTCTCTTCGCCCTCGCATTGCTGGGTATGATTTCACAGCCTCACCAGGAATATTTCTGGGGAAGGCAGAGAAGTTAAAATGTCATAAATAATTTACTCTAGTCTATTGCAAGAATCTTTTCTGGTGTGATTTCAGCTGTTCTGTATTCGCAGGTTCCAAAAAGCATGTGAAGTCATCTTCTCTAAGGTGCTGCGAGCATAATATAGGGGTGTGGTAAATACCACCAATAACTTTTTCTTTGCAGGTACATTGTACACCTACTAATAGGGGATTTGTGAAGAGGGAGAGGCCTGAATAGTGTAAGCAGACCTTGATATTTACTGCATGGTCCAGTGGTTGTAAAGGCACATGCTATACTTACAAGAGTATTGTACAGAACAGTTTCTTCCTCTTCTGAGGTCCCCTGATGGCACTCTCTATTTCAGTGCCCCCATAAGCAAGCTGTGTGCTATGAGAGCAACTTGTGCCCTGAGAGCAGCACTGATGAGGTTGTGATGTATTATCGCCTCGGTTGCACTACAAGTCAGGACATTTTTGGCCTTTCTAATAGTCACAAATTGTTTGCATTTGTTTAATTTCAGTGTAATGTCTATATCAGCAGTTCCAACAGGAATAAGTAATGTTTTAGAAATTGGATATAGTATTGAGAAGTGGTTGATGATTGCTCTGAACATTAAAAGGACAACTGCAGTGAGTTTTTTTCCTCTGGAGAATGTGAGACTTTTGTCGTGGGGGAATTCCGTTTTCTAATGTCAGCCCTACAAAGGCTGGTTTATACTTCTACTTATCTTGAATTTGTCATTGTTGTACATTGTAATTTATCTTTAATTAATGGGAGCTAGGGATGAGCCGAACACCCCCGGGTTCGGTTCGCACCAGAACCTTCGAACGGACCGAAAGTTCGCGCAAATTTTCGAACCCTATTCGTTATAATGGACGCGAACGTTCGAAATCAAAATTGCTAATTACAACGGCCAATATGCATGTTAATGTTATAAAACAGGTTTGGGGACCCGGGTCCTGCCCCAGGGGACATATATCAATGCAAAAAGAAATTTTAAAAACTAAAGTTTTTTCGGGAGCAGTCATTTTAATGATGCATAAAGTGAAAAAAAAAAAGTGAAATTTTCCTTTAAACATGGTACCTGGGGGGTGTCTAAAGTATGCCTGTGAAGTGGCATGTGTTTCCCGTGTTTAGAACTGTCCTTGCACAAAATGACATTTGTAAAGGAAAAAAAGAAGCCATTTAAAACCACTTGCGGCTTTAATGTCATGTCTTGTCCTGGCCGCCATATGGCTGAAAATCCTTGAGAAAAATGGCATGGCTACCCCATCACCCCCCCCCCCCCACCCCAGCCCCTTTGGGTCTTGTATGGATACTAAGGGGGACCCCGCACCCAAAATAAAACCCTATACCTACAACCCTATATACTCTGAACAGCAGTATATAGGTGGTGCAAACAAGACATGGACTGTAGGTTTGTTCTTAAGTAGAATCTGACCAGGTACATTATGAAGTGTAGCTACATCCCAAAAAAATCAATTTTTAAGCTTTTTGGAGAACATAGGGAGGGGTTATCACCCCTGTAACATTTGCTGTCTTTGCACATCTGTTCAGAACATGTCACCTCACTTTCCGTCCCAATGACAAATGTTTTTGGAAAAGTGGGGTTTTAATTGAAACAAGGATTGGTGATAAAGCATCAGTAGAGAGGAGATACCTTTTTCCCAAATTAAATCTAACAGGATAGAATTTTCCTTCCTATGGGTAGATTTCCTCTCACTTCCTGTTTTCTCTTGCCGTTTGCAAGTAGGAGTCGTTTGTAAGTTGGATGTTTGAAAGTAGGGGCCTGCCGTATATACTCTGCAGAAATTTGCCCTATTAGATGTTGGTGTAGCCACAAGACTGGTGGGCACAGTAATGGGCCCTGCTGTGAGTTAATAGATCAAGATTTGTACTTGCATGCACCTGTTGAACCGGGCAGAAAAATTGGGCCTTTGGTGGTGGTGGTGGTGGTGGTGGACGGTGTTGCCACAAGACTGTAAGCCCTCACAGTTACTCTTGGTGGGTGCAGGAATGGGCCCTGCTGTGAGTTATTAGATCAAGATTTGTAATTGCATGCACCTGTTGAACAGGGCAGAAAAATTGGGCCTTTGGTGGTGGTGGTGGTGGTGGACGGTGTTGCCACAAGACTGTAGGCCCTCATAGTTACTCTTGGTGGGCGCAGGAATGGGCCCTGCTGTGAACTATTAGATCAAGATTTGTAATTACACGCCCCTGTTAAACAGGGGCTGAAAAATTGTGCCTTAGGCATTGGTGCTGGTGCCACAACACTGCAACCCCTCACAGATACTGTACTTGGAGCACAGCAGTCACACCTGTTGCGAAGCATCTTTTTAAAAAATTGTAATTACACGCCCCTGTTATACAGGGGCTGAAAAATTGTGCCTTAGGCACTGGTGCTGGTGCCACAACACTGCAACCCCTCACAGATACTGTACTCTGAGCACAGCAATGAGACCTGTTGCAAAGCATTGCCTAAAAATTGTAATTACACGACCCAACAGGGGCTGAAAAATTGTGCCTTAGGCACTGGTGCCACAACACTGCAACCCCTCACAGATACTGTACTCTGAGCACAGCAGTCACACCTGTTGCGAAGCATCTTTTTAAAAAATTGTAATTACACGCCCCTGTTATACAGGGGCTGAAAAATTGTGCCTTAGGCACTGGTGCTGGTGCCACAACACTGCAACCCCTCACAGATACTGTACTCTGAGCACAGCAATGAGACCTGTTGCAAAGCATTGCCTAAAAATTGTAATTACACGCCCCAACAGGGGCTGAAAAATTGTGCCTTAGGCACTGGTGCTGGTGCCACAACACTGCAACCCCTCACAGATACTGTACTCTGAGCACAGCAGTCACACCTGTTGTGAAGCATCTTTTTAAAAAATTGTAATTACACGCCCCTGTTATACAGGGGCTGAAAAATTGTGCCTTAGGCACTGGTGTGGTGGCATGGATCATTGAGGAGGAGGAAGAGGATAGTCAGTGAACATAACAGGACAGTCACTCAGCATCAGCATAGGCAGTCTTGAAGGGATGTGACATTATAAATTATTCCGTTATATCCGCTTCAGGTGTCTGGTAGCTGGTGGTGATCCAAGACTGATTCATTTTTATGAAGGTCAGTCGATCAACCGAGTCGGTGGACAGGCGCACCCTATGATCGGTGACAAATCCTCCAGCAGCACTGAATGTGCGTTCGGAAAGAACGCTGGATGCAGGACAGGCCAGTAGCTCAATTGCATACTGTGCAAGCTCTGGCCAGTGATCCATCCTCAGGACCCAGTAAGCCAGAGGATTTTCGGTGGGAAAGGTGTCCAAGTCTGACCTTGCCCCTAGGTATTCCTGCACCATGTATATCAGACGCTGGCGATGGTTGCTGGAACCGATCATACCTTGGGGCTGCGGACTAAAAAATTGTCTGAACGCATCGGTCAGACGTCCACCTTCCCCACCGCTCCTTCTGCTACTGACCGAAGCCTCAGCAACTCGTCGTCCAGGACCAGGAGTTTGTAACCTCCCAGTTTCTGGGAACGCGTTGCACAGACCTTTCTGCAAGGCCTCCCTGAGATGTCTCATCCTCTGCTCCCTCTGCGACGGCAAGATAAGGTCCGCAACCTTACCCTTGTACCGTGGATCAAGGAGAGTGGCCAGCCAGTAATGGTCACTCTCCTTGATCCGAAGAACACGAGGATCCTTCCGCAGGCTTTGCAGGATCAGGGAGGCCATGCAGCGTAGGTTAGCTGAGGCATTCGGTCCGGAGTCTTCTGGGTCACTGAGGATGACATGATCGCCAGCCACCTCCTCCCAGCCACGTACAAGTCCACTGGTTTGTTGGGACTGTACATCATCCCTAAAAGACTGCTGCTGCTGATGCTGAGTGCCAGGCTCCACCTCCATGCTCACACAATCCTCCTCCTCCTCCTCCTCCTCCTCCTCTTCCTGTGTGATGGGTGGGACAGAAGGAACATTGTCTGGATAAAGGGGGCCTTGAGAGACAAGGAAGTCCTCCTCTTCCTGCCTCTGTTCTGCCTCAAGTGCCCTGTCCATTATCCCACGCAGCGTATGCTCCAACAGGTGGACAAGAGGTACAGTGTCACTGATGCATGCACTGTCACTGCTCACCATCCTCGTGGCCTCCTCAAATGGTGAGAGGACAGTGCATGCATCCCTGATCATGCTCCACTGGCGTGGGGAAAAAAAGCCAAGCTCCCCTGACCCTGTCCTGGTGCCGTAGTCGCAAAGGTACTCATTGATGGCCCTCTGCTGCGTGTGCAGTCGCTGCAGCATGGCCAACGTTGAGTTCCACCTGGTGGGCATGTCACATATTAGGCGGTTCTTGGGCAGGTTCAGCTCCTTTTGCAGCTCAGTCAGCCGAGCACTGGCATTATAAGATCGGCGGAAATGCACACAGACTTTCCTGGCCTGCCTCAGGACATCCTGTAAGCCTGGGAACCTGCCCAAGAACCGCTGCACCACCAGGTTGAGGACGTGAGCCATACAGGGCACATGGGTGAGCTGCCCCTGTCGCAGGGCGGAGAGGAGGTTGGTGCCATTATCAGAAACGACCATTCCTGGCTTAAGCTGGCGTGGCGTCAACCACCTCTCGGCCTGCCCCTGCAGAGCTGCCAGAACCTCTGGCCCAGTGTGGCTCCTGTCCCCCAAACACACCAGCGCAAGCACGGCATGGCATCTTTTTGCCTGCGTACTCGCGTAGCCCCATGTACGCCTACGGAGCACCGCTGGTTCCGAGGACAGAGCACTCGAAGAGGACATGGAGGAAGAAGAAGAGGAGGGGGTGGAGGAGAGAGGTGTGTCACAACCAGTAGTAGCATTTTGGAGGCGTGGTGGCGGAACAACCTCCAACACTACTGCACCTTGTCCTGCATCCCTCCCAGCTACCAATAGAGTGACCCAATGGGCCGTGAAAGAAAGATAACGTCCCTGTCCATGCCTGCTGGACCATGAGTCAGCGGTAATATGCACCTTACCGCTGACCGCCCTGTCCAGCGAGGCATGGACATTGCCTTCCACATGCCAGTAGAGAGACGGAATCGCCTTCCGTGAGAAAAAGTGGCGTTTGGGAACCTGCCACTGAGGAACCGCACATTGAACAAACTCACGGAAGGGGGCCGAGTCTATCAACTGAAAAGGCAGCAGTTGAAGTGCTAGCAATTTAGCCAAGCTAGCATTCAACCGCTGGGCATGTGGATGGCTGGGAGTATACTTCTTTCGACGGTCCAGCAGCTGGGGCAGGGAAATTTGCCTGCTACAATCGGACGTCGGTGTACTGCAAGTACTTGGTTGTGACACACCTAATTCTACACCTTCAGTCCTCTCAGAGCAGCTTTCAGAGAGGACTGAAGATATAGTGGGGATGGAGATCCCAGCTGATGAGGAGCAAGGAGAGGTCCGCTTTGTTCTTTGGTGTGGGTCTTTTATGTGTGCTTGCCAACGAGCTGCATGGCAGGTCGACATATGTCTGCTCATGCTTGTGGTGCCCAAGCGGCTGATGTTTTGGCCACGCGAGATACGCTTGAGACAAATATTGCAAATAGCAGTGGTGCGATCTGATGCACTCGTCTCAAAAAAGGCCCACACCAAAGAACTTTTGTGATAACGTGCAGAGGCAGCGCCCTGCACAGGCGGAGCTCTGCGGTGTGGTACAGTTGCTGTGCTGGCCTCTAGCTGGCCTCCAGGGGGCATCCTGCCTCGTTGGACATGTGACGCTGCATCCTCCTCCTCCTCCTCCTCTCTCCCTTCAGGCACCCACGTGGAGTCAGTGACCTCATCATCCCCTCCCTCTTCACCACTAGAGCAAACCTGGCAGTAAGCTGCAGCTGGTGGAACACTACTGCCAGATTGCTGTCCTTCAGCATCCCCTCTCTCTGCGCGCACACTACTGACTTCCTCAAGCTGGGTATCATCATCCGAGCCTTCGAATCGTTGGGCATCCTCCTGGAGCATGTACCCAACACTGTGCTCAAACAGTTCGGGGGACTCCTCAGGAGGACATGGTGGGTCTAGGGAAGGGGTGGCTGATGATGCCATTGAGTACGCGTTGGCAGCTGCTCTGCCAGTACCCTGAGCCTGGGTGAGAGAGGATGAGGAGGATGAGGAGGGCTTGGTCATCCATTCTACCAAGCCTTCGGCATGATGCGGCTCCACATGTCCAGCTGCCGAAAACAAAGACAAGCGTGTCCCATGGCCACGTGCTGATGACGATGCACGACCACGTCCACGGCCAGCACTGTTGTCTCTAGAAACAGAGCCTGCCTGCCCTGTGTTCTTGCCTCGGCACGCTCTGCCTCTCCTTGGCGGTCTTCCAGCCATTGTAGTCGGTAGTGTATATAGTATAAAAAATAGAACTCCTATGTGTGCTCACAACACACTGTAGGTCCTATGGGTGCTGACACTAACACACTATAGGTACTATGTGTGCTGCTGACAAGAAAATATAGGAGCTCTGTTTGCTGCCACTAACACACTATAAGTCCTATGGGTGCTGCTGAGAAGAAAATATAGGAGCTCTGTGTGATGCCACTAACACACTAGAAGTCCTATGGGTGCTGCTGAGAAGAAAATATAGGAGCTCTGTTTGCTGCCACTAACACACTAGAAGTCCTATGGGTGCTGCTGAGAAGAAAATATAGGAGCTCTGTTTGCTGCCACTAACACACTAGAAGTCCTATGGGTGCTGCTGAGAAGAAAATATAGGAGCTCTGTTTGCTGCCACTAACACACTAGAAGTCCTATGGGTGCTGCTGAGAAGAAAATATAGGAGCTCTGTTTGCTGCCACTAACACACTAGAAGTCCTATGGGTGCTGCTGAGAAGAAAATATAGGAGCTCTGTTTGCTGCCACTAACACACTAGAAGTCCTATGGGTGCTGCTGAGAAGAAAATATAGGAGCTCTGTTTGCTGCCACTAACACACTAGAAGTCCTATGGGTGCTGCTGAGAAGAAAATATAGGAGCTCTGTGTGATGCCACTAACACACTAGAAGTCCTATGGGTGCTGCTGAGAAGAAAATATAGGAGCTCTGTTTGCTGCCACTAACACACTAGAAGTCCTATGGGTGCTGCTGAGAAGAAAATATAGGAGCTCTGTTTGCCGCCACTAACACACTAGAAGTCCTATGGGTGCTGCTGAGAAGAAAATATAGGAGCTCTGTTTGCTGCCACTAACACACTAGAAGTCCTATGGGTGCTGCTGAGAAGAAAATATAGGAGCTCTGTTTGCTGCCACTAACACACTAGAAGTCCTATGGGTGCTGCTGAGAAGAAAATATAGGAGCTCTGTGTGATGCCACTAACACACTAGAAGTCCTATGGGTGCTGCTGAGAAGAAAATATAGGAGCTCTGTTTGCTGCCACTAACACACTAGAAGTCCTATGGGTGCTGCTGAGAAGAAAATATAGGAGCTCTGTTTGCTGCCACTAACACACTAGAAGTCCTATGGGTGCTGCTGAGAAGAAAATATAGGAGCTCTGTGTGATGCCACTAACACACTAGAAGTCCTATGGGTGCTGCTGAGAAGAAAATATAGGAGCTCTGTTTGCTGCCACTAACACACTAGAAGTCCTATGGGTGCTGCTGAGAAGAAAATATAGGAGCTCTGTTTGCTGCCACTAACACACTAGAAGTCCTATGGGTGCTGCTGAGAAGAAAATATAGGAGCTCTGTTTGCTGCCACTAACACACTAGAAGTCCTATGGGTGCTGCTGAGAAGAAAATATAGGAGCTCTGTTTGCTGCCACTAACACACTAGAAGTCCTATGGGTGCTGCTGAGAAGAAAATATAGGAGCTCTGTTTGCTGCCACTAACACACTAGAAGTCCTATGGGTGCTGCTGAGAAGAAAATATAGGAGCTCTGTGTGATGCCACTAACACACTAGAAGTCCTATGGGTGCTGCTGAGAAGAAAATATAGGAGCTCTGTTTGCTGCCACTAACACACTAGAAGTCCTATGGGTGCTGCTGAGAAGAAAATATAGGAGCTCTGTTTGCTGCCACTAACACACTAGAAGTCCTATGGGTGCTGCTGAGAAGAAAATATAGGAGCTCTGTGTGATGCCACTAACACACTAGAAGTCCTATGGGTGCTGCTGAGATGAAAATATAGGAACTCTGTGTGATGCCACTAACACATTAGAAGTCCTATGGGTGCTGCTGAGAAGAAAATATAGGAGCTCTGTTTGCTGCCACTAACACACTAGAAGTCCTATGGGTGCTGCTGAGAAGAAAATATAGGAGCTCTGTGTGATGCCACTAACACACTAGAAGTCCTATGGGTGCTGCTGAGAAGAAAATATAGGAGCTCTGTTTGCTGCCACTAACACACTAGAAGTCCTATGGGTGCTGCTGAGAAGAAAATATAGGAGCTCTGTGTGATGCCACTAACACACTAGAAGTCCTATGGGTGCTGCTGAGAAGAAAATATAGGAGCTCTGTTTGCTGCCACTAACACACTAGAAGTCCTATGGGTGCTGCTGAGAAGAAAATATAGGAGCTCTGTTTGCCGCCACTAACACACTAGAAGTCCTATGGGTGCTGCTGAGAAGAAAATATAGGAGCTCTGTTTGCTGCCACTAACACACTAGAAGTCCTATGGGTGCTGCTGAGAAGAAAATATAGGAGCTCTGTTTGCTGCCACTAACACACTAGAAGTCCTATGGGTGCTGCTGAGAAGAAAATATAGGAGCTCTGTGTGATGCCACTAACACACTAGAAGTCCTATGGGTGCTGCTGAGAAGAAAATATAGGAGCTCTGTTTGCTGCCACTAACACACTAGAAGTCCTATGGGTGCTGCTGAGAAGAAAATATAGGAGCTCTGTTTGCTGCCACTAACACACTAGAAGTCCTATGGGTGCTGCTGAGAAGAAAATATAGGAGCTCTGTGTGATGCCACTAACACACTAGAAGTCCTATGGGTGCTGCTGAGAAGAAAATATAGGAGCTCTGTTTGCTGCCACTAACACACTAGAAGTCCTATGGGTGCTGCTGAGAAGAAAATATAGGAGCTCTGTTTGCTGCCACTAACACACTAGAAGTCCTATGGGTGCTGCTGAGAAGAAAATATAGGAGCTCTGTTTGCTGCCACTAACACACTAGAAGTCCTATGGGTGCTGCTGAGAAGAAAATATAGGAGCTCTGTTTGCTGCCACTAACACACTAGAAGTCCTATGGGTGCTGCTGAGAAGAAAATATAGGAGCTCTGTTTGCTGCCACTAACACACTAGAAGTCCTATGGGTGCTGCTGTGAAGAAAATATAGGAGCTCTGTGTGATGCCACTAACACACTAGAAGTCCTATGGGTGCTGCTGAGAAGAAAATATAGGAGCTCTGTTTGCTGCCACTAACACACTAGAAGTCCTATGGGTGCTGCTGAGAAGAAAATATAGGAGCTCTGTTTGCTGCCACTAACACACTAGAAGTCCTATGGGTGCTGCTGAGAAGAAAATATAGGAGCTCTGTGTGATGCCACTAACACACTAGAAGTCCTATGGGTGCTGCTGAGATGAAAATATAGGAACTCTGTGTGATGCCACTAACACATTAGAAGTCCTATGGGTGCTGCTGAGAAGAAAATATAGGAGCTCTGTTTGCTGCCACTAACACACTAGAAGTCCTATGGGTGCTGCTGAGAAGAAAATATAGGAGCTCTGTGTGATGCCACTAACACACTAGAAGTCCTATGGGTGCTGCTGAGAAGAAAATATAGGAGCTCTGTTTGCTGCCACTAACACACTAGAAGTCCTATGGGTGCTGCTGAGAAGAAAATATAGGAGCTCTGTTTGCTGCCACTAACACACTAGAAGTCCTATGGGTGCTGCTGAGAAGAAAATATAGGAGCTCTGTTTGCTGCCACTAACACACTAGAAGTCCTATGGGTGCTGCTGAGAAGAAAATATAGGAGCTCTGTTTGCTGCCACTAACACACTAGAAGTCCTATGGGTGCTGCTGAGAAGAAAATATAGGAGCTCTGTGTGATGCCACTAACACACTAGAAGTCCTATGGGTGCTGCTGAGAAGAAAATATAGGAGCTCTGTTTGCTGCCACTAACACACTAGAAGTCCTATGGGTGCTGCTGAGAAGAAAATATAGGAGCTCTGTTTGCTGCCACTAACACACTAGAAGTCCTATGGGTGCTGCTGCGAAGAAAATATAGGAGCTCTGTGTGATGCCACTAACACACTAGAAGTCCTATGGGTGCTGCTGAGATGAAAATATAGGAGCTCTGTGTGATGCCACTAACACATTAGAAGTCCTATGGGTGCTGCTGAGAAGAAAATATAGGAGCTCTGTTTGCTGCCCCAAACACACTAGAAGTCCTATGGGTGCTGCTGAGAAGAAAATATAGGAGCTCTGTGTGATGCCACTAACACACTAGAAGTCCTATGGGTGCTGCTGAGAAGAAAATATAGGAGCTCTGTTTGCTGCCACTAACACACTAGAAGTCCTATGGGTGCTGCTGAGAAGAAAATATAGGAGCTCTGTTTGCTGCCACTAACACACTAGAAGTCCTATGGGTGCTGCTGAGAAGAAAATATAGGAGCTCTGTTTGCTGCCACTAACACACTAGAAGTCCTATGGGTGCTGCTGAGAAGAAAATATAGGAGCTCTGTTTGCTGCCACTAACACACTAGAAGTCCTATGGGTGCTGCTGAGAAGAAAATATAGGAGCTCTGTTTGCTGCCACTAACACACTAGAAGTCCTATGGGTGCTGCTGAGAAGAAAATATAGGAGCTCTGTTTGCTGCCACTAACACACTAGAAGTCCTATGGGTGCTGCTGTGAAGAAAATATAGGAGCTCTGTGTGATGCCACTAACACACTAGAAGTCCTATGGGTGCTGCTGAGAAGAAAATATAGGAGCTCTGTTTGCTGCCACTAACACACTAGAAGTCCTATGGGTGCTGCTGAGAAGAAAATATAGGAGCTCTGTTTGCTGCCACTAACACACTAGAAGTCCTATGGGTGCTGCTGAGAAGAAAATATAGGAGCTCTGTGTGATGCCACTAACACACTAGAAGTCCTATGGGTGCTGCTGAGATGAAAATATAGGAACTCTGTGTGATGCCACTAACACATTAGAAGTCCTATGGGTGCTGCTGAGAAGAAAATATAGGAGCTCTGTTTGCTGCCACTAACACACTAGAAGTCCTATGGGTGCTGCTGAGAAGAAAATATAGGAGCTCTGTGTGATGCCACTAACACACTAGAAGTCCTATGGGTGCTGCTGAGAAGAAAATATAGGAGCTCTGTTTGCTGCCACTAACACACTAGAAGTCCTATGGGTGCTGCTGAGAAGAAAATATAGGAGCTCTGTTTGCTGCCACTAACACACTAGAAGTCCTATGGGTGCTGCTGAGAAGAAAATATAGGAGCTCTGTTTGCTGCCACTAACACACTAGAAGTCCTATGGGTGCTGCTGAGAAGAAAATATAGGAGCTCTGTTTGCTGCCACTAACACACTAGAAGTCCTATGGGTGCTGCTGAGAAGAAAATATAGGAGCTCTGTGTGATGCCACTAACACACTAGAAGTCCTATGGGTGCTGCTGAGAAGAAAATATAGGAGCTCTGTTTGCTGCCACTAACACACTAGAAGTCCTATGGGTGCTGCTGAGAAGAAAATATAGGAGCTCTGTTTGCTGCCACTAACACACTAGAAGTCCTATGGGTGCTGCTGCGAAGAAAATATAGGAGCTCTGTGTGATGCCACTAACACACTAGAAGTCCTATGGGTGCTGCTGAGATGAAAATATAGGAACTCTGTGTGATGCCACTAACACATTAGAAGTCCTATGGGTGCTGCTGAGAAGAAAATATAGGAGCTCTGTTTGCTGCCCCAAACACACTAGAAGTCCTATGGGTGCTGCTGAGAAGAAAATATAGGAGCTCTGTGTGATGCCACTAACACACTAGAAGTCCTATGGGTGCTGCTGAGAAGAAAATATAGGAGCTCTGTTTGCTGCCACTAACACACTAGAAGTCCTATGGGTGCTGCTGAGAAGAAAATATAGGAGCTCTGTTTGCTGCCACTAACACACTAGAAGTCCTATGGGTGCTGCTGAGAAGAAAATATAGGAGCTCTGTGTGATGCCACTAACACACTAGAAGTCCTATGGGTGCTGCTGAGAAGAAAATATAGGAGCTCTGTTTGCTGCCACTAACACACTAGAAGTCCTATGGGTGCTGCTGAGAAGAAAATATAGGAGCTCTGTGTGATGCCACTAACACACTAGAAGTCCTATGGGTGCTGCTGAGAAGAAAATATAGGAGCTCTGTTTGCTGCCACTAACACACTAGAAGTCCTATGGGTGCTGCTGAGAAGAAAATATAGGAGCTCTGTGTGATGCCACTAACACACTAGAAGTCCTATGGGTGCTGCTGAGAAGAAAATATAGGAGCTCTGTTTGCTGCCACTAACACACTAGAAGTCCTATGGGTGCTGCTGAGAAGAAAATATAGGAGCTCTGTTTCCTGCCACTAACACACTAGAAGTCCTATGGGTGCTGTTGGGGTGCAATGCTGTGCTAACAGCACTGCGGTTGGTACTACTGCAATACTGTACTAACAGTAAGCACGCACCAGACTAATCCCCAGCAGCAGCTAATAACACACTAACTGTGCAATCAGCAGCAATGAACGATCAATGACTTAGGTAGCAATGGTTTAGCAAAGAAATAGCCAATGGTTTAGCAAAGAAGAGCAAATCTTTCAGTATCAAGCAAAGACAGAATCAGCAGACTAATCTCTCCTAAAGCCGGAACTCATGTGACCGGGGCCGATGGCGTGGCGGCCTTTTAAATGGTGGGGCGTGTACTAAAGCCCCTGAGCTGTAATTGGCTACAGGCGTCCTGCCTGTAGCCAATTATTGCTCTCCGAGTTTCGGGCGCTGTGATTGGCCAAGCATGCGGGGTCACAGTGCATGCTTGGCCAATCATCAGCCAGCAATGCACTGCGCCGGCCGCGCCGGCCGCAATGCATTGCGGGGCCGCTCGCATCACACGAATGTGATGCGAACGGCCCAAATAGTTCTGGGCTCGACGAGCGAGCGAACGCCCGATGCTCGATTCGAACATGGGTTCGAATCGAGCACCGGGCCCATCCCTAATGGGAGCACACCAGGATATCTTTAATGAGCCCCAGCTGTAGATTCTGAATGTCCTTGAGGAGTACTCAGAAGCTGAAAAAAAAAGTAGAGACCAACCGATCACCTCATATTTTGGTTGTGAGTCCGTTGGTGTGATTTGCAGAAACCTTTATTGCAAACACAAGGCAGTTATGATTATTCTGGCTTTTGCATGTCCTCAAGAACATGAGTTAGTTTTCCTACAGCATGGAAGTCTGAGTTTGTGCTAATATTTAGATACCGTCATTATTATATAGGGATGAGCTCGGTGTTCGAGTCGAACATACGTTCGACTCGAACATCGGCTGTTCGATCGTTCGCCGAACAACGAACGATTTGGGCCGTTCGCGCCTAATTCGTGGCCCACAATGCACTACGCCATCGCAGTGTCATCCAGGCGCTGTGATTGGCCAAGCATGCACTGTGACCCCGCATGCTTGGCCAATCACAGCGCCGGCAGCGAGGAGAGCAATGATTGGCCACAGGCAGGATGCCTGTGGCCAATTATTGCTGAGGGTGTTTAGTACACGCCCCACACTATAAAAGGCCGCCAGCACGGCGGCCTAGTGTAGTGTGTTCCGGAGCAGGGAAAGAGAAGCATAGGCAGGGACAGTGACATTTTTTTTTCTTGCTTAACCTGGATTCCTTTAGTTTAGGGAAAGAGAAGGATAGGTAGGGAGAGTGTCAGTCTGTTTTACTGTGTTAAACCTTGTTTGTAGGGACAGGGAAGGACAGTGAGGGAAATTCTCATTGTGCTATACTGTGCTAAAGCATTCATCATCAACCATCTTTAAAAAAACATTTTTTATAGGGACAGAAAACTATAGGTAGGGAGAGTGTCAGTGTGTTTTACTGTGCTAAACCTTGTTTGTAGGGACAGGGAAGGACAGTGAGGGAAATTCTCATTGTGCTATACTGTGCTAAAGCATTCATCATCAACCATCTTTAAAAAAAAATTTTTATAGGGACAGAAAACTATAGGTAGGGAGAGTGTCAGTGTGTTTTACTGTGCTAAACCTTGTTTGTAGGGACAGGGAAGGACAGTGAGGGAAATTCTCATTGTGCTATACTGTGCTAAAGCATTCATCATCAACCATCTTTAAAAAAATTTTTTTTAAAGGGATAGAAAACTATAGGTAGGGAGAGTGTCAGTGTGTTTTACTGTGCTAAACCTTGTTTGTAGGGACAGGGAAGGACAGTGAGGGAAATTCTCATTGTGCTATACTGTGCTAAAGCATTCATCATCAACCATCTTTAAAAAAAAATTTTTATAGGGACAGAAAACTATAGGTAGGGAGAGTGTCAGTGTGTTTTACTGTGCTAAACCTTGTTTGTAGGGACAGGGAAGGACAGTGAGGGAAATTCTCATTGTGCTATACTGTGCTAAAGCATTCATCATCAACCATCTTTAAAAAAACATTTTTTATAGGGACAGAAAACTATAGGTAGGGAGAGTGTCAGTGTGTTTTACTGTGCTAAACCTTGTTTGTAGGGACAGGGAAGGACAGTGAGGGAAATTCTCATTGTGCTATACTGTGCTAAAGCATTCCTCATCAACCATCTTTGAAATCCTTGTTTTTTGGACAGTCAGGGAAATTGTCATTGTGCTATTCTGTGCGAAAGCAATCATCCTCAACCATATTTAGAAATCCTTAAGTAAAGGGACAGAGAAGGACACCTGAAGGTAGCCCTTATTGCTTTTTTCCCATCTCCCTGCAGGCCATCCATTAGAATGTCTGGAAGGCAAACAAGGAGAGGCAGACAGTCAGGAGGCAATACAAGAGGGCAAGCAGGCTCTGTGTCTGGGGGCAACAGTGCTGGTCGTGGACGCGGTGCATTGTCATCAGCACATGGCCATGGGACACGCTTGTCCTTCTTTCGGCAGCTGGACATGTTGAGCCACATCATGCCGAAGACTTGGTAGAGTGGATGACCAAGCCCTCCTCCTCCTCCTCATCCTCTCTCACCCAGGCTCAGGGTACTGGCAAAGCAGCTGCCAAAGCGTCCTCTTACCTGGTATCAATGTCAGACTCATCATCAGTCACTCCTTCCCTAGACCCACCATGTCCTCCTCCTGAGGAGTCCCCCGAACTGTTTGAGCACAGTGTTGGGTACATGCTCCAGGAGGATGCCCAGCGTTTCGAAGGGTCTGATGATGAAACCCAGCTAGAGGAAGGCAGTAGCGTGAGAGCAGACAGAGGGGATGCTCAAGAAGGACACCAATCTGGCAGTCATGTTCCAGCAGCTGCAGCATACTGCCAGATTGGCTCCAGTGATGAGGAGGGAGGGGATGATGAGGTCACTGACTCCACGTGGGTGCCTAATAGGAGAGAGGAGGAGGAGGAGGATGAGGAGGAGGCACATCTCCAACGAGGCAGGATGCCCTTTGGTGGCCAGCGTAAGGGCAGTACACCGACGGAATCACACCGCAGAGCTCCGCCTGTGCAGGGCGCTGCCTCTGCCCGTCATTCAAAAAGTTCTTTGGTGTGGGCCTTTTTTGAGGCTAGTGCATCAGATCGCACAGCTGCTGTTTGCAACATATGTCTCAAGCGTATATCGCGTGGCCAAAACATCAGCCGCTTGGGTACCACATGCCTGACCAGACATATGTTGACCTGCCATGCAGCTCGTTGGCAAGCCTACCTCAAAGACCCACACCAAAGAACAAAGCGGACCTCTCCTTGCACCGCATCAGCTGGGATCTCCAACCCCACTATAACTTCAGTCCTCTCTGAAACATGCACTGAGAGAAATGAAGGTGTAGAATTAGGTGTGTCACAGCCAAGTACTTGCGGCCACTCTGCTAGCAGTACACCGACGTCCGATTCTAGCAGGCAAATTTCCCTGCCCCAGCTGCTGGACCGTCGAAAGAAGTTCACTCCCAGCCATCCACATGCCCAGCGGTTGAATGCTAGCTTGGCTAAATTGCTAGCGCTTCAACTGCTGCCTTTTCAGTTGGTAGACTCAGCCCCCTTCCGTGAGTTTGTGCAATGTGCGGTTCCTCAGTGGCAGGTTCCCAAACGCCACTTTTTCTCACGGAAGGCTATTCCGGCTCTCTACCGGCATGTGGAAGGCAATGTCTTGGCCTCGCTGGACAGGGCGGTCAGCGGTAAGGTGCATATTACCGCTGACTCATGGTCCAGCAGGCATGGACAGGGACGTTACCTTTCTTTCACGGCCCATTGGGTCACTCTTTTGGCAGCTGGGAAGGATGCAGGACAAGGTGCAGTAGTGTTGGAGGTGGTTCCACTGCCACGCCTCCAAAATGCTACTACTGGTTGTGACAAACCTCTCTCCTCCACCCCCTCCTCTTCTTCTTCCTCCATGGCCTCTTCCTGTGCTTTGTCCTCTGAACCAGCGGTGCTCCGTAGCCGTTCAAGGGGCTACGCAAGTACGCAGGCAAAAAGATGCCATGCCGTGCTTGCGCTGGTGTGTTTGGGGGACAGAAGCCACACTGGGGCAGAGGTCCTGTCTGCTCTGCAGGGCCAGGCCGAGAGGTGGTTGACGCCACGCCAGCTTAAGCCAGGAATGGTGGTTTGCGACAATGGCACCAACCTCCTCTCCGCCCTCCGACAGGGACAACTGACCCATGTGCCCTGTGTGGCTCACGTCCTTAACCTGGTGCTGCAGCGGTTCTTGGGCAGGTACCCGGGCTTACAGGATGTCCTGAGGCAGGCCAGGAAAGTCTGTGTGCATTTCCGCAGATCTTATAATGCCAGTGCTCGCCTGGCTGAGCTGCAAAAGGAGTTGAACCTGCCCAAGAACCGCCTTATATGTGACATGCCCACCAGGTGGAACTCAACGTTGGCCATGCTGCAGCGGCTGCACACGCAGCAGAGGGCCATCAATGAGTACCTGTGCGACTACGGCACCAGGACAGGGTCAGGGGAGCTTGTTTTTTTTTCTCCACGCCAGTGGGGCATGATCAGGGATGCATGCACTGTCCTGGCACCATTTGAGGAGGCCACGAGGATGGTGAGCAGTGACAGTGCATGCATCAGTGACACTGTACCTCTTGTCCACCTGTTGGAGCACACGCTGCGTGGAATAATGGACAGGGCACTTGAGGCAGAACAGAGGCAGGAAGAGGAGGACTTCCTTGCCTCTCAAGGCCCCCTTTACCCAGACAGTGTTCCTTCTGTCCCACCCATCGCACAGGAAGAGGAGGAGGAGGAGGAGGAGGATTGTGTCAGCATGGAGGTGGAGGCTGGCACTCAGCATCATCAGCAGCAGTCTTTTAGGGATGATTTACAGTCCCAAGAAACCAGTGGACTTGTACGTGGCTGGGAGGAGGTGGCTGCGGATCATGTCGTCCTTAGTGACCCAGAGGACTCCGGACCGAATGCCTCAGCTAACCTACGCTGCATGGCCTCCCTGATCCTGCAAAGTCTGTGGAAGGATCCTCGTATTCTTCGGATCAAGGAGAGGGACCATTACTGGCTGGCCACTCTCCTTGATCCACGGTACAAGGGTAAGGTTGCGGACCTTATGTTACCGTCGCAGAGGGAGCAGAGGATGAGACAACTCCGGGAGGCCTTGCAGAAAGGTCTGTGCAACGCGTTCCCAGAGACTGGGAGGTTACAAACTCCTGGTCCTGGACAACGAGTTGCTGAGGCTTCGGCCAGTCAAAGAAGGAGCGGTGGGGAAGGTGGCCGTCTGACCGATGCGTTCAGACAATTCTTTAGTCCGCAGCCCCAAAGTATGATCGGTTCCAGCAACCATCGCCAGCGTCTGATAAACATGGTGCAGGAATATCTAGGGGCAAGGTCAGACTTGGACACCTTCCCCACCGAAAATCCTCTGGCTTACTGGGTCTTGAGGATGGATCACTGGCCAGAGCTTGCACAGTATGCAATTGAGCTACTGGCCTGTCCTGCATCCAGCGTTCTTTCGGAACGCACATTCAGTGCTGCTGGAGGATTTGTCACGGATCACAGGGTGCGCCTGTCCACCGACTCGGTTGATCGACTGACTTTCATCAAGATGAACCAGTCTTGGATCACCACCAGCTACCACACACCTGATGCTGATATAACAGACTAATTGATTTTAACATGTCACATCCCTTCAAGACTGATGCTGATGCTGAGTGCCTGTGCTGTTATGTTGACTGGCTATCCTCCTCCTCCGAGTCCTCAATGATACGATTGATGATGATAGCTTGGAAGATCATTTTTGTTTATGGGTGCCGCCACCAGTGCCTAACGCCCAATTTTTCAGCCCCTGTTTAACAGGGGCGTGTAATTACAATTTTTGAAGCAATACTTTGCAACAGGGCTCATTGCTGTGCTCCAAGTACAGTATCTGTGAGGGGTTGCAGTGTTGTGCCACCAGTGCCTAAGGCCCAATTTTTCAGCCCCTGTTCAACAGGGGCATGTAATTACAATTCTTGATCTAATAATTCACAGCAGGGCCCATTGCTGCACCCACCAAGAGTAACTCTGAGGGCTTACAGTGTTGTGGCAACGCCACCACCACCACCACCACGAAAGGCCCAATTTTTCAGCCCCTGTTCAAAAGGGGCATGTAATTACAATTCTTGATCTAATAATTCACAGCAGGGCCCATTCCTGCACCCACCAAGAGTAACTCTGGGGGCTTACAGTGTTGTGGCAACACCACCACCACCACCACCACCACGAAAGGCCCAATTTTTCAGCCCCTGTTCAACAGGGGCATGCAATTACAATTCTTGATCTAATAATTCACAGCAGGGCCCATTGCTGCACCCACCAAGAGTAACTGTCAGGGCTTACAGTGTTGTGGCACCAGCACCACCATCAAAGGCCCAATTTTTACTGCCACTGTTCAACAATTATATGTAATTACAATTCCTGATATAATAGTTGACAGCAGGGCGTTCCAGCACCAACCAAGAGTAACTGTGAGTGCTTACAGTGTTGTGCCAACACCAACAACTAAGGGGCCTATTTCTGCAGAGTATATACGGCAGGTCCCTACTTTCAAACATCCAACTTACAAACGACTCCTACTTGCAAACGCAAGAAGACAACAGGAAGTGAGAGGAAATCTACCCCTAGGAAGGAAAATTCTCTCCTGTAAGAATTAATATGGGAGAAAGGTGTCTCCTCTGTACTGATGCTTTATCACCAATCCTTGTTTCAAGAAAAACACCACATTTCAAAAACAGTTGTCATTGGGACGGAAAGTGAGGTGAAATGTTCTGAACAGGGGCACAGACAGCAAAACAAATGTTACAGGGGTGATAACCCTTACCTATGTTTTCCAAAAAGTTTAAAAATAGATTTTTGGGCTGGAGCTACACTTAAACAATGTACCTGTTCAAAATTACAAACAGATTCTACATAAGAACAAACCTACAGTCCCTGTCTTGTATGCACCGCCTGTATACGGCTGTTCAGAGTATATAGGGCCTTTTTTATTTTATGTGCGGGGTTCCCCTTAATATCCATACAAGACCCAAAGGGGCTGTTAATGGGCTGGGGTAGGGGGGGGGGGGGGGGTCATGGGGTAGCTATGCCATTTTTCTTAAAGATTTTCATCCATATTACCGGGACCAGACATTACATTAAAGCCGCAAGCAGTTTTAAATGGCTTTTTTTTCCTTTAGAAGTGTCATTTTGTGCAGGGACAGTTCTAAACACGGGAAACACGTGGCACTTCACAGGCATACTTTAGACACCCCCCAGGTACGATATTTAAAGGAATATTTGACTTTTTTTTTTTCACTTTATGCATCATTAAAATGACTGCTTCCGAAAAACGACCATTTTTAAAACTTCTTTTTGCATTGATACATGTCCCCTGGTGCAGAACCCGGGTTCCCAAACCCTTTTTAGGACAATAACATGCATAATAGTCGTTATAATTAGCACTTTAGAATTCGAACGTTCGCATCCATTGTATTTAATAGGGTTCTAATGTTCGTACGAACTTTCGGTCCGTTCGCGGGTTCTGGTGCGAACCGAACCCGGGGGTGTTCGGCTCATCACTATTATTATATAGTAATATACTATAGTAACTAAAATAGGCCCCTGGCTTTATAAAGTACAGTATATGATCCATCTTAATCAGAACACTATCTTGTGTTCATAAAGGTCATAAAGGTCGGAGATATTTCTGATTCAAATTATTGGGGATGAATGAAAACCTTAGTCAACAAACATACTGGACAGTACAAAGGCAATACAGTAATTTTCAAGAAACTTCTGTTGTGGAACAATAGAAGGAAACCAGAAAATATGTGTGTCAATACATTGATGCATTTATAATTATTTTAGAGCATGGGAAAATCCTAACAGTCAAATAACTGAGTTGGAACCAAAGGAAATCTATTAAAGAAGTTTGAGGCCCTAAAATAATCATCTCTGCAGCATCCGCCTAACACTGCAACCTTTTCACATTTGCTCTAAGCCCAAGATGTGTGTTAGAATTATGATGAAGAAATAATAAATTTCATAATCTTCTGGTGGAGATGTTAAATTCAGTTAGGCCTCAAGACAGGTGAACTAAAGGTCTCCATGACTACATATGTTTTCCAAGTTTCAATGGATCAACCATCCTAAAATTATATGTAGCGGGGTCCTCAATTTAGCGGTAGTGTTTGAGTGGTAGTTATGCTCAAACACCTAAATTGTTATAATATTACCAACCATTTTTGTCTGCAGGAAGAGTATCGGTGTGCTTTTCCCTGTGGCCTGCAGGTGGCGCTGCCATAGTGGGCCAGGGTTGAACCGCTGATACAGTGCTGTGCCTTGTGTGTCCCCTCTCGGCAACCATACAGTGGGAGTGGTCGGCCTGCTGTGTATGCTGGGAGAGGATATACAAGGGCAGACGCCACCTGTGGGGGGTTGGTCGGTCGTCGGGAGTCCTACTCCCAGGGAGTGTGTGTTCCTGTCTGCCCTGGGCACCTTTGGCCCAGGGGCGGCAGTCTGTGAATCAGTCCCAGGCACCTTTAGCCCTGGGGCTGCAACCAAAGGCCTTGGGCCCAGCACCTTCGGCTGCGGCCCATCAAGGATCGAGGAATCTCAGGGTGCTGCCTTGCGAGGGGACCCGCATCTTAGACGAGGAGGCCGGGGAAATACCGTTCCGAGGGACTGGTGAGAAGTCACAGTGAAGGAAGGGGCCCGGTAACTCTCTAGAGGGATGTCTTCTCCTTACAAAGAGGCCAAGCTTTGAAACCCAAGTTCACCAGGTCTGTGGCAGAGACCAAGTTCGCCAGGTCTGTGGCAGAGACCAAGTGCATCAGTTTGTGTAGTGATTGTGCGGTTAGTTAGAGTACCATTTTGGCTGCTAGTCCCTATCTAGGGAAACTATCCAAATGGGCTAAGTCTGCTTGAGAAGCCAAGCAGTGAAGTATATTACGTTTATGCCTGGACCTCTCCCACACCTTATGCTGTTCTGTTCTTTCTCCAACATTTTCTATTAGAGACTGTCGTATAAGAGAAATAAACTCTACGTTGGAGTTACAGCTGGTGTGGACATTGAAGTCATTGGGGGTAATAGAGACTTGTCTTATTTGATTATAGAGATAAAAACCATTCTCTGGAGAATCTGGCTGTGGAGACCCATCACAACACCGCTCAACCTCTTCACACAGGAGGGTACGGGCATATAGAGCTGGATGTGCCCTTTCCTCTTACGTGGAGCCAAAGACAAGGAGGAGAGGGTGGTAAGCGCTATATATACAAACCTTATGTTGAAACAGAGTCTCCTGAACAATAGTGCTCCTTTTCACGAAACCAAAGATTACCTGTCCTTGTTGGGTAGATAAAAGGATAGACCCAACACTGCCATAAAGGTTACACAGATACCTAACTGGACTGTTCTCACAGAGAGATCAGCCTTATCTAACAGAACCCATTGTTTAATATGGATAGGCAAAAATATATACAAGTAAAATGTTAAAAATAAAAGTAGTAAATTAATAAACAGATTAAACCGGTATCTGGAAAACCACAAATGATGCAAAACTGAAGTAGAGACGATATTAATGAATAAAATCATGAGCAAGTCTCTTGCTATGGTTGTGTCTGAAGTGGTTTTTAAGAAGAAGAAGAAGAAGAAGAAAAAAAAAGAAGAGAACCCATTGTTTAGACTCTAAAGCCCCGTACACACGATCGGATAACCTATGGTTTTTCGTCCGATGGATTTGTCCATCGGAAATCCGATGAAACTGTTTTTCATCAATCTTGGCCACACACCATTAGTCAAAAAACCGACGGCAAGAAAACGACGGCACGTCCAAAACATACGACGTGCTATAAAAGGGCCGAACAAATCTAATGGCGCCACCCCTTGGGCTGCTTTTGCTGATTTTGTGTTACCGCGTGTTAGTAAAAGTTTGGTGAGAACCGATTTGCGCTTTTCAGTCTCCGTGCTTTGCAGATCGTTTCCTGGTGTTCAGTTTGTGCTTGTGGGTTTGTATTTGTGATTCAGTGCGTGCAGTCAGGTCGTTACTGCCTTGCAGTGCCTTCTTGGCCGTTCGTTTTCTGTTTTTCAGGTCGTTCTTCTCAGGCCTTGCTGTTCCACGGTGCATTCTGTTTGAGTGCGTTCTGACCAGCCGACCGGTTTAAAACCATGTTTGAAGTGCGTTCTCATTCTCAAGCTCGTGCTGGCTTTGGACTTGGTGTTGCAGTTAACACTGTAACCCGAGTTCAGTCTGTGAACAGGGTGAGGAGGAGTTCATAGACTAAGAATTGGTTGCTCCAGCGGGACCAATTCTCTCATATGCCTCTGCTGCGGGAAATCCATGAGAATAATCCTGATGATTTCAGGAATTATCTCAGGATGACGGACCCCGTATTTCACCGTCTGTTGGATTTGCTGTCCCCCTATATCACGAGGCAGGACACTGTAATGCGCCAGGCCATCACTGCCGAGCAGAGGCTTATTGCCACGTTGAGATACCTTGCGACTGGGAGAAGCTTGCAGGACCTCAAGTTCTCAACAGGCATCTCCCCCCAGGCTCTCGGGATCATTATCCCTGAGACGTGTTCGGCCATTATTCAGGTCCTGCAGAAGGACTATATGAAGGTAATTTTGCTCCTTTAACCTCACATTATATGTTTTTATTGTTTTAGAATCTTTTTCTTTTTCCTCCTAACACAAATTTGCCTGTTTGTAAGATCCTGGTAATGTCCCCATTTTCCCCATGCATGTTTTTACCTGTAAAGGCCTTTTTGGGCCCTACATGCCTATTTCCCTTCACTAACCTCTCCAGGATGCTATCGTGGGTGCAAACCCAGCTAGCCTTCTATTTTCCTTTTCATATTTTTGGGGACAGTGCCCTCGTAGTTTGACAACCCTCCCTCCCCCCCCCTAAAGATGTAAAAATATTTTTAGTTCTCAATCAAGCTCAACAGAGTGGTAGAGCCTTTTTTTGGATCCCCCACAATCACCTTAACCCCCCCTTAGATTATTTTAAAATGTCCACTCAGCGGGGGTGAGGCATCTGCTAAGTGGGCCTTTGTTTATTGGTAGGAAAAACTCCCTTAAATAATAATGTTAGAATGATGTTGGTCAACAATGTTTTTGCGTGTAATCTGCTTGCACTGTAAACATAAACCGTACTAATTAGAGTTGAGCGGGTAGCTGGATATTCGGGTCCGGCGGGTTCGGCCGAACTTCGGAAAAAAGTTCGGATTCGGGACCGAACTTTAACCCGAACCCGGACCCGGACCCCATTGAAGTCAATGGGGACCCGGACTTCTGACGACTAAAAAGGCTCTAAAAAAGTAATGGAAAGGGCTAGAGGGCTGCAAATGGCAGCAAAATGTTGTTAAGAACATGGCAAGTGCTCTGCAAACAAATGTGGATAGGAAATAACTTAAAAGAACATAAAAAAAATTAAAAAATAAAAAAATATGCTGGAGGCCCCCTTTTCAGCAGAAGAGGTACAGGAAGTCATTAAGAACCTCAGAAACTCAACGGCACGATGCCACACATATGGTGGGAATGCCCCAGAATACGCCCTTTCTGGAATAAATTATTTAATTTAATGGATAAGCTAGTGGGAAAATAAAATACTTTGAAATAAAAATGTAGCGGGGTGCTAAATTTAAGGAAAGTGTTTGAGTGGTAAATAGGCTCAAATACCCTAATTCTGTAGGATTCATGGACCATTTTGTCCTCGGGGGACAGTATTGGTGTGCAGTTCCCTGCGGCCTACAGGTAGCGCCTTTTGTGTCCCCTCTTGGCAGTAGTACAGTGGGGCGGGGAACCTGCTGTGCATGCCGGGAGAGCATATAAAAGGGGCAGACCTTTGGCCTGGGGGCTGATGTCCAGTGGGGTCCGCGCCCAGGTGCCTTCGGCCTGGGTGCATGTGTTCCTGTTCCATCTCGGGCACCTTTAGCCCGGGGTGAGGTACTATCCTGGAGTTCTTGCTGCCCTGGGTATGGAGGCCTAGGGGCGGGAGTAAAGCCTGGAGTCCAGAGCCGCCTCGTGTAGGGGACCCTGTTCCAGGGAAGGGAGGATCATTCTGATGGACCGATGCGGGAGTCACGGTGAAGGAATGGTCTGTTGACTCCCTGGAGAGATGTCTTCCCCTTGATATGGGCTAGGTTCGTAGAAGGAGAAGCTCAAGGTCACCTTGACTGTATCAGAGGCCTTATTCAACCGGCCCGTGGCAGGGGCCTTATACACCCTGGTCTGTGGCTGAGACCAAAGTTCTCCAGGCCCGTGGCAGGGGCCTTGTACACCCGGTCTGTGGCAGAGACCAACCTCAATGTCTGTGGCAGAGACCGTGCGCCAAAAACTGTTTGAGAAACCTAAGCAGTGAAGTGAATGTGCTACGTTTGTGCCTGGACCTCCTCCACACCTTAAGCTGTCCTGTTTCTTTGCTCTAACCTTTTCTATCTGAGTACAGTTTATTTTGCCATGAGAGAATAAGAGTTGGAGTTTCAGCTGGTGTGGACATTGACTTTACTGGCAATTAAAGGACTTGCCTGTACCTACAGTAGAGGTGAGAATCATCCTCTGGAGGAGTTTTGACTCCGGCTGTGGACACGGCCCGTCAAGTACACCGCTCAACCTCTTTATATAGGAGGATACGGGCTGGTAGTGCGGTGTGCCTTTCTCCCTCCTGCGAAGAGCCAACAACATAAAGGCAGGTAAGGGGGAAAGGATCTGTGCGCTACAAAAAAATAAAATAAAATTTTTAATCTTGGCCTAGCAGGACGAGGTCCATATGGAGTAGGAGGTTGAGGTGGCGGTGGATGTGGCTGTGTAGGTGGAAGCGGCGGTGGAGGAGGACGAGGTAGCCAACACTGGTTCAAAAATACAACAATGGCTGGGTAAGGCCGGTGATGTGTCAAATTCTGTCCCCTGTCGAATAGTGTCCGCCCATCTGACCTTTTATTCTTACCTTTTTCAAATAAAATAAAAAAAAGATTTACTACAAACTTGTGTTGTCATTCTTGTATTTTGGGTTTATGTGTCTCCCAGGTTCTAGTAGTGCCAAGTGTATTTGTCCTTAGTAAATACCCTCAAATCTCAGAGGGAAAAACACAGTTTTGGCATCTTCAGAACTGCTATTGAGCATAGAAAGAACAAGGCACATCTTTTTTAGACTTTCCCAATTTTTTTAATGATTGCACAACATTTTTGGTTGGTTTGGGAAATTCTAGTTTTTTTTTTGTTTGTGTGGCTTTTTTGGAAGAAACATGCATGGGTCAAAAGCCAATATTTTTTTTCTGAAAAAGTACAAAAATAACACAGTGAAAAATACAAACATGAGATGGGGTGATGTTACCCCTGATCCATCCCAAATGTGAAGAACCACACTTTCTTTTTGGAGCTCAAATGGGTATCTTCAACATGATCCCATGGCTAAGGTAAACATGTGCTATCTGCCATCATGGGGGATCAATGGCCGTGCTTTGGGGGTGAAAACCCTTCCTCTCACCTACTTGAGTAGGGAGGAAGAGGTTGCACCCCCAAAACAGGGACATAGATATCCTGTGACGGCAGATAGCACATGTTGAGTCACTGTGTGCATCTTCACATTTGGGCTGGTGGAAATCCCATTTGAAATTTCGGACGCATAACAAAACACAAAAACAGGGGGGGGGGGGGTCACACTATTCTACCCAAAATATCTATCATGTTTTTATATTTTTGCTCAATCACAATCATTCTCTTTCTCATAATGTCCATTTCGCTACTGCATTCCATGATTTCCTGAATGATTATTTTGGCGCTGGCACTCGAGAATGGAGGATTTGGACTTCCTGACACACCCCCACGTTCAGTCCCTAAAAACAAAAAAAAATGTTTAAACTATGCAGGCCTACATCTGTATTTACCTTGAAGTTGTGGTGACAGACACTGACCTGTTGTGCTGATAAGCTCCACCTCTCCTTCCTCCACCTCCCCTTCCTCCACCTCCCCTTCCTCCACCTCCCCTTCCTCCCCCTCCGCTTTCTCCCCCTCCGCTTCCTGAACCTGCTGATCTTGGTCTGCTTTGTGATCTTCGGGGAGTTTTTGTGGTGTTTGGTTCCTCGTCTCCTGAGCATGGTGTCCTCCCAGTCTCCTCTCCCCTATGGGAATGTCAAAAATAATGTATCCTTTAGCACACAGATATTTTAGGCCTGAAAATGGATTCATTGTTTGGAAGTGGGGTACAATTGATATTTGGCCCTGAGTTTCAAGATGAACATATGAGATCTTGCAAACTCAACAAAGCAACATGTTATTTTGGTTGACATTTTAACCACTTAACGACCGCTCACTGTATATATACGTCGGCAGAATGGCACCGACAGGCACAATCACGTACAGTGTACGTGATCGCCTTTGTACAGTTGGGGGTCCGATCGGACCCCCCTCCTATACAGTGAGCGGCCGTTTATCGTTGGGGAGCGATCAGAGATGAGGGGGTGACTATTCAATTTTGGCCACCCCCTCGCGATCGCTCCCGGCGAATGAAAATGCTTCCTCCGCCATGTGATGTAAACACAGGCAGGAGGAAGTGATGTCATCTCCCTCGCGGCGGTCTTTTCGATTCCGGCGCCGAGGAGAGAAGAAGCAGGTTAGTGCACCAACAGTCCACTGACACTTAGGTACACATAGGCACACATTTCACCCCCCAGTCACCTCCAGATCACCCCCCAGGTCACCCCCCAGCCCCCAATCACAGTGTCACTGATTGAAGTGATCATTTATTTTACTGATCACTGCATTTAGTGTCATCTGTGATAGTAAAAAGTTGCAGGGCAGTTAGGTTTAGGCCCCTTTAGGTCCAGGGTAGCCCCCTAACCCCCCCTAATAAAGGTTTAACCCCTTGATCGCCCCCCAGGTAACCCTTTCACCCCCTAACGCCAGCGTCACTAAGCGATCGTATTTTCAATCGCTGTATTTAGTGCCGGTGGTGCCCTAGATAGCCAGTTATTTATTTTTAGTTTCGCCGCAGGTTTTTAGAGCGTCAGGTGCCCCCATATATTATTTTAACCCCCTGATTGCCCCTAGAGTTAACCCTTTCACCAGTGATCACCGTATAAGCGTCACTGGTGACACTGGTTACCCAGTTAGTTATTTAGTTATTTAGGTCACCCGTCAGGTTTTTATATAGCGTTGGGTACCCCCATATTTAACCTAATAAAGGTTTTAACCCCCTGATTGCCCCTAGTTAACCCTTTCACCAGTGATCACCATATAAAGGTTACGGGTGACGCTGGTTGGTTAGTTTGCTTTTTATAGCATCAGGGCACCCGCCGTATATAACCCAATAAAGGTTTAACCCCCTGATCGCCCGGCGGGTGAGATCAATTAGGTTTTAGCACCAGAGAGGGTCTGCGTCGCCCCGGGCAGCGTTAGGTTAGTGCCAGTAACGCTAACACCCACGCGCAAAGCATACACCTCCCTTAGTGGTATAGTATCTGATCAGATCTATACTAGCGTCCCCAGCGGTTTAGGGTTCCCAAAAACGTAGTGTTAGCGGGATCAGCCCAGATACCTGCTAGCACCTGCGTTTAGCCCCTCCGCCCAGCCCAGCCCAGCCCACCCAAGTGCAGTATCTAGGGATGAGCTTCGAGTTCGAGTCAAACTCATGTTCGACTCGAACATTGCCTGTTCGCCCGTTCGCCGAACAGCGAACAAATTGGGGTGTTCGCGGCAAATTCGAAAAGTCTATGGGAGAAATCTAAAGTGCTAATTATAAAGGCTTATATGCAAGTTATTGTCCTAAAAAGTGTTTGGAGACCCGGGTCCTGCCCCAGGGGACATGTATCAATGCAAAAAGAAGTTTTAAAAACGGCCGTTTTTTCGGGAGCAGTGATTTTAATAATGCTTAAAATGAAAAAATAAAAGTGAAATATTCCTTTAAATTTCGTACCTGGGGGGTGTGTATGATATGCATGTGAAGTGGCGCATGTTTCCCGTGCTTAGAACTGTCCCTGCAAAAAATGTCATTTTTGAAAGAAAAAAATGCATTTAAAACTGACTCGCGGCTATTAATGAATTGTCGGCTCCCGGCAATACATACAAAAGTCATTGATAAAAAAAAAAAAAAAAAAAGCGTGGGGGTTCCCCAGAATTCAATTACCAGGCCCTTCAGGTCTGGAATGGATATTAAGGGGAACCCCGCCGCAAATTTAAAAAAAAAATTGACGTGGGGTTCCCCCAAATATCCATTCCAGGCCCTTCAGATCTGGCATGGATTTTAAGGGGAACTCCACCCCAAATTTAAAAAAAAAATGGCGTGGAGTCCCCCTAAAAATCCATACCAGACCCCTTATCCGAGCACGCAACCTGGCTGGCCGCAGGGGAAAAGGGGGGACGAGAGAGCGGCCCCCCCTCCCTCCTGAACCGTACCAGGCCACATGCCCTCAACATGGGGAGGATGTCCCCATGTTGATGGGGACAAGGGCCTCATCCCCACAACCCTTGCCCGGTGGTTGTGGGGGTCTGCGGGCGGGGGGCTTATTGAAATCTGGAAGACCCCTTTAACAAAGGGGACCCCCAGATCCCGCCCCCCCTATGTGAATTGGTAAGGGGTACATTGTACCCCTACCATTTCACGAAGAAAGCGTAAAAAAATGTTTAAAAAAACACACACCTTGAAAAAGTCCTTTATTAAAAAAAAAACAAAAAAAATTCCAGCGGTGAAATCCAGTGTCCCGCGGCGATCCCGATGTCCAGCGCTGTCCTTCATTGGTTGTGCCTGAGCGGACCTGATGGGGAACTCCCTCTCAGTATTTTAAATGTATAGACCCGCCCCTTCTTAAGTTCCCCATCAGGTCCGCTCAGCGGACCAGATGCGGAACATGAGAAGGGGCGGGTCTATACATGTATTACCAAAGTGAGAGCAGTTCCCCATCAGGTCCGCCCCCTCGGTATGTCGGACCCGCCTACGTCATTGGCTTGAGCGGGGAACTTCCTTCACTGTGTAATTTAAATTTACATAGTGAAGGAAGTTCCCCGCTCAAGCCAATGACGTAGGCGGGTCCGACATACCGAGGGGGCGGACCTGATGGGGAACTGCTCTCACTTTGGTAATACATGTATAGACCCGCCCCTTCTCATGTTCCGCATCTCGTCCGCTGAGCGGACCTGATGGGGAACTTAAGAAGGGGCGGGTCTATGCATTTAAAATACTGAGAGGGAGTTCCCCATCAGGTCCGCTCAGGCACAACCAATGAAGGACAGCGCTGGACATCGGGATCGCCGAGGGACACTGGATTTCACCGCTGGAATGTTTTTTTTTTTTAAATAAAGGACTTTTCCAAGGTGCGTGTGTTTTTTTAAACATTTTTTTACGCTTTCTTCGTGAAATGGTAGGGGTACAATGTACCCCTTACCAATTCACATAGGTGGGGGGCCGGGATCTGGAGGTCCCCTTTGTTAAAGGGGTCTTCCAGATTCCGATAAGCCCCCCGCCCGCAGACCCCCACAACCACCGGGCAAGGGTTGTGGGGATGAGGCCCTTGTCCCCATCAACATGGGGACATCCTCCCCATGTTGAGGGCATGTGGCCTGGTACGGTTCAGGAGGGAGGGGGGGCCGCTCTCTCGTCCCCCCCTTTTCCCCTGCGGCCGGCCAGGTTGCGTGCTCAGATAAGGGGTCTGGTATGGATTTTTAGGGGGACTCCACGCCATTTTTTTTTTAAATTTGGGGTGGAGTTCCCCTTAAAATCCATGCCAGATCTGAAGGGCCTGGAATGGATATTTGGGGGAACCCCACGTCAATTTTTTTTTAAATTTGCGGCGGGGTTCCCCTTAATATCCATTCCAGACCTGAAGGGCCTGGTAATTAAATTCTGGGGAACCCCCACGCTTTTTTTTTTTTTTTTTATCAATGACTTTTGTATGTATTGCCGGGAGCCGACAATTCATTAATAGCCGCGAGTCAGTTTTAAATGCATTTTTTTCTTTCAAAAATGACATTTTTTGCAGGGACAGTTCTAAGCACGGGAAACATGCGCCACTTCACATGCATATCATACACACCCCCCAGGTACGAAATTTAAAGGAATATTTCACTTTTATTTTTTCATTTTAAGCATTATTAAAATCACTGCTCCCGAAAAAACGGCCGTTTTTAAAACTTCTTTTTGCATTGATACATGTCCCATGGGGCAGGACCCAGGTCCCCAAACACTTTTTAGGACAATAACTTGCATATTAGCCTTTATAATTAACACTTTAGATTTCGAACGTTCGAGTCCATTGTATTTAATAGGGTTCTAAAGTTTACACGAACATTTTGTCTGTTCGCAGGTTCTGGTGCAAACCGAACAGGGGGGTGTTCGGCTCATCCCTGGCAGTATCGATCGATCACTGTCACTTACCAAACACAAAACACATAACTGCAGCGTTCGCAGAGACAGTCCTGATCCCTGCGACCGCTAACAGTTTTTTTTGTAGCGTTTGATACATTTGCTGACGACAGTCGGGTGCTTTTTTTCCTGTGAATCTTACTAGTGTACCCCTAAATTTAGAGCCCAAAATGGCAAGACGAAGGTACACTAGTAAAGAGGCCTACGAGATTCTGAGCATGACAGATAGTGAAGAGGAGGTTACGTATCTGTCAGATTCAGGCTCAGAATATCTTCCCGTAGAAGACAGTGACGTCAGCGGCCCCACGTCAGATAGCTCTGACGACGAAGTTGAGGTCCCTGCTAAGGTCAGGCGTACCCGATCCCGATCTTCTGAGGTTGTTGAGGAGCAAGAACCGCAGGGCTCTCGTATCATGGAGCAGAGTAGTACTAGCGCCGCTATTCCTTCTGGTGAATTGGCAAGCACCAGCGGCCTAGTACAGCCTGGGCGTACATCCAGCACTGCAGTATCACTTGGTGACGTGGCGAGTCCCATAAGTGCAGTTCAAGCTGGCGAGGTGGCAAGCACAAGTAGTGTCCCGCTGCCACCAATAAGAAGACAAAGGCAGGCCCGTCGTACCCATAGTGCTCTTCCTGCAGAATTCGCCTATCCTGATTGGGTCCTCACCACTTCTGCAGAACCCGTACTTCCCCCATTCACTGCCCAACCCGGTATTCAGGTGGAAACAGCTGATTTTATGCCAATTGATTATTATTCGCTGTTTTTCACGGAAGATCTCTATAGATCTATTGTGGACCAGAGTAATTTATATGCTGGTCAATTCATCGCCGCTAATCCCCAGTTGCCTTCCATTGCCAAAGATTGGAAACCAATTACGGTTTCCGAATTTAAGACCTTTCTGGGCCTTTCCCTCAACATGGGCACACATAAATTCCCGTCATTGCGTGCTTATTGGTCCACGCACCCAATTGACCACATGCCCGTGTTCTCTGCCTCCATGCCCAGGAAACGATACGAGCAGATTTTGCGGTTCATGCACTTCAACGACAATGAACTTTGTCGTCCACGTGGGGACCCTGAATACGACCGGCTCTATAAAATTCGGCCCCTCATAAACCACTTCAACGAACGTTTTGCAGCCTTGTTTATTCCCGATCAAGCTGTCTGCGTTGATGAGTCCCTGATTAAATTTTCTGGCCGCTTGGCTTTCAAGCAGTACCTTCCCAGCAAGCGTGCCAGATACGGGGTCAAGCTCTATAAGTGCTGTGACAGGGCAACAGGCTATGTATGGAGCTTTATGGTTTATGAGGGAAAAGATAGTCAGGTTGAGCCGGTCAACTGTCCGGATTACATAGGGAGCGCTGGCAAGATAGTGTGGAAATTGGTGTCACCCTTATTCGGAAAGGGGTACCACTTGTATGTGGACAATTATTACACGAGCGTGCCGCTGTTTAGTCACTTGTTTGATCATCAGATTGGAGCATGTGGCACCGTGCGACCTAATCGCCGGGGCTTTCCCCAGCGGCTTGTAGATGCCCGTCTTAGGCTGGGGGAGAGAGCCTGCGTAAAGTGTAATAACTTGCTCGCTATGAAGTGGAGGGACAATAAGAATGTTTTCCTTCTTACCTCCCTTCATGCAGACACGACAGTCCAAATTCGTACGGCGACTGGTGTTGTGGAGAAACCCCTCTGTGTCCACGAATATAACAAAAATATGGGAGGGGTGGACCTCAACGACCAGTTGTTAGCGCCGTATCTAATTGACCGTAAGGCGAGACGCTGGTACAAAAAAGTGTCTCTATCCTTATTTCAATTGGCTTTGCTGAACGCTCATGTGCTATACAGAGCTTCAGGCGGGACGTTATCTCTTCTAAAATTCCAGAATGAGATTGTCACAGAACTCCTGTATCCAGGCGGTTCTGCACCTCACCATCCCCTACCAAATGCAGTAAGCCGGCTGCATGAGAGGCATTATACGCATGTCCTCCCGAGTACCCCTACCCAACGAGCCCCCCAAAAAAGATGTTGTGTCTGTAGCAAGCGCGGATTTAGGCGTGACACCCGTCATTATTGTCCACTCTGTCCTGACAAACCTGGTCTTTGCCTTGGTGAATGTTTTCAACGCTACCACTCAAAAGTGAAGTTTTAGCGTAGGGTACAGCATTTCACAGACTAGGACACACTTACACAGGGTCTCCCAAGATGCCATTACATTTTGAGAGACCCGAACCATTACAGTTGTTAAAGTTACAAAAAAAAAAGTGTAAAAAAGAAAAAAAAAAAACGTCAAAAACACAAAATAATATAAAATAAAAAAAACAAAAATAGTTGTTGTTTTATTGTTCTCTCTCTCTCTCTATTTTCTCTCTATTGTTCTGCTCTTTTTTACTGTATTCCATTCTGCAATGTTTTATCATGCTTGCTTTTCAGGTATGTCATTTTTTGTTTTCAGGTGCGCCATTCAACTGCAGCGCGGAATTATTTATCTTGACAGCAACAGCGTTTGCTCCCACGATACATAAAGCCGTGACTCCAGTGCTGTAGGAGGTGATTTCACCACCACAGTTAAAAAAAAAGAGCATATATGCCGAAGCATGGGGGCAGCAGGGGCGGAGGAGCGATTTTGCTCCTAATGCCGCGTACATACGGTCGAAATTCCGACGGAGGCTTGCCTGTGGAAAAGTCCGACCGTGTGTACGCGGCATAACCTTTTATGCCGCGTACATACGGTCGAAATTTTGACGAAGGCTTACCTGTGGAAAAGTCCGACCGTGTGTACGCGGCATAACTTTTTTGCGGGAGGATGCCCCCATGCTTTGGCATATATATATTTTAGCTGAATAGAAAAAGAATGGACTTTGAAGGCACCAATATAAAAATAATAACAAATTTTATTAACACACTATTACAAATATTGTACTAGTTGTATTCTCAGAATACAGTAAGATATAACCTAAAATAAGAAAACATGGACAAGACCCATAGTGGGACATTCAATGATACAATATACTCAATTCGTGGGTGTGCATGATGAATCTTCCCACTGAATAGATGAATAGCAGAGAGATGTCCCCAATATGGAAGTCCATAGAGTTCTTGGAAATTTAAAAATGGCTCAACATGTTTCGCGATTGACTGCGAATCGCTTCTTCAGGAGCTTCTAAATTTCAAGATAGAAAATCGAGTTTAGATATACATCATAAATATATAACACACATTTGTACTTCGCAAGTTTATCAGACACTGATACCAGCATCTGATTCTTACCAGAAGTATCACTTGAATTTGCCCGATGCAATCACTTCACCCCTTCCCAGGTGTCTCAACCCTAAACCTGTGCCCAAAAGAGGGCGTCTCACCAGGCTGAAATGGTGAGGAAAAGAGAGAGAAAAGTGAGTTACGGGAACATGGGGATGCACCAAGTATCTATAGAGCAACCCAACATAAACTAAGAAAGGGAAATATGAGTGCGCATGCGCGGGACTTCCGGGAAGACGCCTTGAACGGGAGCTCCGCACCACTCCGGCCTCTCACTGCCCCCTGAGCTCTTAGATTGAGCAGGATTCGGCCAACTCTGACCCCATCGAATAACGGGAGTTCCAGGCACAGCTACACATGTCAGGCGGCTCGCAAAGAAGCGAGGTTAGCCGTCAGCTGGACTTTGCACAGGCGGTGCTTTCTACACCTAAGATGGCGGCCGCAGCACGAGGAGGATTGGAGGAATCCGACTCCATCGCGGATCTTCCATCCATCTACCAGCCCCAGAATGGCCTGCTGGCAACCCCAGTGAGTACCTGCAACCCCCCAGCAATCTCCCCAGCTTCCACTGAGTCGCTGCTGAACAGGACATTTGGAGATCTCCCCCACACTCCCATGCTGCGATCACCCTTGGGTCTGGCAGGCCCCCACCTTTCCTCCCCTCTGCAGCCAGTACATTCTGCTGACATGCAACTCATGCTGCTGAACTTCTCTGAAATGCTAGCATCAGGACTAGCTCAAAATGCCTCACAGATCACTGCCACCATTAAGGCTGATCTACAGAGCCTAGGAGCCCGCATAGAAGCTATTGAACAGGCAGTAGATAATACTGCGGCCCGCACTAACCAAAATACCACATGCATACAAACCTTGCAAGATCAACTTGAGAATGCCCTCTCTAAGATCGATTATTTGGAGAACAGAAGTAGGAGATATAACTTCCGCATACGTGGGATCCCTGAATCTGTAGCTGATGTCCCCGGCACAGTTAAGCTATTCATAAAAGAACTTCTTCCAGACATTCAGGAACATAGATTGGAACTTGATAGAGCTCACAGAGCTCTCCAGCCCCCCCGCCCAGACGGCCTACCAAGGGATATCATTGTCAAACCCCATTATTATGGGGTGAAGGAGGATGTGATGAGACTGACCCGTAACTTGGACAATCTCTCCTTCCAGGATCAGAAAATACAAATCTTTGCTGACATCTCACCTACCACGGTCCAGAAACGGAGATCCCTCAAACCCCTCCTGGAAATCCTAAACCAGAACTCTATCAAATACCGCTGGGCTTTCCCATTTCATCTGCAGTTTCATTTCAGAGATAAAGCCTGCGGCTTCTCCACATTCCAAGATGGCGAACGTCTCCTGCTCCAACTCGGCCTTATCTCCCAAGAATTGGCTACGCTGAATACTAGGGCCAAGTCAAGCTCCTCAAAGCGCCCACCCCCGGGAAGCCCTCTGACACCGTTATGGAACAAACCACTAACGAAGAGACAGAAGGAATCCCGACCCCGAGATGAAAGCCTTCTTCTCTGCCTTTCTTTCCATTTTCTCCCAGCCGGAGGATGTCTTGTTTTTGACTGCCCTCAATGACTCGGAGAGTAAATGACCCCCCTAGTTAAGTTAGGAGATTAACGATCCCACATGGCTCTGAGTTCCATTTGTTGGACCAGAGTCTGATTCGGGTTGGGGGGATCCCCGCTTGCCCATGTGTGGCTTGAGGAGACACCCATCACCTATTGATACTCCCACATTAACGAGGAAGAAGTTTCCTCGGTACTCCTGACTTAATGCAATTATGATGTGCCTGTTTTAGTTCCCACATATGGTTAAGCTTATTAGTCTCTACCTACCCTATCCCTCCTTCCCCCCCCTTCCCTCCCCCCCACTCCCCTCTCCCATGCCTCTTCCCCCCCCATTTACCCCCCCCCCCACCTTGCAGGTGTTTCTTTTTACACTAATCTTATCTGGGTACACACTACTTTCTGGCCTGTTATTTTTGTTATTTTTGCCGTAATGTTCTCCAAAACTCTTTCGCACGTTGGCCTCTCTAGACATATTTTCCCCCTTGGGGGCCCCAGAGGCCGGAGTGGCCCTCCACGCCACTCTTTCTGTTGTTTCGCAGTGGGAATCTCCTTTTTCCCTCTGGTGACGGCAGGTAGACAACCCCGAGCGGGGTTGCCCTCTCTCCAAGACCCCTTTTACAGGAGTCTTTGGACGTATTCCCGGCTTGCCGAGTCGGTTGTTCTCTTTTTTTTTCACTGATTTGTAGCATATGTTTGATTTACCTTCTTCTTGCAATTTATTCAGCTGTTGTAATGACATCTCTGTTCTTCTCTCCTCCACCTCTTCTTTCTTCTCGCTCTTACCTTCTCCCCTCTCTACAGGAATCCCATCCCCTTTCCTTCAGGACTCCTCGCGGAGGCTTCCCCTATGCCTTATTCTCAGGCGCATGTCGATGATCTGCTTCACATCGGAGGTCCGGTCAACCCCTTCCTACCAGGTAAGCTCCCCTTTTGCATTCTCGCACACCCCCCTGGGCGCCCATGGCTGAGAGTAACACCCACAAGCTGCCTCTTAAGGTAGCCTCCCACAACACACAGGGTCTTAATTCTCCATCAAAACGCCGGAAGGCATTCCAGAACTACCACTCCAGAAGCCTTGATGTTGTCCTCCTACAGGAGACTCACTTCCCCGCTAGCTATACCCCCTCCTTTCTCCACCGCAGTTTCCCCACCTTCTACCTTGCGAATGCGGACACTAAACAGAGAGGTGTAGCCATCCTCTTTGCTAAGCGGATTCCATTTACTCATGCTTACACATTTCGTGACACAGACGGTAGGTACCATCTGGTCAAAGGACATATAGAAGGAGTAATGCACTCCTTCGTTTCATACTATGCCCCTAATAAAGGCCAGGCTAAATTTTTTGCCTCCATGTTCTCCGTCCTCTCTTCTCACCTAGAAGGTAGAATCCTCGTAGGGGGAGATTCTAACATCACGTTTGACCATTCACTAGACAAAACCCACCTGGACAGACCCCGCCTTAAAAGACCTTCCAAACAGAGCCTCAGAATTGCCAGACTCCTGCATGACTTAGGCCTAATCGATTATTGGAGAGAATTAAACCCCACGGCCAAAGACTTCACCCACTATTCTGCTCCCCACAAAACATATGCCAGGATTGACCACGTATTCATACCCAACTCGGACATACACACAGCTATTCATGCCAAAATACAGGACGATCCATGGTCTGACCACTCCCTAGTAACCCTTACACTCTCTGGCTCCCTATCACCCTCAGGTCCCCCTCAATGGCGTCTGAGTAAATCCCTCCTAGCTAACCCGGTCCACTGCACCATGCTGGAAAGGGACATTCAAGAATTCTTCCTCCTCAATGATAACGGGGACACAACCCCTAGTTCTCTTTGGGGAGCCCACAAAGCCGTCCTGAGGGGAAGGATGATTCAACTGGCTTCCAATCTGAAAAAAGGTAGGAGGATTGAGTTGGACAACCTGGAAAGGGATTTTAGAATGCTCAGTAAGTCCCATAAATCAAACCCAACTCCCTCCAGCTTGGGTAAGTTGGAATCAGCCCGCACAGCCCTGAATCTAGCCTTGACCTCTAATGCGGACAAGCATCTAAGCTGGTTAAGCAGCAAATACTACTTACAGGGGGACAAAATAGGCTCACGTCTAGCATCCAAACTCTCTCCAAGGACCAAAAATTTCTCCTTACCCAGGATTAAATCACTTAAGGGCTCCCTCACCCAGAACCCCCAGAAAATACTAGAAACCTTCCAGGCCTTCTATTCCAAGCTATACTCCTCTCCCACTCCCGCAGACCCTGTTCCCTTAGAATCCTTTTTGGCGCATGTGACCCTTCCCAAACTTTCAGAGTCCCACAGATCCTTAATGGAATCTCCATTTCGCACTGAGGAAGTCCAGGAAGTCATTAAACACCTCAAAACTGACTCGGCCCCAGGGCTGGACGGCTTCCCAGCCCTTTATTATAAAACCTTCTCTGGGATTCTCTCCCCCCACCTGGCTCGTCTCTTTAACTCCCTTCGAGAAGGCTCCCCTCTCGAACCCGCGGCCAATCTTGCTTTTATCTCGGTGATCCCCAAACAGGGAAAGGACCCTAGTGATGTGGGCAACTACAGGCCAATTTCATTGATCAATAATGATCTGAAAATCATGACCAAGATTCTGGCCAATAGAATGGCCTCCTTCATTGCTTCTTATGTACACAGAGACCAGGTGGGTTTCATCCCCGGAAGACAGGGACCAGACCAGATCAGGAGAGCGGTAGACTTAATTTCCCTCATGCAATCCTCCTGGGATGGCGGACCACCTCAGAAGGGATACATTCTCTCTATAGACCTCCAAAAGGCCTTTGACACGGTCACTTGGCCATACCTTTTCTCCATCTTACAACAGTGGGGCTTCGGTCCTGAATTCCTACGTACCCTAGAAACTCTTTATTCTTCCCCTAAAGCACAGATCAGACTACAAGGGCATCTCTCAGACCAATTCCCTATTTTAAAAGGCACCAGACAAGGATGCCCACTCTCCCCTATCCTTTTCGCTATAGCGATAGAAACCCTAGCTCTTGCAATTAGACAGCACCTAGGCATTCATGGGATACAATGTGGTCAACGTTCACACAAATGCGCTCTCTTTGCGGACGACGTCCTTCTTTTCATCACCTCCCCTCTCCAGTCAACACCCATCATACTCCAACTACTAAAAACTTTCGGAACGGTCTCAGGCCTACAGGTAAACATGGCAAAGTCAATGGCCCTGAACATCACCACCCCCCATGACATAGTTGATAAACTCAAAGCTAGCTTCCCCTTTGCCTGGTGTACCTCCTCCCTTCCCTATTTGGGAGTCTTCCTTACTCCCAGAGTAGAACTCCTATTCCAAAACAATTACCCTGCCATGTTCCAAAAAATCACGGAAGACCTCTCACAATGGTCTCTTTATAACCTGTCCTGGCTGGGCAGAGTCAACTCAGTCAAGATGACCCTATTACCCAGACTGTTATACCTTTTTCGGTCCCTGCCTATCCCTGTCAAAAAACGAGCGCTGGATAGAATCCAATCGAAAGTCATACAGTTTATATGGGGGGGCAAGGGACATCGTCTTTCCAAAAAAATTTTGTATAGGGCAAGGAAGAAAGGAGGCCTTGGTCTCCCCAATTTGTGGTGGTACTACCAAGCAGCCCAACTATGTCAATTCTCTGCGATCTATACCAAGGGCCCAAAACCAGACTGGGTAGATATAGAAAGGCAAGCAACCCCTAATCACACTTTAGATTATTTAGCCTGGAGACCACGCAAGGAACGTCCCTCGATCCTATCACCTACCCTTTCCCATTCAATGGCACTCTGCGACACTCTTCATAAACATCCCTCACTATCCTCCTCCTGGCATCCTCTGGCTCATATTTTCCACAACCCCCAATTTCCCCCAGGTCTAAACATCAGGGCTTTTGGATGGTGGCTCGACAAGGGCCTTTACAGAATAGGACAATACTTTAACAATGATGGCCCCATTTCACTCAAATACTGCTCTTCTAAACTAGATATGCCCACCTCCGAAACTTTCCGTTATTATCAATTGCTTCATTTTCTGCGTGGGGTCTGGAAAAGCTCAGACAACCCACTATCTGTTACGCAATATGAGCTATGGTGTTCCTCAGCTGTGGGCGTCAGGGGGGGCATTTCCCTGATCTACTCGGCATTAGCTGACCCTAGGGGCAAAGCGAGCTATATGTCAAAATGGGAGCATGACCTCCAGTTTGAATGGGATCTAGACACTTGGTACTCAAATTTTTTCCGCTCATTTAAAGGCATTTTAAACACCTCCCTGATAGAAGCTGACATTAAGGTAATCTCCAGATGGTACCTGGTCCCTACACGCCTCTCTAAGTTCTACCCGGAATCCTCTCCCCTATGCTTCAGAGGTTGTGGCCTTACAGGGTCCCTCCTCCACACTCTCTGGGAATGTCCTAAAATCAGGGGGTTCTGGAATAGAATCTTTAGCCTCATTCGCAAAGTCACCGGCCACGACGTTAGGCAGATCCCCACTATCACACTTCTCAATGATGCTATCCCTAAGGTTCCTAAATTTTCCCGACACCTCATACACTTCATCTTGCTGGGAGCCAAGATTACCTTGGCCCATTCCTGGAAATCGCCCTTTGTGTCATTTCGCCAAGCTAAACACAAGATTTCCTGGATTATGTCACAAGAAAGGATTTCAAGCATCTTGCTTGACTCTCCAGAAAAGTTCCGTCATATCTGGGAACCCTGGGCTACACACTTGGGCATCTCCCTGCTTTCCTCATAGGTGAACGCTAGATAACCCCCAATCTCACCGACTTCTGGATCCCTATCTCCCACCTCCGCGAGGAAGCCCCGACCTCCTCCTCCCTCCCCTTTAACTTTCTCTTTCTACCTCACCCCCTTTTCCCTTCCCCAACCCCACTCTTCTCTCCCATCTTTTATTTTCTACTCGTATCCTCACAAATAGTATGGTTCCAGCCTCCCAGGGGTTTTCCTCTAACCTGTTCTTCTCCTTTTCTTTCTTTCTTCCTTCTTTTCTTTGTCATATCTTCTTGTTGACAGGTACAGCTAGATGATCAGCTTTATAGAACGCTGGAGGCTATTTCTTAGTTGGGGCCTGAAACCCCCCCAAATCTCCAATAGAGGGTTAAGCTTAGTCTCACCCTGGATGCTTGTCCCCCTTTCGGGGGCAACAGCCAGGGCAGATGGATGGGTTGCCGAAACCTTTTGTTCATTCCCTTCCCTGGGTGCTTTGCCCCTAGCCACTCCGCACACAGCAGGTTCCCAGATGGGGTGTGCGGACTGGCAGGGAGTGGATGGGAGGCCGCTGCCCCTCGGGGCCCTTTGGCAATTTATCAATAACTACGATTGGTATGTAAAGCCCAAAAATCCATCTATATTAAGCAAGTTGGTCTAGGATAATGTGATGGATCCTTTTTTTTTTTTTTTTTTCATATAGCCTCATTCTGTTCATCTTTGTTTACTTCTGTTGAACATGATCTGTATAGACTCCGGACGGGGTATAATGTTACCTTTTTTTACTTGTATCACACTTTTTCAAAATAAAATCTTTTAAAACCAAAAAAAAGAAAAAAAAGAAAGGGAAATATGTTATAGTGCCATAAGGTCAACCTAATAACATTAACTGGTAGCTTACTTGTGGTATGAGGGGTTTGTAATTGAAAGAAGGGGAGGAGTTTTATATTGGTGCCTTCAAAGTCCATTCTTTTTCTATTCAGCTATATACACCCAACTAGGATGTGGCACCTTTGATATATAGGGGGATTGATTACTACCCCAGGGCCAATGTAATCAACGATTATTCAATTGCTATTAGGTGGAAGCACCAAAATTGTCCACGTATGTGGTACAGCCCTTATATTACTAACTATTTATATGAATTATTTTTTAGTTTAATTTGAAATGATTTGTAGCTGCTTTCTGGAAAAGGCACATTAACTTAGGCAAAACATTAACTAGGCTCGTTCCCATCCCGGGCAGAGTCGTAGGTCAGATGATATATTTTGATATATATTGTTCCCCCTTTTGCCTAAATCCTGGTATTGACGTGTATTGCTGTTTTGAAAATGGACTATGTAGGTACGGCCTGGTCAGGCCTTATGAATGAGTTCCAAATATCCTATAACGGAACCAATAGGGAAGATGATGATTTAAAACTTTGATTCGAGAAACTCAAACAATTACTCAAACGTAAATCCAACTTGCACTGGCACATGGAATTCTTTAAACTCTATATTGGGAAAAACATCAGTCCCATGGGTCTCAGAATCCAGATGTTCCCTACCATGAGGAACACCTCACAGGATCTCAAGGGATCCTGGGAGGGGGTACTAAACAAATGTAGCCAGGACTGCATGTAGTTACTTCTGGCCCAATATTGTCTGGACACGAATCTACTGGACCAGGAATTGGCCCTTCTACATACAAAATATGAATCCATCAAAGTTCATGCGAAATTTGCTGAGAAAAAACAAGAACTAAAAATATTTCTAGACAGACTAATTAAAAGAATTATTTCCAAAAAACAGGCCAAAATAGCTAAAGATTGTATGGCCTTCTCAGAGGGGTACGCCTATAAATGGGAAAATCCCCCCAGGGGACGTGGTTGAGGGCCCAAGAGTAGAACACTGAACAACCATTCTAGTACTTATGCTTCAGACGATAATGAATCTGATTCTTCTCTGTCTTCAATCTCTTCACAGGGTCAACACATGCCCATGACGAATAACGCACTTTCCTCCAAACGGATCACGTAAGCGGGGTCACTATGGTGGTGGGTACCCTGTCACTTCCTATACCAAGAAAAAACCAACCAATACAGCAGGTTTTACACCTTCACATATTCACACACAGGGTGGCCAGAGTAGAGGTGAAGGGAAAACACCTAGTTTTGACTTATCCCAATATGCATATATGGGCCCAATCGCTGCACAGGCCATACAACAAATGCATACACAAACCACACCCCAAAATCCACAAACTACCAACACTTCCTCCACTACATTACGAGGGGCAGAGGGAGGCATTATGTGCCTCAATCCAACTAGACCCTCTTTGACCCCTACCCCTTTAGGGGGGAAACCACCCAACTTATCAGTGACGAAGAGTTGAGCGTTATTAACTTAACTCTGTACCCTCTTTCCTCTGATGAATTGACGGTACTTCGAATGGGTCTCAGCTTCTGTCCAAACGCAACTATGGACAAGTATGAGGTCATCAAAGACCTATACTTGTTTGCAAGAAAACTTACGTACAATCACATCTTTGATCCTGACAGGAAAAGATTGCGAGCTGAAAAAGATCTCTCTGAGCAAATTAAAAAGTACACAATGAGAGAATTCAGAGCACTCAAGGATTTAATGTTGCTATTGGATGAAAGCTCAGACCCCAACAACGTGCAATTGAATAGTACCCAATCAATTGACATTAGCCAACCAGTCATCATAGAAACCAAAAGGCCCAACTTTAAAAATAAGTCAGATCAATTTCCCGACCTCAATACAAATCCACAGGTGGCAGCATTCTTGGTAGCCATGGTTCGGGAAATCAAGAATATGCCAACCACCAACATTCCTGCAAATTTACCTCTTCAACAACAACGAGCCCTTAAAAGCTTACAAACAAGGAGAGATACTGTGATAAAAGCATCAGACAAAGGGGGAAATATAGTTCTGCAAACCTGTGATCAGTATGAAACAATGTGCTTTGAGATTCTGAATAATCCAGAATGGTACAAACCAGTTACCCCAGATACCATAGCACAATATAAATTGGAATTCAAACTTCTAATTTATACAGCTTATTCAGCAGCACTTATTGACAAATCTACCTATGATTTCTTTAACATAGCCCACCCCAGAGAGCCTATTTTTTACGCAATCCCAAAAATCCACAAAAATCACAGCAAGCCACCAGGCAGACCCATCATCTCCGGCATAGGGTCTATGACGGAGAATGCCAGCCGATTTATTGATTTTTTTCTTATGCCTCATGTGTCAAGCCTGCCTTCCTATGTGCGGGACACGTCCGATCTCCTTAGGAGACTGAACGGCCTCGCCATTCCTTTGGATGCAGTTTTTGTCACCATAGACGTAGAAGCGCTTTATTCCAGCATACCACATGATCTTGGCTTGAAAACTGTTGAGGTCTTTTTGAAAGAACAGGATCACAGGCAATGGAAATTCCAGTCTTTCATAATTCAGTTGCTATCTTTCATTTTGAAACACAATTACTTCTCATTTCTCGGTTCCCACTACCTCCAGGTACAGGGTGTGGCAATGGGCACTTGTTGTGCACCGGCCTACGCCAACCTGTACCTGGGGGGGTGGGAACGAGAGATTTTTTTCCAATAACAAATATTGCCAGTACCTGGACCAGACCATGTGCTGGTTCAGGTACATTGACGATATTATTGTCATTTGGACTGGTACTTTGCCCCTTCTTGAGGAGTTTCTACAAGTACTCAATGTTAACAACCATAATTTAAAATTTACCTTTGATTGGCATTCGCAACATATTTCGTTTTTGGACGTACTCCTGTATAGGGATTCCAGCAACAATATAGCTACTAAATTATATCGTAAACCTACAGCTGGTAATACCTTACTGCACGCTGATAGTGGCCACCCTATATCCCTAGTGCATAGTATACCTTATGCACAATACATCCGCCTGCGCAGAAACTGCACGTACGATGCAGATTTCAGGCAGCAGGCAGATGAGTTACGTACCAGATTGCTTAAACGAGGATACAGTAAAAGCCTCCTCCGACGGGCTTACAACAAAGCCAACGGACAAGAGAGAACTTCTTTACTGTATTCCAGACCCAAGACCAATATGGATCAGCAAACTACCAAATTTATAACTAAATATTCGGCACAGCATACATCACTGCGAAGGTGCCTGGAACAACATTGGCACCTACTCAGTGAAGATGTTACAATACGTAAATATGTGAGGAACACTCCAGAAATAGTTTTTCGAAGGGCCACCTCAATTGGTAGTAGATTAACAAGCAGTGAATACAAACCAAACTGTCATCCAGTAAACAGATCGAGGCCTCTACACCTGTGGACAATGCACCTATTGCCCCTGGGTATTACCGGGTAAAAAATTCATACTTCCAAATGGCGAAAGGTTTTGCCCTCGATTTCATGCGACATGTAACACAGAAGGGGTAGTGTACCTCATGCTCTGCAGATGTGGGGCATTTTACGTAGGAAAAACCATCCGACAGTTTAAGCAACGTATATACGACCATATTTACTACTCCCAGTTTGCTAAAATGATCACACCAGTAAGTCGCCATCTAGGATTATATCATAAATTCTACACTTCTATGGTCAAATTCATGATATTAGAGGTGATCCCACAAGACACCCGAGGGGGCAACTGGGACAAACGTATACTCCAGAAGGAGACTTTTTGGATAGAACGTCTTGAAGCGACCAGGCCGCCAGGCATTAACGAGATAGTATCTTATCGGCCTTTTCTATAGAATTATATCTCTGTACCCTGGCTATTCAGGATATAGGGGTGTATTATCATCATTTCTAAACATGCCTAGGTAACTCGCTTGCCCATATGCCAATTTAATTGATAATTGGCACTCTAATGATCTTTGTGGCAATTTTTGAAAATACAGGGTCGTTGTATTCTGTTTGATACTATCTGTTGCTATCACTATATATTTTTTTACATTTTTTTATTTATTTCTCATTTCTTTCCAGTTTTTGTTTTGCCTCGTGTTGTATGTGTTTTCTTGATCGCAGCTATTTTCAAATATGTAATCATTTCTGGAATACAAGCAGATATTACTGCAGTTTATTGTGGTGGTGCCCTAGATAGCCAGTTATTTATTTTTAGTTTCGCCGCAGGTTTTTAGAGCGTCAGGTGCCCCCATATATTATTTTAACCCAATGATTGCACCTAGAGTTAACCCTTTCACCAGTGATCACCGTATAAGCGTCACTGGTGACACTGGTTACCCAGTTAATTATTTAGCTATTTAGGTCACCCGTCAGGTTTTTATATAGCGTTGGGTACCCCCATATTTAACCTAATAAAGGTTTTAACCCCCTGATTGCCCCTAGTTAACCCTTTCACCAGTGATCACCATATAAAGGTTACGGGTGACGCTGGTTGGTTAGTTTGCTTTTTATAGCATCAGGGCACCCGCCGTATATAACCCAATAAAGGTTTAACCCCCTGATCGCCCGGCGGGTGAGATCAATTAGGTTTTAGCGCCAGAGAGGGTCTGCGTCGCCCCGGGCAGCGTTAGGTTAGTGCCAGTAACGCTAACACCCACGCGCAAAGCATACACCTCCCTTAGTGGTATAGTATCTGATCAGATCTATACTAGCGTCCCCAGCGGTTTAGGGTTCCCAAAAACGCAGTGTTAGCAGGATCAGCCCAGATACCTGCTAGCACCTGCGTTTAGCCCCTCCGCCCAGCCCAGCCCAGCCCAGCCCACCCAAGTGCAGTATCGATCAATCACTGTCACTTACCAAACACAAAACACATAACTGCAGCGTTCGCAGAGACAGTCCTGATCCCTGCGACCGCTAACAGTTTTTTTTGTAGCGTTTGATACATTTGCTGATGACAGTCGGGTGCTTTTTGTCCTGTGAATCTTACTAGTGTACCCCTAAATTTAGAGCCCAAAATGGCAAGACGAAGGTACACTAGTAAAGAGGCCTACGAGATTCTGAGCATGACAGATAGTGAAGAGGAGGTCACGTATCTGTCAGATTCAGGCTCAGAATATCTTCCCGTAGAAGACAGTGACGGCAGCGGCCCCACGTCAGATAGCTCTGACAATGAAGTTGAGGTCCCTGCTAAGGTCAGGCATACCCGATCCCGATCTTCTGAGGTTGTTGAGGAGCAAGAACCGCAGGGCTCTCGTATCATGGAGCAGAGTAGTACTAGCGCCGCTATTCCTTCTGGTGAATTGGCAAGCACCAGCGGCCTAGTACAGCCTGGGCGTACATCCAGCACTGCAGTATCACTTGGTGACGTGGCGAGTCCCATAAGTGCAGTTCAAGCTGGCGAGGTGGCAAGCACAAGTAGTGTCCCGCTGCCACCAATAAGAAGACAAAGGCAGGCCCGTCGTACCCATAGTGATCTTCCTGCAGAATTCGCCTATCCTGATTGGGTCCCCACCACTTCTGCAGAACCCGTACTTCCCCCATTCACTGCCCAACCCGGTATTCAGGTGGAAACAGCTGATTTTATGCCAATTGATTATTATTCGCTGTTTTTCATGGAAGATCTCTATAGATCTATTGTGGACCAGAGTAATTTATATGCTGGTCAATTCATCGCCGCTAATCCCCAGTTGCCTTCCATTGCCAAAGATTGGAAACCAATTACGGTTTCCGAATTTAAGACCTTTCTGGGCCTTTCCCTCAACATGGGCACACATAAATTCCCGTCATTGCGTGCTTATTGGTCCACGCACCCAATTGACCACATGCCCGTGTTCTCTGCCTCCATGCCCAGGAAACGATACGAGCAGATTTTGCGGTTCATGCACTTCAACGACAATGAACTTTGTCGTCCACGTGGGGACCCTGAATACGACCGGCTCTATAAAATTCGGCCCCTCATAAACCACTTCAACGAACGTTTTGCAGCCTTGTTTATTCCCGATCAAGCTGTCTGCGTTGATGAGTCCCTGATTAAATTTTCTGGCCGCTTGGCTTTCAAGCAGTACCTTCCCAGCAAGCGTGCCAGATACGGGGTCAAGCTCTATAAGTGCTGTGACAGGGCAACAGGCTATGTATGGAGCTTTATGGTTTATGAGGGAAAAGATAGTCAGGTTGAGCCGGTCAACTGCCCGGATTACATAGGGAGCGCTGGCAAGATAGTGTGGAAATTGGTGTCACCCTTATTCGGAAAGGGGTACCACTTGTATGTGGACAATTATTACACGAGCGTGCCACTGTTTAGTCACTTGTTTGATCATCAGATTGGAGCATGTGGCACCGTGCGACCTAATCGCCGGGGCTTTCCCCAGCGGCTTGTAGATGCCCATCTTAGGCTGGGGGAGAGAGCCTGCGTAAAGTGTAATAACTTGCTCGCTATGAAGTGGAGGGACAATAAGAATGTTTTCCTTCTTACCTCCCTTCATGCAGACACGACAGTCCAAATTCGTACGGCGACTGGTGTTGTGGAGAAACCCCTCTGTGTCCACGAATATAACAAAAATCTGGGAGGGGTGGACCTCAACGACCAGTTGTTGGCGCCGTATCTAATTGACCGTAAGGCGAGACGCTGGTACAAAAAAGTGTCTCTATCCTTATTTCAATTGGCTTTGCTGAACGCTCATGTGCTATACAGAGCTTCAGGCGGGACGTTATCTCTTCTAAAATTCCAGAATGAGATTGTCACAGAACTCCTGTATCCAGGCGGTTCTGCACCTCACCATCCCCTACCAAATGCAGTAAGCCGGCTGCATGAGAGGCATTATACGCATGTCCTCCCGAGTACCCCTACCCAACGAGCCCCCCAAAAAAGATGTTGTGTCTGTAGCAAGCGCGGATTTAGGCGTGACACCCGTCATTATTGTCCACTCTGTCCTGACAAACCTGGTCTTTGCCTTGGTGAATGTTTTGAACGCTACCACTCAAAAGTGAAGTTTTAGCGTAGGGTACAGCATTTCACAGACTAGGACACACTTACACAGGGTCTCCCAAGATGCCATTACATTTTGAGAGACCCGAACCATTACAGTTGTTAAAGTTACAAAAAAAAAGTGTAAAAAAGAAAAAAAAAACGTAAAAAACAAAAACACAAAAAAAATATAAAATAAAAAAAACAAAAATAGTTGTCGTTTTATTGTTCTCTCTCTCTCTCTATTTTCTCTCTATTGTTCTGCTCTTTTTTACTGTATTCCATTCTGCAATGTTTTATCATGCTTGCTTTTCAGGTATGTAATTTTTTGTTTTAAGGTGCGCCATTCAACTGCAGCGCGGAATTATTTATCTCGACAGCAACAGCGTTTGCTCCCACGATACATAAAGCCGTGACTCCAGTGCTGTAGGAGGTGATTTCACCACCACAGTTAAAAAAAAAGAGCATATATGCCGAAGCATGGGGGCAGCAGGGGCGGAGGAGCGATTTTGCTCCTAATGCCACGTACATACGGTCGAAATTCCGACGGAGGCTTGCCTGTGGAAAAATCCGACCGTGTGTACGCGGCATAACTTTTTTGCGGGAGGATGCCCCCATGCTTCGGCATATATATATTTTAGCTGAATAGAAAAAGAATGGACATTGAAGGCACCAATATAAAAATAATAACAAATTTTATTAACACACTATTACAAATATTGTACTAGTTGTATTCTCAGAATACAGTAAGATATAATCTAAAATAAGAAAACATGGACAAGACCCATAGTGGGACATTCAATGATACAATATACTCAATTTGTGGGTGTGCATGATGAATCTTCCCACTGAATAGATGAATAGCAGAGAGATGTCCCCAATATGGTAGTCCATAGAGTTCTTGGAAATTTAAAAATGGCTCAACATGTTTCGCGATTGACTGCGAATCGCTTCTTCAGGAGCTTCTAAATTTCAAGATAGAAAATCGAGTTTAGATATACATCATAAATATATAACACACATTTGTACTTCGCAAGTTTATCAGACACTGATACCAGCATCTGATTCTTACCAGAAGTATCACTTGAATTTGCCCGATGCAATCACTTCACCCCTTCCCAGGTGTCTCAACCCTAAACCTGTGCCCAAAAGAGGGCGTCTCACCAGGCTGAAATGGTGAGGAAAAGAGAGAGAAAAGTGAGTTACGGGAACATGGGGATGCACCAAGTATCCATAGAGCAACCCAACATAAACTAAGAAAGGGAAATATGTTATAGTGCCATAAGGTCAACCTAATAACATTAACTAGTAGCTTACTTGTGGTATGAGGGGTTTGTAATTGAAAGAAGGGGAGGAGTTTTATATTGGTGTCTTCAAAGTCCATTCTTTTTCTATTCAGCTATATACACCCAACTAGGATGTGGCACCTTTGATATATAGGGGGATTGATTACTACCCCAGGGCCAATGTAATCAACGATTATTCAATTGCTATTAGGTGGAAGCACCAAAATTGTCCACGTATGTGGTACAGCCCTTATATTACTAACTATTTATATGAATTATTTTTTAGTTTAATTTGAAATGATTTGTAGCTGCTTTCTGTAAAAGGCACATTAACTTAGGCAAAACATTAACTAGGCTCGTTCCCATCCCGGGCAGAGTCGTAGGTCAGTTGATATATTTTGATATATATTGTTCCCCCTTTTGCCTAAATCCTGGTATTGACGTGTATTGCTGTTTTGAAAATGGACTATGTAGGTTCCAAATATCCTATAACGGAACCAATAGGGAAGATGATGACTTAAAACTTTATTTCGAGAAACTCAAACAATTACTCAAACGTAAATCCAACTTGCACTGGCACATGGAATTCTTTAAACTCTATATTGGGGAAAACATCAGTCCCATGGGTCTCAGAATCCAGATGTTCCCTACAATGAGGAACACCTCACAGGATCTCAAGGGATCCTGGGAGGGGGTACTAAACAAATGTAGCCAGGACTGCATGTAGTTACTTCTGGCCCAATATTGTCTGGACACGAATCTACTGGACCAGGAATTGGCCCTTCTACATACAAAATATGAATCCATCAAAGTTCATGCTAAATTTGCTGAGAAAAGTCAAGAACTAAAAATATTTCTAGACAGACTAAATAAAAGAATTATTTCCAAAAAACAGGCCAAAATAGCTAAAGATCGTATGGCCTTCTCAAAGGGGTACGCCGATAAATGGGAAAATCCCCCCAGGGGATGTGGTTCAGGGCCCAAGAGTAGAACACTGAACAACCATTCTAGTACTTATGCTTCAGACGATAATGAATCTGATTCTTCTCTGTCTTCAATCTCTTCACAGGGTCAACACATGCCACTTTCCTCCAACGGTTCACGTAAGCGGGGTCACTATGGTGGTGGGTACCCTGTCACTTCCTATACCAAGAAAAAACCAACCAATACAGCAGGTTTTACACCTTCACATATTCACGCACAGGGTGGCCAGAGTAGAGGTGAAGGGAAAACACCTAGTTTTGACTTATCCCAATATGCATATATGGGCCCAATCGCTGCACAGGCCATACAACAAATGCATACACAAACCACACCTCAAAATCCACAAACTACCAACACTTCCTCCACTACATTACGAGGGGCAGAGGGAGGCATTATGTGCCCCAATCCAACTAGACCCTCTTTGACCCCTACCCCTTTAGGGGGGAAACCACCCAACTTATCAGTGACGAAGAGTTGAGCGTTATTAACTTAACTCCGTACCCTCTTTCCTCTGATGAATTGACGGTACTTCGAATGGGTCTCAGCTTCTGTCCAAACGCAACTATGGACAAGTATGCGGTCATCAAAGACCTATACTTGTTTGCAAGAAAACTTACGTACAATCACATCTTTGATCCTGACAGGAAAAGATTGCGAGCTGAAAAAGATCTCTCTGAGCAAATTAAAAAAGTACACAATGAGAGAATTCAGAGCACTCAAGGATTTAATGTTGCTATTGGATGAAAGCTCAGACCCCAACAACGTGCAATTGAATAGTACCCAACCAGTCATCATAGAAACCAAAAGGTCCAACTTTAAAAATAAGTCAGATCAATTTCCCGACCTCAATACAAATCCACAGGTGGCAGCATTCTTGGTAGCCATGGTTCGGGAAATCAAGAATATGCCAACCACCAACATTCCTGCAAATTTACCTCTTCAACAACAACGAGCCCTTAAAAGCTTACAAACAAGGAGAGATACTGTGATAAAAGCATCAGACAAAGGGGGAAATATAGTTCTGCAAACCTGTGATCAGTATGAAACAATGTGCTTTGAGATTCTGAATAATCCAGAATGGTACAAACCAGTTACCCCAGATACCATAGCACAATATAAATTGGAATTCAAACTTCTAATTTATACAGCTTATTCAGCAGCACTTATTGACAAATCTACCTATGATTTCTTTAACATAGCCCACCCCAGAGAGCCTATTTTTTACGCAATCCCAAAAATCCACAAAAATCACAGCAAGCCACCAGGCAGACCCATCATCTTCGGCATAGGGTCTATGACGGAGAATGCCAGCCGATTTATTGATTTTTTTCTTATGCCTCATGTGTCAAGCCTGCCTTCCTATGTGCGGGACACGTCCGATCTCCTTAGGAGACTGGACGGCCTCGCCATTCCTTTGGATGCAGTTTTTGTCACCATAGATGTAGAAGCGCTTTATTCCAGCATACCACATGATCTTGGCTTGAAAACTGTTGAGGTCTTTTTGAAAGAACAGGATCACAGGCAATGGAAATTCCAGTCTTTCATAATTCAGTTGCTATCTTTCATTTTGAAACACAATTACTTCTCATTTCTCGGTTCCCACTACCTCCAGGTACAGGGCGTGGCAATGGGCACTTGTTGTGCACCGGCCTACGCCAACCTGTACCTGGGGGGGTGGGAACGAGAGATTTTTTCCAATAACAAATATCGCCAGTACCTGGACCAGACCATGTGCTGGTTCAGGTACATTGACGATATTATTGTCATTTGGACTGGTACTTTGCCCCTTCTTAAGGAGTTTCTACAAGTACTCAATGTTAACAACCATAATTTAAAATTTACCTTTGATTGGCATTCGCAACATATTTCGTTTTTGGACGTACTCCTGTATAGGGATTCCAGCAACCATATAGCTACTAAATTATATCGTAAACCTACAGCTGGTAATACCTTACTGCACGCTGATAGTGGCCACCCTATATCCCTAGTGCATAGTATACCTTATGCACAATACATCCGCCTGCACAGAAACTGCACGTACGATGCAGATTTCAGGCAGCAGGCAGATGAGTTACGTACCAGATTGCTTAAACGAGGATACAGTAAAAGCCTCCTCCGACGGGCTTACAACAAAGCCAACGGACAAGAGAGAACTTCTTTACTGTATTCCAGACCCAAGACCAATATGGATCAGCAAACTACCAAATTTATAACTAAATATTCGGCACAGCATACATCACTGCGAAGGTGCCTGGAACAACATTGGCACTTACTCAGTGAAGATGTTACAATACGTAAATATGTGAGGAACACTCCAGAAATAGTTTTTCGAAGGGCCACCTCAATTGGTAGTAGATTAACAAGCAATGAATACAAACCAAACTGTCATCCAGTAAACAGATCGAGGCCTCTACACCTGTGGACAATGCACCTATTGCCCCTGGGTATTACCGGGTAAAAAATTCATACTTCCAAATGGCGAAAGGTTTTGCCCTCGATTTCATGCGACATGTAACACAGAAGGGGTAGTGTACCTCATGCTCTGCAGATGTGGGGCATTTTACGTAGGAAAGACCATCCGACAGTTTAAGCAACGTATATACGACCATGTAGAAAAAGAAGTAAACGGGACTATAGCGGTGCTAGCGTTAGTATTTAGACAACAGTGGAAGACTCAATTCATTAGATTAAAAAAAGGGGATTTATCCATTTATTGAACAGGTAGTACAACATATTTAATAAAATTACATATGTATATATATAAGCGTTTTCACAAAATTTCAAAAATAGGGCATAGCTGATATGGTGGTTAATTAGATGTTAAACCAAAGAGATCATACGTGGTCCCAACATGTTTCACCCATCGGGGCTTCGTCAGGGGAAGTATGTCTCAAATGTGAGAGTACATCGAACATAGCTGTTAAAATAGACAATAGAAGGATTCATATTAGCATATTGTAAATTGGTTTGAGTAGAATTTAGAAGATCGATCTGTAAACAGGTCCACAGTTGGCAAAAAGAATAACGACTTACCACCATTAAAGCCCTAGATGAAATAAATGGGGGTGGAGACAAGAGAAACCTCTGCACGCTAATAGAGGAAGGAGAGGGATCTCCTCCTCGGTGTAAGACGTAGACGGAGCTCCGAGCATACAAACCCTCACAGTGACCGCTTAAGAGACCTAGCCAAAATAGATCAAAGGAATATATATAAATAGATGAATTGAATTAAATTAGAGAAAGAACCCCATTAGAGTTAATTAATTTAAATGAATATAATTAATATGTGAAAGCAGTATAGAGGTAATAAGGTAAAAGTTATATATTATAGTGGTCAATAAATTTTGATCTAATTGGGGTTAATGGTCCAGTTAGCCCGATCATTTATGGGGCAGATTAAGTCATTATTAGGTTAAATATTCAGGTTATACTCACATTAAAATCAAAATTGAGAGAAAAAAAAAAAAGGAGAAAAATAGAGCGGATGAGATGATGCCTGATTATCCACTGGATACAAAATATCCGATTAAGATGCATTCATAGGACATGAACCTTCAGAGAACTTTAGTCCAGTGAAGAGAAAGTTCCAGAAGATGAAATTATTCTAAAAGTCAAATATATTGTATATTAATCAGTTATCCACAAGGGGACGTCTTGAGTAGAAACAGTAAGTGTATAATAAAAATAATCCATCATTAGGTATTGTCATAAATATGGAATTAGCATTGTGCGGTTCTTATATTTTTATTTTTTTTATTTTTTTTCATATTTTTTCATATTATTTAAATTATGTATAGATAGAATAATAAGGGAATGATCACTCAGCATGTTAGACAAAAACAGATTGAAGAGCCAATGGCCCAAACCAAGCTGTTAGTGTTGAATGAAGTAATACATTGTCTTGTATATCATTAAACATACAGCATAACAATGCTTTTCGTCTGAAAGTATGACAAAAGGACATCTAATGAAGTAACAATCATAACAGTTTACAAAGCCCAGAAAATAGAGGGACTAGTAATGTACAGGAGACAGTGTGTCAGATTCTCAGATAAGCAGCAGATGGTTACCTTGAAACAGAGTTGTGGATAAATATCAGGCTGCCTCACCAAACCGCTCTGGTTGGTGTGCAGTCTGATAATGCCGGCTTTTAAGCGATCACCAACTCGGCCGGCGTATGACGTCACCGGCGGAGTGCGGACGTGACAACGTTAGTGCGCATGCGCCCAGGGTCCTGAAGCTGTGTCAAAACTACAAGACCCAGAATACCTAGCGCCCAGGGGAGGGGACTTGGTCTCACGCACCAACGTCATTAGAAACATAGTTTCCAATGAGGCGGAGCGGGATCATGTTGTAATGTATCATAGTATGGTAAAGCTTGGTGAGATAGTAAAACCAATTCGGGGATAATGGGAAAGCAGAAACTGCAACAAAACGTGTGAGTTGGGCAGACCCAGCAATTGCCTGATATGCCCTGGGTGTCCATATGAGGGCTGTAAGGAGCCCAGAGATTCCGTCACAATCAGGCACCCTGTGCATGTCCTCATTGCAGACCCTCAGAGACCAAGGATGAAGTCTCTCTTTTGTCAATGATGGCGGGTACAGTTAACCAACCAAAAAAAAAGCCGTACCCGCCAACTTCCAGGGAGAAGTTACAGAACGATCTTAGAAAACAACATAGTTCACATAATGTACATTGCACATGTTTAAATTTATACATAAATCTTCGACATAAAAGACAATTTAGGAAAAACATACTTATATAGAACATGACTAAATGAATGATAATTAATAGAAAATAGATTTAATATCGAACAATAACAGCAGTATAATTTTATTTAACTAAATTAATTTACAAATAAACATTAAGAAGAAAGGGGGAAGGGGGTAAAAAAGGAAGGAAACAGAGGACTCCTAGAGCAGGGAAGAGAGGGGATGTGGACAACCTAGGTCATTGCAAGTCAATGCAGATCGGCCAATCATAGGAAGGGTCTAAAGCTAAGATTTTCGTTAAAGCCAGGGAAAACAGTTGCCTCTAGATTGTAAATCCAGCGAGCCTCTAATTGTAGCAAAGTTTTATCAACGCTTCCTCCTCTGACATGAGGCGGAATATGTTCCAAAGCCATGAAACGTATATTTCTTGCATTAAAGTTATGAAAAGTACCAACATGGTGACTAACTGCTGTTTCCACTTTTCTCTTAAAGATAGGTTTAATATGGTCACGAATTCGCTTATAAAAGGGGCGCTTGGTTTTTCCTATATAGAATCCACCGCATTGGCAAATAGCCATATATACAATGCCCAGAGTTTGGCATGTAATTCGATGTTTAGCACGGTGAATTTGACCATTGGGAAGTGTGCAGGTTGAACTGTTGAGTATAAATGGGCACATGTCACAGTGCCCACAAGCAAACGTTCCTGGGTTCAGGCATTTTATATCAGAGAGGGTTTCAAAATGGCTATGAACCAGACTATCTTTCAGAGAAGGTGCCCGTTGGTAAGTTACTTGTGGTTTACTACCAATATATTTGTTAACTATTGGATCAGCAGACAGCAGAGGCCAGAAATTTTCCACAATCTTGCGGATTTTGAGGTGTTCAGTAGAGTATCTTGTAATAATTCTTATTTGGTCGGTTTGAGTGGTAAGTTTTTGGCCAAAAATAAGAGAGGTGCGATCTTGTTCACATACTCTCTTATAAGCTCTCTTCAAAACCGAATGACTGTAACCCCTATCTATTAAACGAGCATATAGCTCGTCCGCAGCTTTTTTGAAATCTGCATCCCGGCTGCAGTTACGTTTGATGCAAAGGTATTTACTGTAGGGAATACTGGTTACAAGCGATGCAGGATGGAAGCTTGTCGCATGTAAGACAGTATTCCCGGCAGAGGGATTTCTGTAGAGGGATGAGTGTAAAACGCCATCCCTGTCCAGATGCAACATTAGATCAAGGAAACTAAGCTCTGTCTGACTGCAGGACATAGTAAATTTTAAATTAAATCGGTTTGAGGAGATCCCCTTCATAAAGAGATCAAGCTCATCCCTGTCACCTGACCAGAAAAAGAGGACATCGTCGATGTACCTGTACCAGGATATTATCCTGTCCAGGCACACCGATGGATCCTCTATGGAGAAAAGCTCCCTCTCCCACCCCCCCAGGTACAGGTTGGCATACGATGGGGCACACTTAGTCCCCATCGCAACCCCCTGCACCTGGAGGAAGTGGGAGAGTCCGAACATGAAAACATTATGCGTGAGTATAAATCTCAAAAGCTCGAGAACAAAGGAATTATAAATGGCTGAATTTGGTCCTCTTTCTAAAAGATGGCTCTGCACAACCGCAATCCCTTGATTGTGGGGGATGGCATTGTACAAACCCTCGATGTCCAAGGCTACAAGCCATGTTCCAACCGGAAGTATAATTCCCTCAATAATTTTTAACAAATCTATTGTATCCTTGACATAGGATGACAGGGCTACAACATGAGGTTGCAGGTAGTCGTCAATTAGTGCGCTAGCGTTTTCGGTAAGACTTAAACAGCCCGATATAATTGGGCGACCAGGGGGTTGAGTAAGGCTTTTATGAACCTTAGGCAAAGAATAAAAGGTTGGTACCTTAGGATCCTTTACATTCAAAAATTTCCAAGTCTCAAGATCAATAGTACCCTGTTGATAGGCTTTAAAGATAATACCACGGTATTGCTTTACATAATTCTCAATTACTGTTTGTGAGATCTTTCGATAACAAGTTTCATTAGACAAGATATCCTTGCACATTTTTTCATATTGCAAGGTATCCATGATAACAAGGTTCCCACCCTTATCTGCTGGCTTTATGACTATACTGCTGTTGCCTTGAAGGGATTTAAATGCTTCTTGCTGTTTTTTCGTAAGGTTCTTCCTTCCATAATGGTCAAAATTGATTTTTTCAATTTCCTTAGTTGTTTGTTGGACAAATGCCCAGATATTGGGGTTTGTATGAAGTAGTGGGAAGGTTCGTGATTTAGGCTTAAATGAGGAGGGTGGGGGAAAGGACACACCGACCGCAGACATCCCCGGCACAGATAGAAAGCCGGGGACATCATCGTCGGTGTGTGCCTCCTCCCACAGATCCATCAAGTCCTCAAGGGCCCGTTGCTCATTTAGTCTTGAAAGAGAAACGGGTTGACCAGATTCATAAGTCTGGTCACCTGATGGTTTATCAAAGATAACCTTGTAAAGCAGTCTCCGAGCAAAAAGGTGTATGTCCTTAATAACATGAAATTTATCTGTATGGGAGTTGGGACAGAAAGAAAGACCTAATTTAAGGATTGAGATTTCTTCCGCCTTAAGCTCATGAGAGGAAAGATTAATAATCTCCATCTCAGTATGTTTTGGCATTATGTATTGGGAGTTGGGATTGGATCCTTGTCTTTCCCTAAAAAAATGGGGGCTAGTTTAGTGTCTGGTAGCGATGCAATAGCTAAAGGAGGGGTAGTGGTTTCCTGATTATTAGCCTTTAGAATATTTGGTGTGGACTGTGGCATAGTTTCCGAATGGCTTCCCTTGAGGATAGCGCCGGAATGTGCATAAGATGCTAATGAGGGAGTGAGAGGTGCTGCCGTTGCAATAGATTGTGTAACCATGGCTTGAAGACCACGTGCGGTTTTGGGGGAAGGATGAAAGGTAGAAAGTGAGCGGGAATGTGAGAGGGCAGGACACCCAGGTAGAGAGCGGTGCAAAGGTGCTGTGCCAAGTTGATGTTTTAGGGATTCCGTGGAAGCCGCATCTGAATTCCCTTTCCGTTTTTCAGGAAGTCTATCGTCCGACAGATCGCGGTATATCGTGGATTGACTCGAAGAGAGAGAGAGGATGCAGAGGATAAATTTGTTGTTGGATCATCTGTTTTTGTATTTTTATTGTTAGTGTGTCTATTAAAGGGTCTATTATAGGTGTTCTGTGTCCATTTGTAAGCAAATCCATTATTATGGGCATTAATATCTCTTAAGAACTTGCCTTCCTTGCCATTTATGATTTCTTTTGTGTATCCTTCTATATGTTCTTTTAAATCTTTCTCTCTAGACTTGAATCTGACAGTTGCCAGAATTAAGGAGTACTCATCAAACCATTTTGTTATATGGTCATCCAGAGTGGCCAGTTCGGTGTCATATTGGTCACATAATGTGACGATCATTTGGAAAGAGCAATTTTGTAAATTGCCCTCCCAAATTTTCTTTAGGGTGTCATCGATTTTGCGTAAATTAGGAAATATTTGGATGCGTAGTCCCCAGGGGACGACTTGATTCTCTATATATTTCTCAAAAAACTTTTTGTGCCAGAATATACGGACCTTCTTTTCTAAGAGTATCTGTAATCTCAGGAATGCCTGGTCTAAATCTTGATCAGAGATTGCCGAGGTGTTTTGAGACTGTTGTATCCTAGTCATGAAACCCTCCCATGCCTCTCCACAAAAGGAAGCCATCTTGAAAAAAAAAAAAAAAAAAAGGAGAAGGGGGGAGGGGAAAGGGAAGCAAAAAAAAGGGGATTTTTTTCTAATTTGTAATATGTAAGAAAAAATAACACATATAAGATTTTTTTCCAATAGAGTATACCACTGTGTGTAAATTATTAATGAAACCAATTATAATACTAGAGTAATTTGGTTTCTGTGTCACCAAAGGCAGACCACTGAAAAGTGTGTATTAAAACACTATTAGACAGATAAATGGCTTTGTGGTCTGACTAAGGGTAGACACCCAATATAACGCACCTCATCCCAAATTTGTGACAAAATGTAGAAAAATAAGTAAACGGGACTATAGCTGTGCTAGCATTAGTATTTAGACAACAGTGGAAGACTCAATTCATTAGATTAAAAAAAAGGGGATTTATCCATTTATTGAACAGGTAGTACAAAATATTTAATAAAATTACATATGTATATATATAAGCGTTTTCACAAAATTTCAAAAATAGGGCATAGCTGATATGGTGGTTAATTAGATGTTAAACCAAAGAGATCATACGTGGTCCCAACATGTTTCGCCCATCGGGGCTTCGTCAGGGGAAGTATGTCTCAAATGTGAGAGTACATCGAACATAGCTGTTAAAATAGACAATAGAAGGATTCATATTAGCATATTGTAAATTGGTTTGAGTAGAATTTAGAAGATCGATCTGTAAACAGGTCCACAGTTGGCAAAAAGAATAACGACTTACCACCATTAAAGCCCTAGATGAAATAAATGGGGGTGGAGACAAGAGAAACCTCTGCACGCTAATAGAGGAAGGAGAGGGATCTCCTCCTCAGTGTAAGACGTAGACGGAGCTCCGAGCATACAAACCCTCACAGTGACCGCTTAAGAGACCTAGCCAAAATAGATCAAAGGAATATATATAAATAGATGAATTGAATTAAATTAGAGAAAGAACCCCATTAGAGTTAATTAATTTAAATGAATATAATTAATATGTGAAAGCAGTATAGAGGTAATAAGGTAAAAGTTATATATTATAGTGGTCAATAAATTTTGATCTAATTGGGGTTAATGGTCCAGTTAGCCCGATCATTTATGGGGCAGATTAAGTCATTATTAGGTTAAATATTCAGGTTATACTCACATTAAAATCAAAATTGAGAGAAAAAAAAAAAAAGGAGAAAAATAGAGCGGATGAGATGATGCCTGATTATCCACTGGATACAAAATATCCGATTAAGATGCATTCATAGGACATGAACCTTCAGAGAACTTTAGTCCAGTGAAGAGAAAGTTCCAGAAGATGAAATTATTCTAAAAGTCAAATATATTGTATATTAATCAGTTATCCACAAGGGGACGTCTTGAGTAGAAACAGTAAGTGTATAATAAAAATAATCCATCATTAGGTATTGTCATAAATATGGAATTAGCACTGTGCGGTTCTTATATTTTTATTTTTTTTATTTTTTTTCATATTTTTTCATATTATTTAAATTATGTATAGATAGAATAATAAGAGAATGATCACTCAGCATGTTAGACAAAAACAGATTGAAGAGCCAATGGCCCAAACCAAGCTGTTAGTGTTGAATGAAGTAATACATTGTCTTGTATATCATTAAACATACAGCATAACAATGCTTTTCGTCTGAAAGTATGACAAAAGGACATCTAATGAAGTAACAATCATAACAGTTTACAAAGCCCAGAAAATAGAGGGACTAGTAATGTACAGGAGACAGTGTGTCAGATTCTCAGATAAGCAGCAGATGGTTACCTTGAAATAGAGTTGTGGATAAATATCAGGCTGCCTCACCAAACCGCTCTGGTTGGTGTGCAGTCTGATAATGCCGGCTTTTAAGCGATCACCAACTCGGCCGGCGTATGACGTCACCAGCGGAGTGCGGACGTGACAACGTTAGTGCGCATGCGCCTAGGGTCCCGAAGCTGTGTCAAAACTACAAGACCCAGAATACCTAGCGCCCAGGGGAGGGGACTTGGTCTCACGCACCAACGTCATTAGAAACATAGTTTCCAATGAGGCGGAGCGGGATCATGTTGTAATGTATCATAGTATGGTAAAGCTTGGTGAGATAGTAAAACCAATTCGGGGATAATGGGAAAGCAGAAACTGCAACAAAACGTGTGAGTTGGGCAGACCCAGCAATATGCCCTGGGTGTCCATATGAGGGCTGTAAGGAGCCCAGAGATTCCGTCACAATCAGGCACCCTGTGCATGTTCTCATTGCAGACCCTCAGAGACCAAGGATGAAGTCGCTCTTTTGTCAATGATGGCGGGTACAGTTACCCAACCAAAAAAAAAGCCGTACCCGCCAACTTCCAGGGAGAAGTTACAGAACGATCTTAGAAAACAACATAGTTCACATAATGTACATTGCACATGTTTAAATTTATACATAAATCTTCGACATAAAAGACAATTTAGGAAAAACATACTTATATAGAACATGACTAAATGAATGATAATTAATAGAAAATAGATTTAATATCGAACAATAACAGCAGTTTTAATCTAATGAATTGAGTCTTCCACTGTTGTCTAAATACTAACGCTAGCACCGCTATAGTCCCGTTTACTTCTTTTTCTACATTTTGTCACAAATTTGGGATGAGGTGCGTTATATTGGGTGTCTACCCTTAGTCAGACCACAAAACCATTTATCTGTATATACGACCATATTTACTACTCCCAGTTTGCTAAAATGATCACACCAGTAAGTCGCCATCTAGGATTATATCATAAATTCTACACTTCTATGGTCAAATTCATGATATTAGAGGTGATCCCACAAGACACCCAAGGGGGCAACTGGGACAAACGTATACTCCAGAAGGAGACTTTTTGGATAGAACGTCTTGAAGCGACCAGGCCGCCAGGCATTAACGAGATAGTATCTTATCGGCCTTTTCTATAGAATTATATCTCTGTACCCTGGCTATTCAGGATATAGGGGTGTATTATCATCATTTCTAAACATGCCTAGGTAACTCGCTTGCCCATATGCCAATTTAATTGATAATTGGCACTCTAATGATCTTTGTGGCAATTTTTGAAAATACAGGGTCGTTGTATTCTGTTTGATACTATCTGTTGCTATCACTATATATTTTTTTACATTTTTTTATTTATTTCTCATTTCTTTCCAGTTTTTGTTTTGCCTCGTGTTGTATGTGTTTTCTTGATCGCAGCTATTTTCAAATATATAATCATTTCTGGAATACAAGCAGATATTACTGCAGTTTATTGTTCTTCAAAACTGACATTTTGTTTAAAAAGCATGTATTAACATGCAGTTTATTTTGCCCAATGTGATCCTCCACCTCTAGGTGTCTCTCTCCCTCTTTCAATCCTCTGTCAGGCCTGGTGTGGAGTGAGGAGATAGTGAGGGGAGCATGCGGCCACACAAGCCGTCGGATGCCGATCCATGCCTTGGGCTGGGCGGTATCCTGACGGCAATTCGACGCTCACATCTTGCGTCTCGGGCAGCACTTCCGCCCACACTCGCGCAGGGGGTTGCCAACAGACTGCCCTGACGTGGGCGTCGCTACGGCATGGACGTGGAGTGCACCCATTTGGCCTGTTCACGTGACCGTCATGATCGGGATGCACATTTAAGCAAGGCTCTCTCCTCAGTGTGCTAGATATCACTGGGAGAGCAGTTGCTCGCAACTAACGCGGAAGGAGACGGCGGTCACGTACACAGTAAGTCCTATAATTGAGGTATCTATAGCAAGGCTTGACCCTTGCCTCTTTCAGCCTAATATATGCCCTAAATGTTATGGGACTTTCTTTTATGCTTAAGTGCTTTTCCATTTTCTTGTCTGTGTTTTATACAGATAAGAGATTGGATTCATATTCATTGATAATGAGTAGTGCGTATTGAAGAGCCCGATAGTGTTCCTGGCTATGTACTCTGGCTAGGTAATTATTATTTGCCAGTTTATTTATTTTTTCTTTCATTTTGAAAGTCTATACCTGACAATAAAACTAGCCTTATTTAATATGTCTTATAGTCACAGGTAAACATTATCTGGCTGTGGAATACAATCCATCTTTAATTCCCAGCAACCCGTCACACTATTGGGGAACAAGTCTATCCGAATTCCAACTACTTTAAGGTACATATTCAGACTCATTTTACCATCTTGCAATCACACGTTTTATGTCGCTTTAATAGGCCTTTTGAGAGAGTTATGCGAATTTTTTGCAGCACATCTACGCCTTTTTCAAATTAATCGCTCTACGCGATTATAGACCTTGAGGACTACTTTACTGTGCCGCAAACTCCTCCCCTTCTTTCAATTACAAACCCCTCATACCACAAGTAAGCTACTAGTTAATGTTATTAGGTTGACCTTATGGCACTATAACATATTTCCCTTTCTTAGTTTATGTTGGGTTGCTCTATAGATACTTGGTGCATCCCCATGTTCCCGTAACTCACTTTTCTCTCTCTTTTCCTCACCATTTCAGCCTGGTGAGACGCCCTCTTTTGGGCACAGGTTTAGGGTTGAGACACCTGGGAAGGGGTGAAGTGATTGCATCGGGCAAATTCAAGTGATACTTCTGGTAAGAATCAGATGCTGGTATCAGTGTCTGATAAACTTGCGAAGTACAAATGTGTGTTATATATTTATGATGTATATCTAAACTCGATTTTCTATCTTGAAATTTAGAAGCTCCTGAAGAAGCGATTCGCAGTCAATCGCGAAACATGTTGAGCCATTTTTAAATTTCCAAGAACTCTATGGACTTCCATATTGGGGACATCTCTCTGCTATTCATCTCTTCAGTGGGAAGATTCATCATGCACACCCACGAATTGAGTATATTGTATCATTGAATGTCCCACTATGGGTCTTGTCCATGTTTTCTTATTTTAGATTATATCTTACTGTATTCTGAGAATACAACTAGTACAATATTTGTAATAGTGTGTTAATAAAATTTGTTATTATTTTTATATTGGTGCCTTCAAAGTCCATTCTTTTTCTATTCAGCTATATACACCCAACTAGGATGTGGCACCTTTGATATATAGGGGGATTGATTACTACCCCAGGGCCAATGTAATCAACGATTATTCAATATATATATTTTAGGCACAGGTTGCGTTAAAAATGTTTTTTATTTTTTACTAGGTTTTGTTTTGGTATTTGCTTTGCAGGTATGGTATGGTAAGGTCTTACTGTTGTACTGTAATGTTACTTTGTTTTAATGTTAACCATCATTTGCTTAGCAGGTACGCCATTCAGTTGCATCGTGGATTTATTTATCTTGACAGCAACAGCGTTTGCTCCCACGATACATAAAGCTGTGACTCCAACGCTGTAGGAGGTGATTTCACCACCACAGTTAAAAAAAGATCATATATGCCGAAGCATGGGGGCAGCAGGGGCGGAGGAGCGATTTTGCTCCTAATGCCGCGTATATACGGTCGAAATTCCGACGGAGGCTTGCCCGTGGAAAAGTTTGACCGTGTGTACGCGGCATAACCTTTTATGCCGCGTACATACGGTCGAAATTTCGACAAAGGCTTGCTCGTGGAAAAGTCCGACCGTGTGTACGCGGCATAACTTTTTTGCGGGAGGATGCCCCCATGCTTCGGCATATATATATTTTAGGCACAGGTTGCGTTAAAAAAATGTTTTATTTTTTACTAGGTTTTGTTTTGGTATTTGCTTTGCAGGTATGGTATGGTAAGGTCTTACTGTTGTACTGTAATGTTACTTTGTTTTAATGTTAACCATCATTTGCTTAGCAGGTACGCCATTCAGTTGCATCGCGGATTTATTTATCTTGACAGCAACAGCGTTTTCTCCCACGATACATAAAGCCGTGACTCCAACGCTGTAGGAGGTGATTTCACCACCACAGTTAAAAAAAGAGCATATATGCCGAAGCATGGGGGCAGCAGGGGCGGAGGAGCGATTTTGCTCCTAATGCCGCGTATATACGGTCGAAATTCCGACGGAGGCTTGCCCGTGGAAAAGTTTGACCGTGTGTACGCGGCATAACCTTTTATGCCGCGTACATACGGTCGAAATTCCGACGAAGGTTTGCCCATGGAAAAGTCCGACCGTGTGTCCGCGGCATAACTTTTTTGCGGGAGGATGCCCCCATGCTTCGGCATATATGCCCATCATTAGAAGTGGGTGGATGAAGGGAGGTATTCTAATGGTGGGCATACCCACCGATCAATCTCTTTTGTTCGTTCAGCCAACAGGCTGCATGAAAAAAAAGATTACAATACATGTCCAACAAGGACCAGCAATGTACTGGTATGTTGCTGGACTTTGAATGTTTATACCAGAATGATGCCTGCAGGTTTAGGTATCATCTTGGTATCATTCTTTTCAGCCAGTGGCCGGCTTTCATGTAAAAGCAATTCTAGCAGATAATTAGCCTCTAGACTGCTTTTACAAGCAGTGGGAGGGAATGCCCCCCCCGGATATAAACAGCACCATTGGGAAATTGGGAAAGCATTTTATCACACCGATCTTGGTGTGCTCAGATGCTTTGAGGGCAGAGGAAAGATCTAGGGTCTAACCCCCCAATTTTTTTCAAAAAAAGAGTACCTGTCACTACTTATTGCTATCATAGGGGATATTTACATTCCCTGAGATAACAATAAAAATGATAAAAAAAAAAAATATGGAAGGAACAGTTTAAAAATAAAATAAAAAAGCAAAATAAATAATAAAAAAAAAAAAGCACCGCTGTCGCCTCCTGCTCTTGCGCAAAGGCGAACGCAAGCGTCGGTCTAGCGTCATATGTAAACAGCAATTGCATCATGCATGTGAGGTATCACCGCGAAGGTCAGATCGAGGGCAGTAATTTTAGCAGTAGACCTCCTCTGTAAATCTAACGTGGTAACCTGTAAAGGCTTTTAAAAATGAATGTAGTTTCTCGCCGCTGCGCGTTTGTGCGCAATTTTAGAGCATGTCGTGTTTGGTATCCATGTACTCGGCCTAAGATCATCTTTTTTATTTCATCAAACATTTGGGCAATATAGTGTTTTTTAGTGCATTAAAAATAAAAAAAGTGTGTTTTTCCCCCAAAAAATGCATTTGAAAAATCGCTGCGCTAATACTGTGTGGAAAAAAAAATGCAACACCCGCTATTTTAATCTGTAGGGCCTTTGCTTTAAAAAAATATATAATGTTTGGGGGTTCAACATAATTTTCTTGCAAAAAAAAAAATGTTTTCATGTAAACAAAAAGTGTCAGAAAGGGCTTTGTCTTCAAGTGGTTAGAAGAGTGGATGATGTGTGACATAAGCTTCCTAATGTTGTGCATAAAATGCCAGGACAGTTCAAAACCCCCCCAAATGACCCCATTTTGGAAAGTAGACACCTCAAGCTATTTGCTGAGAGGCATGTTGAGCCCATTGAATATTTTTTTTTTTTTTTGTCCCAAGTGATTGAATAATGACAAAAAGAAAAAAAAATAAAATGTACAAAAAGTTGTCACTAAATTATATATTGCTCAAACATGCCATGGTTATATGTGGAATTGCACCCCAAAATACATTCTGTTGCTTCTCCTGAGTACGGGGATACCACATGTGTGAGACATTTTGGAAGCCTAGCCGCGTACAGGACCCCGAAAACCAAGCACCGCCTTCAGGATTTCTATGGGTGTAAATTTTTGATTTCACTCCTCACTGCCTATCACAGTTTCGGAGGCCATGGAATGCCCAGATGGCACAAAACCCCCCCAAATGACCCCATTTTGGAAAGTAGACACCCCAAGCTATTTGCTGAGAGGTATGTTGAGTATTTTGCAGATCTCGCTTTTTGTCACAAAGTTTTAAAAATTGAAAAAAATAAATAAATATGTCTTTCTTCATTTTCAAAAACAAATGAGAGCTGTAAAATACTCACCATGCCTCTCGGCAAATAGCTTGGGGTGTCTACTTTCCAAAATGGGGTCATTTGTGGGGGTTTTGGGCTATCTTGGCATTTTATGGCCTTCAAAACTGTGATAGGTAGTGAGGAGTGAAATCAAAAATTTGTGCCCTTACAAATCCTGAAGGCGGTGCTTGGTTTTCGGGGGCCCGTACGAGGCTAGGCTCTCAAAAAGTCCCACACATGTGGTATCCTCGTACTCAGGAGAAGTAGCCAAATGTATTTTGGGGTGCAATTCTGCATATAACCATGGCATGTTTGAGCAATATATCATTTAGTGACAACTTTTTGTACATTTTTTTTTCTTTTTGTCATTATTCAATCACTTGGGACAAAAAAAAATATTCAATGGGCTCAACATGCCTCTCAGCAATTTTCTTGGGGTGTCTACTTTCCAAAATGGGGTCATTTTGGGGGGTTTTGTGCTATCTTGGCATTTTATGGCCTTCAAAACTGTGATAGGTAGTGAGGAGTGAAATCAAAAATTTGTGCCCTTACAAATCCTGAAGGCGGTGCTTGGTTTTCGGGGGCCCGTACGAGGCTAGGCTCTCAAAAAGTCCCACACATGTGGTATCCCCGTACTCAGGAGAAGTAGCCAAATGTATTTTGGGGTGCAATTCCGCATATAACTATGGCATGTTTGAGCAATATATCATTTAGTGACAACTTTTTGTACATTTTTCTTTTTTTTTTCTTTTTGTCATTATTCAATCATTTGGGACAAAAAAAAATATTCAATAGGCTCAACATACCTCTCAGCAAATAGCTTGGGGTTTCTACTTTCCAAAATGGGGTCATTTGGGGGGGTTTTGTGCCATCTTGGCATTTTATGGCCTTCAAAAGTGTGATAGGTAGTGATAGGTAGTGAGGAGTGAAATCAAAAATTTATGCCCTTAGAAACCTTGAAGGCGGTGCTTGGTTTTTCGGGTCTCGTACGCGACTAGGCTCCCAAAAAGTCCCACACATGTGGTATCCCTGTACTCAGGAGAAGCAGCAGAATGTATTTTGCGATGTAATTTCACATATGCCCATGGCATGTGTGAGCAATATATCATTTAGTGACAACTTTGTGCAAAAAAAATAAAGTTTGTCATATTCCCGCAACTTGTGGCAAAATATAAAATATTCCATGGACTAATCATGCCTCTCAGTAAATAGCTTGGGGTGTCTACTTTCCAAAATTGGGTCATTTGGGGGGGGTTTGTGCTATTTTGGCATTTTATGGCCTTCGAAACTGTGATAGGTAGTGAGGAGTAAATCAAAAATTTGCGCCCTTAGAAATCCTGAAGGCGGTGCTTGGTTTACGGGGTCCCGTACGTGGCTAGGCTCCTAAAAAGTCCCACACATGTGGTATCCCCGTACTCAGGAGAAGCAGCAGAATGTATTTTGGGGTGCAATTCCACATATAACCATGGCATGTGTGAGCAATATATCATTTAGTGACAACTTTTTGTATTTTTTTTTTTGTCATTATTCAATCACTTGGGCCAAAAAAATAAATATTCAATGGGCTCAACATGCCTCTCAGCAATTTCCTTGGGGTGTCTACTTTCCAAAATGGGGTCATTTGGGGGGGTTTTGTACTGCCCTGCCATTTTAGCACCTCAAGAAATGAGATAGGCAGTCATAAATTAAAAGCTGTGTAAATTCCAGAAAATGTACCCTAGTTTGTAGACGCTATAACTTTTGCGCAAACCAATAAATATACGCTTATTGAAATTTTTTTTACTAAAGACTAGTGATGAGCCGAACACCCCCGGGTTCGGTTCGCACCAGAACCCGCGAATGGACCGAAAGTTTGCACGAACATTAGAACCCTATTAAATACAATGGATGCGAACGTTCGGATTCTAAAGTGCTAATTATAATGACTATTATCCATGTTATTGTCCTAAACAGAGTTTGGGAACCCGGGTTCTGCACCAGGGGACATGTATCAATGCAAAAAGAAGTTTTAAAAACAGACGTTTTCCGGGAGCAGTCATTTTAATGATGCATAAAGTGAAAAAAAATAAGTCAAATATTCCTTTAAATATTGTACCTGGGGGGTGTCTAAAGTATGCCTGTGAAGTCCCACGTGTTTCCCGTGTTTAGAACTGTCCCTGCACAAAATAACATTTCTAAAGGAAAAAAAAGCCATTTAAAACTGCTTGCGGCTTTAATGTAATGTCTGGTCCCGGTAATATGGATGAAAATCTTTAAGAAAAATGGCATAGCTACCCCATCAACCCCCCCCCCCCCCCTACCCCAGCCCATTACCAGCCCCTTTGGGTCTTGTATGGATATTAAGGGGAACCCCGCACACAAAATAAAAAAAGGCCCTATATACTCTGAACAGCCGTATACAGGCAGTGCATACAAGACAGGGACTGTAGGTTTGTTCTTATGTAGAATCTGTTTGTAATTTTGAACAGCTACATTGTTTAAGTGTAGCTCCAGCCCAAATACCTATTTTTAAGCTTTTTGGAAAACATAGGGAAGGGTTATCACCCCTGTAACATTTGTTTTGCTGTCTGTGCCCCTGTTCAGAACATTTCACCTCACTTTGCGTCCCAATTACAACTGTTTTTGAAATGTGGTGTTTTTATTGAAACAAGGATTGGTGATAAAGCATCAGTAGAGAGGAGACACCTTTCTCCCATATTAATTCTTACAGGAGAGAATTTTCCTTCCAAGGGGTAGATTTCCTCTCACTTCCTGTTGTCTTCTTCCGTTTGCAAGTAGTAGTCGTTTGTAAGTTGGATGTTTGAAAGTAGGGACCTGCCGTATATACTCTGCAGAAATTGGCCCCTTAGGTGTTGGTGTTGGCACAACACTGTAAGCACTCACAGTTACTCTTGGTGGGTGCTGGAACGCCCTGCTGTCAACTATTATATCAGGAATTGTAATAACATATAATTGTTGAACAGTGGTAGTAAAAATTGGGCCTTTGATGGTGGTGCTGGTGCCACAACACTGTAAGGCCTGACAGTTACTCTTGGTGGGCGCAGCAATGGGCCCTGCTGTGAATTATTAGATAAATAATTATAATTGCATGCCCCTGTTGAACAGGGGCTGAAAAATTGGGCCTTTGGTGGTGGTGGTGGTGGTGGTGGTGGTGGTGGTGTTGACACAACACTGTAAGGCCTGACAGTTACTCTTGGTGGGCGCAGCAATGGGCCCTGCTGTGAATTATTAGATCAATAATTATAATTGCATGCCCCTGTTGAACAGGGGCTGAAAAATTGGGCCTTAGGCACTGGTGGCTCAACACTGCAACCCCTCACAGATACTGTACTTGGAGCACAGCAATGAGGCCTGTTGCAAAGTATTGCATCAAAAATTGTAATTACACGCCCCTGTTAAACAGGGGCTGAAAAATTGGGCCTTAGCCACTGGTGGCGGCACCCATAAACCAAAATGATCTTCCAAGCTATCATCATTAATCGGATCATTGAGGAGGAGGAGGAGGATAGCCAGTCAACATAACAGCACAGGCACTCAGCATCAGCATCAGTCTTGAAGGGATGTGACATTTTAAAATCAATTAGTCTGTTATATCAGCATCAGGTGTGTGGTAGCTGGTGGTGATCCAAGACTGGTTCATCTTGATGAAAGTCAGTCGATCAACCGAGTCGGTGGACAGGCGCACCCTGTGATCCGTGACAAATCCTCCAGCAGCACTGAATGTGCGTTCTGAAAGAACGCTGGATGCAGGACAGGCCAGTAGCTCAATTGCATACTGTGCAAGCTCTGGCCAGTGATCCATCCTCAAGACCCAGTAAGCCAGAGGATTTTCGGTGGGGAAGGTGTCCAAGTCTGACCTTGCCCCTAGGTATTCCTGCACCATGTATATCAGACGCTGGCGATGGTTGCTGGAACCGATCATACTTTGGGGCTGCGGACTAAAGAATTGTCTGAACGCATCGGTCAGACGGCCACCTTCCCCACCGCTCCTTCTTTGACTGCCCGAAGCCTCAGCAACTCGTTGTCCAGGACCAGGAGTTTGTAACCTCCCAGTCTCTGGGAACGCGTTGCACAGACCTTTCTGCAAGGCCTCCCGGAGTTGTCTCATCCTCTGCTCCCTCTGCGACGGTAACATAAGGTCCGCAACCTTACCCTTGTACCGTGGATCAAGGAGAGTGGAATGCCAGTAATGGTCCCTCTCCTTGATCCAAAGAATACGAGGATCCTTCCGCAGACTTTGCAGGATCAGGGAGGCCATGCAGCGTAGGTTAGCTGAGGCATTCAGTTCGGAGTCCTCTGGGTCACTAAGGACGACATGATCCGCAGCCACCTCCTCCCAGCCACGTACTAGTCCACTGGTTTCTTGGGACTGTAAATCATCCCTAAAAGACTGCTGCTGATGATGCTGAGTGCCAGCCTCCACCTCCATGCTGACACAATCCTCCTCCTCCTCCTCCTCCTCTTCCTGTGCGATGGGTGGGACAGAAGGAACACTGTCTGGGTAAAGGGGGCCTTGAGAGGCAAGGAAGTCCACCTCTTCCTGCCTCTGTTCTGCCTCAAGTGCCCTGTCCATTATTCCACGCAGCGTGTGCTCCAACAGGTGGACAAGAGGTACAGTGTCACTGATGCATGCACTGTCACTGCTCACCATCCTCGTGGCCTCCTCAAATGGTGCCAGGACAGTGCATGCATCCCTGATCATGCCCCACTGGCGTGGTGAAAAAAAAACGAGCTCCCCTGACCCTGTCCTGGTGCCGTAGTCGCACAGGTACTCATTGATGGCCCTCTGCTGCATGTGCAGCCGCTGCAGCATGGCCAACGTTGAGTTCCACCTGGTGGGCATGTCACATATAAGGCGGTTCTTGGGCAGGTTCAACTCCTTTTGCAGCTCAGCCAGGCGAGCACTGGCATTATAAGATCTGTGGAAATGCACACAGACTTTCCTGGCCTGCCTCAGGACATCCTGTAAGCCCGGGTACCTGCCCAAGAACCGCTGCACCACCAGGTTAAGGACGTGAGCCACACAGGGCACATGGGTCAGTTGTCCCTGTCGGAGGGCAGAGAGGAGGTTGGTGCCATTGTCGCAAACCACCATTCCTGGCTTAAGCTGGCGTGGCATCAACCACCTCTCGGCCTGCCCCTGCAGAGCAGACAGGACCTCTGCCCCAGTGTGGCTCCTGTCCCCCAAACACACCAGCGCAAGCACGGCATGGCATCTTTTTGCCTGCGTACTTGCGTAGCCCCTTGAACGCCTACGGAGCACCGCTGGTTCCGAGGACAAAGCACAGGAAGAGGCCATGGAGGAAGAAGAAGAGGAGGGGGTGGAGGAGAGAGGTGTGTCACAACCAGTAGTAGCATTTTGGAGGCGTGGAGGTGGAACAACCTCCAACACTACTGCACCTTGTCCTGCATCCTTCCCAGCTGCCAAAAGAGTGACCCAATGGGCCGTGAAAGAAAGGTAACGTCCCTGTCCATGCCTGCTGGACCATGAGTCAGCGGTAATATGCACCTTACCGCTGACCGCCCTGTCCAGCGAGGCCAAGACATTGCCTTCCACATGCCTGTAGAGAGCCGGAATCGCCTTCCGTGAGAAAAAGTGGCGTTTGGGAACCTGCCACTGAGGAACCGCACATTGCACAAACTCACGTAAGTGGGCCGAGTCTACCAACTGAAAAGGCAGCAGTTGAAGCGCTAGCAATTTAGCCAAGCTAGCATTCAACCGCTGGGCATGTGGATGGCTGGGAGTGAACTTCTTTAGACGGTCCAGCAGCTGGGGCAGGGAAATTTGCCTGCTAGAATCGGACGTCGGTGTACTGCTAGCAGAGTGGCCGCAAGTACTTGGCTGTGACACACCTAATTCTACACCTTCATTCCTCTCAGTGCAGGTTTCAGAGAGGACTGAAGGTATAGTGGGGTTGGAGATCCCAGCTGATGCGGTGCAAGGAGAGGTCCGCTTTGTTCTTTGGTGTGGGTCTTTAAGGTAGGCTTGCCAACGAGCTGCATGGCAGGTCAACATATGTCTGATCAAGCATGTGGTGCCCAAGCGGCTGATGTTTTGGCCACGCGATATACGCTTGAGACATATGTTGCAAACAGCAGCTGTGCGATCTGATGCACTCGCCTCAAAAAAGGCCCACACCAAAGAACTTTTTGAATGACGGGCAGAGGCAGCGCCCTGCACAGGCGGAGCTCTGCGGTGTGATTCCGTCGGTGTGCTGCCCATACGCTGGCCACCCAAGGGCATCCTGCCTCGTTGGAGATGTGCCTCCTCCTCATCCTCCTCCTCCTCCTCTCTCCTATTAGGCACCCACGTGGAGTCAGTGACCTCATCATCCCCTCCCTCCTCATCACTGGAGCCAATCTGGCAGTATGCTGCAGCTGCTGGAGCATGACTGCCAGATTGGTGTCCTTCTTGAGCATCCCCTCTCTCTGCTCTCACGCTACTGCCTTCCTCTATCTGGGTATCATCATCAGATCCTTCGAAATGCTGGGCATCCTCCTGGAGCATGTACCCAACACTGTGCTCAAACAGTTCAGGGGACTCCTCAGGAGGAGGACATGGTGGGTCTAGGGAAGGATTGACTAATGAAGATAATGATACCAGAGAAGAGGACGCTTTGGCAGCTGCTTTGCCAGTACCCTGAGCCTGGGTGAGAGAGGATGAGGAGGATGAGGTGGGCTTGGTCATCCACTCTACCAAGTCTTCGGCATGATGTGGCTCAACATGTCCAGCTGCCGAAAAGAAGGACAAGCGTGTCCCATGGCCATGTGCTGATGACAATGCACCGCGTCCACGACCAGCACTGTTGCCCCCAGACACAGAGCTTGCTTGCCCTCTTTTTTTGCCTCCTGACTGTCTGCCTCTCCTTGTTTGCCTTCCAGACATTTTAATGGATGGCCTGCAGGGAGATGGGAAAAACAGCATTAAGGGCTACCTTCAGGTGTATACTGTGCAGGAGGCTTAGCAACAATGACACTGACACTGTCCCCTGCCTATCCTTCTCTGTCCCTAAACACAAGGATTTCAAATATGGTTCAGCAAGATTGGTTTAGCACAGAATAGCACACTGATAGTTTCCCTCACTGTCCTTCTCTGTGCCTACAAACAAGATTTAGCACAGAATAGCACACTGATAGTTTCCACGAGTGTCCTTCTCTGTCCCTAAACTCAAGGATTTCAAATATGGTTCAGCAAGATTGGTTTAGCACAGAATAGCACACTGATACTTTCCCTCACTGTCCTTCTCTGTCCCTACAAACAAGATTTAGCACAGAATAGCACACTGATAGTTTCCACGAGTGTCCTTCTCTGTCCCTAAACTCAAGGATTTCAAATATGGTTCAGCAAGATTGGTTTAGAACAGAATAGCACACTGACACTTTCCCTCACTGTACCTCTCTGTCCCTAAACTCAAGGATTTCAAATATGGTTCAGCAAGATTGGTTTAGAACAGAATAGCACACTGACAGTTTCCCTCACTGTCCTTCTCTGTCCCTACAAACAAGATTTAGCACAGAATAGCACACTGATAGTTTCCACAAGTGTCCTTCTCTGTCCCTAAACTCAAGGATTTCAAATATGGTTCAGCAAGATTGGTTTAGAACAGAATAGCACACTGACAGTTTCCCTCACTGTCCTTCTCTGTCCCTACAAACAAGATTTAGCACAGAATAGCACACTGATAGTTTCCACGAGTGTCCTTCTCTGTCCCTAAACTCAAGGATTTCAAATATGGTTCAGCAAGATTGGTTTAGAACAGAATAGCACACTGACACTTTCCCTCACTGTACCTCTCTGTCCCTAAACTCAAGGATTTCAAATATGGTTCAGCAAGATTGGTTTAGAACAGAATAGCACACTGACAGTTTCCCTCACTGTCCTTCTCTGTCCCTACAAACAAGATTTAGCACAGAATAGCACACTGATAGTTTCCACGAGTGTCCTTCTCTGTCCCTAAACTCAAGGATTTCAAATATGGTTCAGCAAGATTGGTTTAGAACAGAATAGCACACTGACAGTTTCCCTCACTGTCCTTCTCTGTCCCTACAAACAAGGATTAGCACAGAATAGCACACTGATAGTTTCCACGAGTGTCCTTCTCTGTCCCTAAACTCAAGGATTTCAAATATGGTTCAGCAAGATTGGTTTAGAACAGAATAGCACACTGACAGTTTCCCTCACTGTCCTTCTCTGTCCCTACAAACAAGATTTAGCACAGAATAGCACACTGATAGTTTCCACGAGTGTCCTTCTCTGTCCCTAAACTCAAGGATTTCAAATATGGTTCAGCAAGATTGGTTTAGAACAGAATAGCACACTGACACTTTCCCTCACTGTACCTCTCTGTCCCTAAACTCAAGGATTTCAAATATGGTTCAGCAAGATTGGTTTAGAACAGAATAGCACACTGACAGTTTCCCTCACTGTCCTTCTCTGTCCCTACAAACAAGATTTAGCACAGAATAGCACACTGATAGTTTCCACGAGTGTCCTTCTCTGTCCCTAAACTCAAGGATTTCAAATATGGTTCAGCAAGATTGGTTTAGAACAGAATAGCACACTGATAGTTTCCCTCACTGTCCTTCTCTGTCCCTACAAACAAGATTTAGCACAGAATAGCACACTGATAGTTTCCACGAGTGTCCTTCTCTGTCCCTAAACTCAAGGATTTCAAATATGGTTCAGCAAGATTGGTTTAGAACAGAATAGCACACTGACACTTTCCCTCACTGTACCTCTCTGTCCCTAAACTCAAGGATTTCAAATATGGTTCAGCAAGATTGGTTTAGAACAGAATTGCACACTGACAGTTTCCCTCACTGTCCTTCTCTGTCCCTACAAACAAGATTTAGCACAGAATAGCACACTGATAGTTTCCACGAGTGTCCTTCTCTGTCCCTAAACTCAAGGATTTCAAATATGGTTCAGCAAGATTGGTTTAGAACAGAATAGCACACTGACACTTTCCCTCACTGTACCTCTCTGTCCCTAAACTCAAGGATTTCAAATATGGTTCAGCAAGATTGGTTTAGAACAGAATAGCACACTGACAGTTTCCCTCACTGTCCTTCTCTGTCCCTACAAACAAGATTTAGCACAGAATAGCACACTGATAGTTTCCACGAGTGTCCTTCTCTGTCCCTAAACTCAAGGATTTCAAATATGGTTCAGCAAGATTGGTTTAGAACAGAATAGCACACTGACAGTTTCCCTCACTGTCCTTCTCTGTCCCTACAAACAAGGATTAGCACAGAATAGCACACTGATAGTTTCCACGAGTGTCCTTCTCTGTCCCTAAACTCAAGGATTTCAAATATGGTTCAGCAAGATTGGTTTAGAACAGAATAGCACACTGACAGTTTCCCTCACTGTCCTTCTCTGTCCCTACAAACAAGATTTAGCACAGAATAGCACACTGATAGTTTCCACGAGTGTCCTTCTCTGTCCCTAAACTCAAGGATTTCAAATATGGTTCAGCAAGATTGGTTTAGAACAGAATAGCACACTGACACTTTCCCTCACTGTACCTCTATGTCCCTAAACTCAAGGATTTCAAATATGGTTCAGCAAGATTGGTTTGGAACAGAATAGCACACTGACAGTTTCCCTCACTGTCCTTCTCTGTCCCTACAAACAAGATTTAGCACAGAATAGCACACTGATAGTTTCCACGAGTGTCCTTCTCTGTCCCTAAACTCAAGGATTTCAAATATGGTTCAGCAAGATTGGTTTAGAACAGAATAGCACACTGACAGTTTCCCTCACTGTCCTTCTCTGTCCCTACAAACAAGGATTAGCACAGAATAGCACACTGATAGTTTCCACGAGTGTCCTTCTCTGTCCCTAAACTCAAGGATTTCAAATATGGTTCAGCAAGATTGGTTTAGAACAGAATAGCACACTGACAGTTTCCCTCACTGTCCTTCTCTGTCCCTACAAACAAGATTTAGCACAGAATAGCACACTGATAGTTTCCACGAGTGTCCTTCTCTGTTCTTAAACTCAAGGATTTCAAATATGGTTCAGCAAGATTGGTTTAGAACAGTAATAGCACACTGACACTTTCCCTCACTGTACCTCTCTGTCCCTAAACTCAAGGATTTCAAATATGGTTCAGCAAGATTGGTTTAGAACAGAATAGCACACTGACAGTTTCCCTCACTGTCCTTCTCTGTCCCTACAAACAAGATTTAGCACAGAATAGCACACTGATAGTTTCCACGAGTGTCCTTCTCTGTCCCTAAACTCAAGGATTTCAAATATGGTTCAGCAAGATTGGTTTAGAACAGAATAGCACACTGACAGTTTCCCTCACTGTCCTTCTCTGTCCCTACAAACAAGATTTAGCACAGAATAGCACACTGATAGTTTCCACGAGTGTCCTTCTCTGTCCCTAAACTCAAGGATTTCAAATATGGTTCAGCAAGATTGGTTTAGAACAGAATAGCACACTGACAGTTTCCCTCACTGTCCTTCTCTGTCCCTACAAACAAGGATTAGCACAGAATAGCACACTGATAGTTTCCACGAGTGTCCTTCTCTGTCCCTAAACTCAAGGATTTCAAATATGGTTCAGCAAGATTGGTTTAGAACAGAATAGCACACTGACAGTTTCCCTCACTGTCCTTCTCTGTCCCTACAAACAAGATTTAGCACAGAATAGCACACTGATAGTTTCCACGAGTGTCCTTCTCTGTCCCTAAACTCAAGGATTTCAAATATGGTTCAGCAAGATTGGTTTAGAACAGAATAGCACACTGACACTTTCCCTCACTGTACCTCTCTGTCCCTAAACTCAAGGATTTCAAATATGGTTCAGCAAGATTGGTTTAGAACAGAATAGCACACTGACAGTTTCCCTCACTGTCCTTCTCTGTCCCTACAAACAAGATTTAGCACAGAATAGCACACTGATAGTTTCCACAAGTGTCCTTCTCTGTCCCTAAACTCAAGGATTTCAAATATGGTTCAGCAAGATTGGTTTAGCACAGAATAACACACTGATAGTTTCCCTCACTGTCCTTCTCTGTCCCTACAAACAAGATTTAGCACAGAATAGCACACTGATAGTTTCCACGAGTGTCCTCCTCTGTCCCTAAACTCAAGGATTTCAAATATGGTTCAGCAAGATTGGTTTAGAACAGAATAGCACACTGACACTTTCCCTCACTGTACCTCTCTGTCCCTAAACTCAAGGATTTCAAATATGGTTCAGCAAGATTGGTTTAGAACAGAATAGCACACTGAAAGTTTCCCTCACTGTCCTTCTCTGTCCCTACAAACAAGATTTAGCACAGAATAGCACACAGATAGTTTCCACGAGTGTCCTTCTCTGTCCATAAAATTCTCAAGGATTTCAAATATGGTTCAGCAAGATTGGTTTAGAACAGAATAGCACACTGACACTTTTCCTCGCTGTACCTCTCTGTCCCTAAACTCAAGGATTTCAAATATGGTTCAGCAAGATTGGTTTAGAACAGAATAGCACACTGACAGTTTCCCTCACTGTCCTTCTCTGTCCCTACAAACAAGATTTAGCACAGAATAGCACACTGATAGTTTCCACGAGTGTCCTTCTCTGTCCCTAAACTCAAGGATTTCAAATATGGTTCAGCAAGATTGGTTTAGAACAGAATAGCACACTGACAGTTTCCCTCACTGTCCTTCTCTGTCCCTACAAACAAGGATTAGCACAGAATAGCACACTGATAGTTTCCACGAGTGTCCTTCTCTGTCCCTAAACTCAAGGATTTCAAATATGGTTCAGCAAGATTGGTTTAGAACAGAATAGCACACTGACAGTTTCCCTCACTGTCCTTCTCTGTCCCTACAAACAAGGATTAGCACAGAATAGCACACTGATAGTTTCCACGAGTGTCCTTCTCTGTCCCTAAACTCAAGGATTTCAAATATGGTTCAGCAAGATTGGTTTAGAACAGAATAGCACACTGACAGTTTCCCTCACTGTCCTTCTCTGTCCCTACAAACAAGATGTAGCACAGAATAGCACACTGATAGTTTCCACGAGTGTCCTTCTCTGTCCCTAAACTCAAGGATTTCAAATATGGTTCAGCAAGATTGGTTTAGAACAGAATAGCACACTGACACTTTCCCTCACTGTACCTCTGTCCCTAAACTCAAGGATTTCAAATATGGTTCAGCAAGATTGGTTTAGAACAGAATAGCACACTGACAGTTTCCCTCACTGTCCTTCTCTGTCCCTACAAACAAGATTTAGCACAGAATAGCACACTGATAGTTTCCACGAGTGTCCTTCTCTGTCCCTAAACTCAAGGATTTCAAATATGGTTCAGCAAGATTGGTTTAGAACAGAATAGCACACTGACAGTTTCCCTCACTGTCCTTCTCTGTCCCTACAAACAAGGATTAGCACAGAATAGCACACTGATAGTTTCCACGAGTGTCCTTCTCTGTCCCTAAACTCAAGGATTTCAAATATGGTTCAGCAAGATTGGTTTAGAACAGAATAGCACACTGACAGTTTCCCTCACTGTCCTTCTCTGTCCCTACAAACAAGATTTAGCACAGAATAGCACACTGATAGTTTCCACGAGTGTCCTTCTCTGTCCCTAAACTCAAGGATTTCAAATATGGTTCAGCAAGATTGGTTTAGAACAGAATAGCACACTGACACTTTCCCTCACTGTACCTCTCTGTCCCTAAACTCAAGGATTTTAAATATGGTTCAGCAAGATTGGTTTAGAACAGATTAGCACACTGACAGTTTCCCTCACTGTCCTTCTCTGTCCCTACAAACAAGATTTAGCACAGAATAGCACACTGATAGTTTCCACGAGTGTCCTTCTCTGTCCCTAAACTCAAGGATTTCAAATATGGTTCAGCAAGATTGGTTTAGAACAGAATAGCACACTGACAGTTTCCCTCACTGTCCTTCTCTGTCCCTACAAACAAGGATTAACACAGAATAGCACACTGATAGTTTCCACGAGTGTCCTTCTCTGTCCCTAAACTCAAGGATTTCAAATATGGTTCAGCAAGATTGGTTTAGAACAGAATAGCACACTGACAGTTTCCCTCACTGTCCTTCTCTGTCCCTACAAACAAGATTTAGCACAGAATAGCACACTGATAGTTTCCACGAGTGTCCTTCTCTGTCCCTAAACTCAAGGATTTCAAATATGGTTCAGCAAGATTGGTTTAGAACAGAATAGCACACTGACACTTTCCCTCACTGTACCTCTCTGTCCCTAAACTCAAGGATTTCAAATATGGTTCAGCAAGATTGGTTTAGAACAGATTAGCACACTGACAGTTTCCCTCACTGTCCTTCTCTGTCCCTACAAACAAGATTTAGCACAGAATAGCACACTGATAGTTTCCACGAGTGTCCTTCTCTGTCCCTAAACTCAAGGATTTCAAATATGGTTCAGCAAGATTGGTTTAGAACAGAATAGCACACTGACAGTTTTCCTCACTGTCCTTCTCTGTCCCTACAAACAAGATTTAGCACAGAATAGCACACTGATAGTTTCCACAAGTGTCCTTCTCTGTCCATAAACTCAAGGATTTCAAATATGGTTCAGCAAGATTGGTTTAGAACAGAATAGCACACTGACAGTTTCCCTCACTGTCCTTCTCTGTCCCTACAAACAAGGATTAGCACAGAATAGCACACTGATAGTTTCCACGAGTGTCCTTCTCTGTCCCTAAACTCAAGGATTTCAAATATGGTTCAGCAAGATTGGTTTAGAACAGAATAGCACACTGACAGTTTCCCTCACTGTCCTTCTCTGTCCCTACAAACAAGATTTAGCACAGAATAGCACACTGATAGTTTCCACGAGTGTCCTTCTCTGTCCCTAAACTCAAGGATTTCAAATATGGTTCAGCAAGATTGGTTTAGAACAGAATAGCACACTGACACTTTCCCTCACTGTACCTCTCTGTCCCTAAACTCAAGGATTTCAAATATGGTTCAGCAAGTTGGTTTAGAACAGAATAGCACACTGACAGTTTCCCTCACTGTCCTTCTCTGTCCCTACAAACAAGATTTAGCACAGAATAGCACACTGATAGTTTCCACGAGTGTCCTTCTCTGTCCCTAAACTCAAGGATTTCAAATATGGTTCAGCAAGATTGGTTTAGAACAGAATAGCACACTGACAGTTTCCCTCACTGTCCTTCTCTGTCCCTACAAACAAGATTTAGCACAGAATAGCACACTGATAGTTTCCACGAGTGTCCTTCTCTGTCCCTAAACTCAAGGATTTCAAATATGGTTCAGCAAGATTGGTTTAGCACAGAATAGCCCACTGATAGTTTCCCTCACTGTCCTTCTCTGTCCCTACAAACAAGATTTAGCACAGAATAGCACACTGATAGTTTCCACGAGTGTCCTTCTCTGTCCCTAAACTCAAGGATTTCAAATATGGTTCAGCAAGATTGGTTTAGAACAGAATAGCACACTGACACTTTCCCTCACTGTACCTCTCTGTCCCTAAACTCAAGGATTTCAAATATGGTTCAGCAAGATTGGTTTAGAACAGAATAGCACACTGACAGTTTCCCTCACTGTCCTTCTCTGTCCCTACAAACAAGATTTAGCACAGAATATCACACTGATAGTTTCCACGAGTGTACTTCTCTGTCCCTAAACTCAAGGATTTCAAATATGGTTCAGCAAGATTGGTTTAGAACAGAATAGCACACTGACACTTTCCCTCACTGTACCTCTCTGTCCCTAAACTCAAGGATTTCAAATATGGTTCAGCAAGATTGGTTTAGAACAGAATAGCACACTGACAGTTTCCCCCACTGTCCTTCTCTGTCCCTACAAACAAGATTTAGCACAGAATAGCACACTGATAGTTTCCACGAGTGTCCTTCTCTGTCCCTAAACTCAAGGATTTCAAATATGGTTCAGCAAGATTGGTTTAGAACAGAATAGCACACTGACACTTTCCCTCACTGTACCTCTCTGTCCCTAAACTCAAGGATTTCAAATATGGTTCAGCAAGATTGGTTTAGAACAGAATAGCACACTGACACTTTCCCTCACTGTACCTCTCTGTCCCTAAACTCAAGGATTTCAAATATGGTTTAGCAAGATTGGTTTAGAACAGAATAGCACACTGACACTTTCCCTCACTGTCCTTCTCTGTCCCTACAAACAAGGTTTAGCACAGAATAACACACTGACACTCTCCCTACCTATCCTTATTTGTCCCTAAACACAAGGAATCCAGGATTAGTAAAGGAAAAAAAATGACACTGTCCCTGCCTATGCTTCTCTTTCCCTGCTCCGGAACACACTACACAAGGCCGCTGCGCTGGCGGCCTTTTATAGTGTGGGGCGTGTACTAAACCCCCTCAGCAATAATTGGCCACAGGCATCCTGCCTGTGGCCAATCATTGCTCTCCTCGCTGCCGGCGCTGTGATTGGCCAAGCATGCAGGGTCACAGTGCATGCTTGGCCAATCACAGCGCCTGGATGACACTGAGATGGCGTAGTGCATTGTGGGCCGTTCGCGTCACTCGAATTTGGCGCGAACAGCCCAAATCGTTCGTTCTTCGTCGAACGATCGAACAGCCGATGTTCAAGTCGAACGTATGTCTCACACTGTGCGCCGATCGTTAAGGGGCGGGGAAATGCAGAAAAAGTCCGTCATGGGCGGGCGACGAGGGCGGAGTTACACGCATGCGCAGGGTATAAAAAGGGGAAAGAAGTTATTAGGGATGCGCGGAGTAAGGACGACCCGAAGTGAACCAACAAACTGAACTAAGGTAAGAAGGGAACTCGGGCCTGCAGTGGCTTATAATGGTTCATGAGTGTAATGGGCAATATTGTGATAAGTTGAGGAGAATCAAATCTGAATTTTTTTTTTGTAACCTTGTTTTTTTACTTGCTGATCCAAAAAGATGCATAAACAACGTGAGCCGGAGGTGATGCTGACTTTTATTGAAAAATATAAGGAACAGCGCAACCTGTGGGAACTGAAACACCCTGCGTACCACAAGAGTGATGTACATCGGGCAACTATTTGCAAATTAGCACAGGATATGAAGCCATGGATCCCAGATGCAGACTACACTATGATCAATAATAAAATCAACAACCTGCGTAATTCCTATAAAAAAAAATACAAGGAAGTGCGCCAGTCAAAGAGATCAGGAGCAGCAGCCGACGATGTAGAAAAGCCCAAGCTGTGGTACTACAGACATCTTCAATTTCTGGATGACCAGATCGAGGCCAGGGAATCTATTTCCAGCCTTCCCTCCACCCTTCCCTCCAGCGTTCCTTCCACCCTTCCCTCCACCCCTGCAGAGGCGGAGGAGGAGCCTCCTGAACTTGAAGAGCCAGATCTTCGCATCTTCAGCCAGGTATAATATTTTTGAGGATAATTATTGTCCACTAAGTAATATTGTGTTGAACTGTTTGGATTATCCATAAATGATATCATCCCCCCCCAAAAAAAAAATATGCACCAGTAATGATATCCAAATTGTGGGTGATAGATTCCCCAAATAATACAATTTTTCATTTTATTTTATAAACAGGATGAGGCAAGCCAGGAGGAAGAGGGTCAGGAGTGTGGCAGGCAGGAGGAGGCAGGGCCCAGTGGGACTCAGCAGGTCCCCAGGCCTAGTGGCAGCACCGTCTCCCAAGTGGCTCCCCTCCACGTCAGACCGCCAAAACAACGGCGGATGACACAAGTGGAGGAGGAGTCACTAAAGATGATTCAGGAGGCTGCTGCCATCATGAGGGCCCCCCTAAACCCTACGGAGGGGTTTAGCAGCTATCTGGCGGATAAGTTGCTCCAAATGGAGGCGGGACAACGGGCCCTTTGTGAGCACCTCATATATATGGCCGTACACATGGGGGCGAGGGGGCTGCTGACTGAGGCCACCCATCTGTCACATCACGCCAATCCCTCTCCTCCATCTCCTCCTCCTCCTGCCACATCACCACCCACAGTGGCTCAGCCTGCAAGGGTGCGTGGACGGGGCCGTGGAAGGAACACTGCAGGGATGTGTGGAGGGAAGGCTACAGGGAAGAGCAGGAGGTGATTCCCTGGCCTCGAGCTGCTCATCCAGAAGTTGCAGGTTGATGGAGTTCCACAGCTTGGGATGATGTATGTCTTTGGCTGCTGCTCCTGATTTCATGCTGTTGTTGATTTTATTATTTATCATAGTCAGGTCTGCATTTGGGATCTAAGGACTTGATATTCTCTGCTAATTTCTAAATAGTTGCCCTTCGTTTTTTGTTTGTTTTTTTTCTGAAATAAAGGGAAATTTGATTTCAGCCAACATACATGCCTGATGTGTTTTTTGTTTAAGTAGCAATAACATTTCATAAATACAATGTGTAATTAATAACAAGGGACACCAACCTCCATGAGGAAACGAAAACAAAAAAAAAATGTCCTGAGAAATTGACACACCAACTAATGCACAACAAATTTAAAGCCAAAAAAAAAAATGGGGGAATTTGTGAGCTCGGCCTTGAAGAATTAAACTAATTATTCCTAAGATCACAAGAAAGAAGAAAGACATACGTTTGTCAGAACTCATGAGAAAGATCTGCTGCCAAAATGACATTTTAAACACCGTTCTAAAGCAACAAAACATGTGCTGCATTAAACTAAGGAATAACTTGAAAAATATAAGGAAAAATATTGAAAAAATATTGAAAAAATATTGAGAATGTGCTCTCTCCATTAGGAACGCTAGTTTTACCAGAACGAGCGCTCCCGTCTCCTAATTCTGTCTGAGCATGCGTGGGTTTTTTAACCGATGGACTTGCCCATAGACGATCAGAAATTCCCATCGGTTTTTTTAATCCATCGGAAAATTTTAAAACAAGTTCTATTTTTTCCAACCGATGGAAAAAAGACCGATGGGTACCATACACGATCGGTTGGTCTGATGAAAACCATCCATCGGACGGTTTTCATCAGTCAAACCGATCGTGTGTACGGGGCTTAAGAATTGTGTATACAGCTAAACTCTAAAATCTAAATATTCATTGAGTCTGCCTAAAGTTCATTTTAAAACACTTTTAGGAAGACATTTGAAATTTGTACATTCAGTATTATTTTAAAATACTGTATATACTCAAGTATAAGCTGACCCAAATATAAGCCGAGGCACCTAATTATACCACAAAAAACTGGGAAAACTTATTGACTCGCGTATAAGCCTAGGGTGTCCATCTGCATGCCTCACTGTGCCTCACTTTGCCTCACTGTGTCCATGTGCATGCCTCACTGTGCCTCACTGTGTCCATGCCTCACTGTCACTGTGCCCATGCCTCACTGTGTCCATGCCTCACTGTGCCCAATCTCCCTACCTGATCTCCGGCGCAGTGTGACTAGACTGACGTTTAACATGGGAGTCTATGGAAGGGGTGCCCGGTTTGAAAAATCAGTGCTCCCCGGCCGTAGGTCCCCCAGACAACAAACTTTGCACACTTGTAGAGGACAAGTGGGGCTACATGTGTGCCAATGGGATCCAGGGGACCTAGGGCCGGCCGGTATCGGGTCCCCAAAATCACAGGAGAAATTACTGTTTAACATGGGAGTCTATGGAAGGGGTGCCCGGGTTTGAAAAATCGGTGCTCCCCGGCCGTAGGTCCCCCGGACAACAAACTTTGCACACTTGTAGAGGACGAGTGGGGCTGAATCAGGCGTGCAAAGTTGAATATGGACACAGACTCGAGTATAAGCCGAGGGGGGCATTTTCAGCACAAAAAAATGTGCTGAAAAACTCGGCTTATACTCGAGTATATACGGTACCTATATTTGATTACCTGGCTGTGCAGGAATTGGGGGACTCAAAATTCAGCAGCTCCTTAGGGGGGTAGCACTACACTTTTTTGGGTAAAGGATTAGAACCACTGGTCTGCTTGTGACTAACCAAATCATGACAGGGGCTTTTGGAGGGGATTAGGGGCTAGCCTTCTACCCACTGATTATGGCCCATGGAAGAGCTTGTCTGCTTCTCCTGGTCAGAGCTTGGAAAAGAGCTCAGTTCAGCCTCTGATCCCATGTAGAGAGCAGGTCATTCTCTATTAATGGACAACAACGTGATGAATGCTAAGAGCGAAGCTTGGATCAATACTCTGAATAAGGACAATAAATCTTCCCTTCTGGAGTGGATGAAAAGGTGTAATATTATTCTTGTACAGGTTAATGGTCAGAGGAAATATTGTGGCCCTCCTACAGACTGGGTTGGAGAAGCTCCTCTACTTGGGACAGAAAAATGTATCAATAATCTTTTATTAATTATTATTAATCTTTTTATTTTATTTTTTATTTTTTTCATTGAAAACCCTGTGGGGAATATACACCATCTGACACCATGACAAGGTGTAGCACTTTAAAACATGTAACGATGTATGCATGTACATACACCCTTACTCAAAGTGCACAGGTGCCCCTGTAAACATATTGAGACTTTGCTCCAAATAAAATATGCATGACATGTTCATGAGTCTCTTTAAGGTTACTTTTATTAATAACACTAGAGTCTTTTACTAAAACTAGTACTCTAAAATGTTGTTGGGTGTAGCACATGGTAAAAGAAGCCACCTTGGTTGGAAGTTCAGGTGCTAATTTTTTTCCTGGCCCAAAAGGTTCTTAACCACTTCAATACAATGAATTTTCACCCTCTTTCTGTCCAGGCCAATTTTTAATTTTCAGCGCTGTCGCAATTTGAATGACAATTGTGCAGTCATGCAAACCTGTACCCAAATGACATTTTTATGGGTTTTTTCCCCACAAATTAGAGCTTTCTTTTGGTGGTATTTGATCACCTCTGCGGTTCTTATTTTTTGCGCTATAAACAAAAGAAGAGCGATAAGTTTGAAAAAAACACAATATTTTTTACTTTTTGCTATAATAAATGTCCCAATTTAAAAAAATCAAAAATAAAAATTTCCTCAGTTTAGGCCGATATGTATTCTTCTACATATTTTTGGTAAAATCGCAATAAGCGTATTATTGATTGGTTTGCGCAAAAGTTATAGCGTCTACAAAATAGGGGATAGATTTATGGCATTTTTTTAATAGTAATGGCGGCGATCTGCGATTTTTATCATGACTTTGACATTGCAGCGGACATATTGGACACTTTTGACACTATTTTGGGACCATTCACATTTATACAGCGATCAGTGCTATAAAAATGCACTGATTACTGTATAAATGTCACTGGCAGGGAAGGGGTTAACACTAGGGAGCGATCAAGGGGTTAAATGTCTTACCTAGGGAGGGATTCTAACGGTGGGGGAGGGGATTCACAAGGGGAGGAGACCGATCGGTGTTCCTCTGTACTGGGAACACACCATCGGTCTCCTCTCACCTGACAGGACGTGGATCTGTGTGTTTACACACACAGATCCACGTCCCTGGCTCTGTTACCGGTATTAGCGGGTGCCCAGCGGACATTGGGGCCACCGGGCACGTGCATCGGCTCTTGAGTGAGGCGGCGGGCACACGCACTCCCCCCCCTAGATGGCCGGGAAGCCCAGGACATCATATCACTCTCGCCCAAGATGGGAGATCCCTCCTGCGGACATCATATGACTATACATGGGTAGGAAAGTGGTTAAAGGAAAACTCCACTTAAGACTTCATTAAAAAAATTACATAATGAACCAAATAATAATACAGTCACCATTTTGTAAAGTAATGGTACCGTATATACTCGAGTATAAGCCAACCCGAATATAAGCCGAGGCACCTAATTTTACCACAAAAAATGGGAAAACATATTGACTCGAGTATAAGCCTAGGGTGTCCATCTGCATGCCTCACTGTGCCTCACTTTGCCTCACTGTGTCCATGTGCATGCCTCACTGTGTCCATGCCTCACTGTGCCTTTCTGTGCCCATGCCTCACTGTGCCCATGCCTCACTGTCACTGTGCCCATGCCTCACTGTGTCTATGCCTCACTGTGCCCATGCCTCACTGTCACTGTGCCCATGCCTCACTGTGTTCATGCCTCACTGTGCCCATGGCTCACTGTGGCCATGCCTCACTGTGTCCATGCCTCACTGTGCCCAATCTCCCTATCTGATCTCCGGCGCTGTGTGACTAGACTGACGTTTAACATGGGAGTCTATGGAAGGGGTGCCGGGTTTTAAAAATCGGTGCTCCCCGGCTGTAGGTCCCCTGGACAACAAACTTTTCACACTTGTAGATGAAGAGTGGGGCTACATGTGTGCCAAGTTTGGGGTCCAGGGGACCTAGGGTCCCAAAAATCACTGGAGAAATGACTGCTTAACATGGGAATCTATAAAAGGAGTGCCCGGATTTGAAAAATCTGTGCTTCCCTGCCGTAGGACCCCCAGACAAGAAACTTTGCACAATTGTAGAGGAAGAGTGGGGCTACATGTGTGCCAAGTTTGTGGAACAGGTGCACAAAGTTGAAGATGGACACAGACTCGAGTATAAGCCGAGGGGGGCATTTTCAGCACAAAAAAATGTGCTGAAAAACTCAGCTTATACTCGAGTATCTGTGAATCACAGTGACTCAAAAGTGGTTAAAACTGACTATAAATTGCCAAGTGTACAGAATGTCAAGCTTATGTCTTATCCTTGCTTACAATGATGCAGACATTGCAACTTTTGCCAATAAAACACTGACTTTATGTTTTTAAGGCAGGGAGTAGATCAATTTTTTAAATACATATTAAAATATTGTAAATCTTTTTTTCAAAATGATAATCTGTCATGCTATTAAGTGGTAAGATAGTGTTTATCGTTTGATAAAAGAACGTGAGACTTCTTTATATCGATGATCACACTTAATATTTACTGTTCAAGCTTTTTAGTGTACTAACACTGTAATGAGGCATGAAATAGAATCTATTAAGCCTTCTAAAGCAATATTCAGTGAAAGGTTAGTAGAATATAATGAAATGCATTCATCCAGTGGAATATATGTCAGCATTCCAACCCTCAAAGAGATTCAGTTTTATAGAGTATGTGTAATTATCAAAATTTTTAAATTCCTTAAAATATAAAAATGTAACACCTCTTCAAAATAATGTACACCTCTACATGGTGTATTTGGTAAATTGTTTTGATTTTCTCTTCAAATTCAACAATATTAGTATTATTATTATTACTATTATCATCACCATCATCATCATCATCAATAACAAGCAAGTTAATTTCCCACTTGACCTCCGGAAGATTTACCCCCCTTCATGACCAGGCCATTTTTTGATATGGCACTGCTTTATTTTAACTTACAATTGCACGGTCATGTACTCAAATGAAATTTATGTCTATTTTTCCCACAAATAGAGCTTTCTTTTGATGGTATTTGATCACCACTGGGTTTTTAAGTTTTTGCGATATAAACAGAAAAAGACCAAAATGTATTCTGCTACATATTTTTGGTAAAAAAAAGTCCCAATAAGCGTATATTGGTTGGTTTGTGCAAAAGTTATAGTGTCTACAAACTATGGGATATATGCTGGAATGTTTATTTATTTATTTTTGTAATACTATTAATGGAGACAATAAGCGACTTTATTGCGGGATTACGATATTATGGTGGCAGTCTGACACTGACACTTTGTGGGAACCAGTGACACTAACACAGTGATCAGTGCTAAAAAATATGCACATGCACTGTCACTGCACTAATGACACTAGCTGGGAAGGGGTTAAACATCTAGGACAATCAAAGGGGTATACAGACACAGTCACTGAGTCCCACAATAACATCCATATGGGTGTGGGTTCATTGCCCCAAACGCACTCAGGGTGAGTTCAGGGACACGTACCCACACATATGTCATATTGGGTCACAATGGCTGTGTCTGTGCAGCTGCTGTGTCCCAATAGACATGAATGTGACTTCCGGCATAGGGCATAGAAGTAGGGCAGGAATTTCGTTAAAGCGGAACTTCAGTCATTTTTTTCAACATTCCATCTATCTTCTGCTCTTGTTGTTTTAACTTTGGATAGTAAAACATTTTTTTCTGCCAGTAAATACCTTATACAGCCCACTTCCGGTTTATTATCTGGAAAAAAGCCTAGGATTATGACATCATGCACAGCTCTCTCTCTCACTCTCGTGAGAGTTTGCCAGGAAGGGAGGGGGGATGAGTCATAAGAGGGCCAAATGGTGCTGCAGAGCTGGAGGTGTGCCTCTGTGTGTCTGTGTAAATCCAGGAAGTGAACAGGCAGCAGCTTCAGCTGCTCACAGTTAAAATGAATGCAACCAGACTTAGTGAAGGGAGATTTCTGCAGCATATTTGGCAAGTACAGAATCACAGTATATATAAAATAATATGCAAATATGGATAAGCTCGATGTTCGGGTCAAACAGTGAACATTATTGGGCATTTGCGGAAAATTCGGGGGCGCCGTAGAACGCCTCATAATGCACTGCGAGATCGCAGTGCATTGCTGTATGATGATTGGCTAAAGCATGCACCTGACCTGCATGCTTTGGCCAATCCCAGCGCCCTCTGCCTCGTATATATATATATATATATATATATATATATATATACAGTGTATATATATATATATATATATATATATATATATATATATATATATATATACACACAGTATATGTATATATACTCTGCATCCAGTGTAGCCTATATCTACAGTGCATTCCGTGGTGTATTGTTTCTACTACACTGTAAAAGGAAAAAAGAAGGCGCACCGACCTAGTGCATTATCAATGGCTAGGTTTTATTGAAAGTAAGTTGAAAGATTAAAAATACTCACAAAGCAAGTATAATAATAGGCACATAATCATTCCATCAAAGGGGATTGCCTCCTACTGGAACCAGATGACCAGAGAGTCCAGACAACAGAGTTCACAGCTACGGCTGACGTGTTGCGAGGGCGCACCCTCTTACAGAAATAACCGAGGGATGCTCCACCATAAAAATTTACAACCTTTCAAAAAATGTGTTTTCAGAAACAGAGCTGGATCTACTTAGAAAAGGCCTAAACTATGCCCCCGCAAGCCCCCCCAACCTCTTTGAGCTCTTCATCGATCTAAATAAATTTGTACGGAATTTAACTGTGAAACGCCATTACAGGCTGAAAGAAATTAATAGAGGGACGAAAAAAGACGAGGAAGTAGAGGTACAACTACCGTCGTCTCCGTCTGATACACTGGAGAGAGAAATGCTCGAAATATTGGAGGAGTTATATATGGAAGGAGGACAAGAACTCCATGGGGAGACGTTTGTACCTGCTGAGGAGGCTGGAGTTATTAATACTCTGTTTAGACCAAAGTCCAGCTTTTACCCACATTGGAACAAAGGGAATTTTATCCCAACGTTCTATGAAATTGTTTTGGATGAGTTTAGAAACCTTTGTGGGAAGAAAAGAACTGCTCAGGGTCATCAATTAGATCTAGCAGGCCCTCTGAGCAGTCTAAAGAAAAATTCTGATGTAGTGATAAGAAAAGCCGACAAAGGCGGAGGGTTGGTGATTCAAGACAGAGAGCAGTATTTAGAAGAAGCCTATAGACTGATTGGGGACACAAGTACTTACGAAAGACTTATGTGGGACCCTACGGCTATCTATAATGCTGAGCTTAAGAAGCTTCTGGATAAAGCCCTAGTGGATCAGATTTTGACTAAACATGAACACCAATTCTTGTATTCCAAACATCCTGTGATCCCTCATTTTTACCATATACCGAAAGTTCACAAGGATTTGGAAAAGCCGCCCGGCAGGCCGATTATAGCAGGCATTGATAGCCTTACGAGCAACCTAGGCAGCTATATAGACCACTTCCTTCAGGACTCGGTTACGAGTTTGCCATCCTACATCAAGGACTCAGGCCATGCCTTAGAAATTCTAGCCCCATATATATGGGAAAAAGGATATAGGTGGCTTTCGTTGGATGTGGCGTCACTATATACGTCCATCCAACATGAATTTGGTCTAAGGGCAATTGAATACTATATTGCAGAGGCTCACCGGTTCAATCCTATGCAGGCACAGTTCCTTTACGAATGTATCGAGTTTACACTCACTCACAACTATTTTTCATTCCTGGGCAATTTCTATAGACAAGTGAGAGGTACAGCTATGGGCGCACGGTTTGCACCTAGCTATGCAAACCTTTTTATGGGGTACTGGGAGCGCAAGCATATTTGGGCCAACAATCCCTACGGAGGTAACCTTATCTTATACTCGCGTTACATAGATGACATCCTTATTATTTGGAATGGAACAGACGAAGAGTTGGATGGTTTCCTGACACATTGCTCAAAAAACTCCTTTGGAATATCTTTTACCCATGTAATAGACAAGAAATCTCTGGTGTTTCTGGATTTGGAACTACAGGTCGATGACGAAGGCATGATCTACTCAAAGACGCATTTCAAACCAAGCGCAGGTAATTCCTACCTTCATGCTCGTAGTCATCACCATCCTAGGTGGATCAAAAATGTCCCCTTTGGACAGTCTTGTAGATTGCGGAGGACGTGTACCTTTAAGAAGGACTATGAGGAACAGGCACAGATCCTCAAAAATAAATTTAGCGAGAAAGGATATGAGGATAAACATATTGATGAAGCATTCCAGAAGTACCTCAAATTATATGACAATACTCTGGCAAACGACTTGGACAATGTGGCTAAGTTGGAGGCTAACGATGAAAAACCACAGGTGAGATTCTGTACTAGATACAACAACAAAGTTCCAATGATTCAGAAGATCTTTAGGAGAAACTGGAAAGTTCTAAGGTCCGATCCTATCCTGCGAACTAGCCTGTCTTTATATCCAAATTTAGTTTTTAGAAGACCAAGAGACCCAAAAAGGTAGTTACAAGTGTGGGGTTGGAAACTGTGGTAATTGTCTACACATGAGCCATCGTAAGAAGGAAGTCCAGGGAACAGACGGGAAGAACCATAAGGTCAGGCAGTTTATTAACTGTGGGTCCTCCTTTGTGATTTATGGTCTTCTCTGTCCATGTGGCCTCTTGTACGTTGGTCGTACTTCACGACCAATGAGAACGAGAATGGGGGAGCATAGGAGTAGTATCCTGACGGAAAAAGAGAACTATTTAGTGGTTAGTGGTTTGAAAGTGTTTGGGATTGAGGCCATATCGAATGATTTTGACAGTGGTAAAAAACACCAGATTCTGTGTACTAGAGAGGCATATTGGATATTCACCTTGGGCTCTCTAGTTCCTCATGGCCTAAATGAAGGGATCGAGTTACACAATGTAGTGTAGATCCCCCTCTGTCTCATTTGGATTGGATAGCGCTATGTTCTTTGTACCGTCTAGATAGATAGGTAGATTTCACCTCTCTAAGCTAGTGGGACCATCTGCTCCGCCATATAGCGAATCTACATATCGTGGTCAGGCCCATTGGTCCTCTAGTGTAGTAGGACCTTCAGTCTACTTTTTATAGTATCTTAGAGAAAAAATTTAAGTATTAGGGAATGCATTACACTACATTTAATATACTTTTAGTAATCTCGCACTTTTTAACTATCATTTATAATTAGGTAATTATTTATTTATTAGTTTTTACTTAAGAAGTATCTAATATTGTGCTAGTGGGGCTGCGGTAGGTTAGACATGTAGTCCTGAGGTAGTTGTTAGGTCATCTTCTTTTTGAGGATGTTGCCACCAAAGAATAGGTTTTGACAGGGTTCCATATGATGGACTGTGGGTGGGCCCTTCAAGATGTTTTTATAATGCTGCACAATGCTCCTACATTGATTGGGTACATCGTTCGAGAGTCTGTACATGTGTGTAGGCGCATGCGCACGAGCCCAAGTTGTTGGGTGACTCGGTGCACATATGCGCCTGCCGCTGGCTCAATTATTATGGGTATGCGGTGGGGCGGGTGTGTGCCCCGAGTGGGTGGTGTGCGAGCACACATGTATATTTCTAATGCTTAGGTTTGTGTCATTTGGTCCCATATTATGATGGACCGAAGTGTGGTATTGGACTTCCCCTGGAGCAATTGAGGAATATTTGTTCCCTATACCTAGTGTATTTGATATATTGATTCCATGTGTATTTGGGCAAGAGTTAATTATGCAACTACGGGTGCTTATACCGTTTTTTTAAATCATTAATTTTTATTTTATATATATATTTTTTGGTGGTATTTTGTATAGGTGTGGGGTCATATGCTGGGGCAACAGCCCTTACAGGCCACCTAGCATGGCACTGCCCTTCTACAAATAGTTTAGGTTCCCCTCTTATGGTTTGAGTTGCCATTTGCCAATAGATATGGTATATCATTATCATATCATCATCATCATATCAATTAGCTCCCAAAGAAAATCCCCCCTCCCCTTTATTTATTTATTTATCTTTATTATATGTACCAGTCCCCACATGCACACCCTGATCTTATTATCCATTGAGGGTGTGGGGTCCACCACTACTATAGCGGTTTGGGACCCGATGTAGATTAGAGGCTGTGTCGGCACCAATGTGTCCTCCGGGTTTCTGGTCTGCGCGGGTCACGTTTGCTTTGTGCCGCGCGCGGATCGGTAATTCGGGGACACTGCAATTGGCCGGCACTAGCGCCTGTATAGTGAGGATTACTAACACCGGATGCAGAGTGCGAGAGCCGCCTTCGTATCCGGGACAACCTTTGATGCCTGTCCAGCCCATCTGAGGGTGGAAGTGACGGTTTTAATTACCGGAAGTGGCGGGTGGAACGCACATCCACCGCTACTTCCGGGTTCTTCGGTCAGTGTGCGTCCCATATAGTAGTGGGACGATAGCTGCATTCGCTTTCCATGACGCTGGGCTATGTGCAGACGGGTGGCAGCAGCGATTGGCTGCCCTTGGTAGCCTGAGTGGTATGGGTAAGTCCCGCCAGGCATGGGTGTAGTTCGTCATTTGCCATATGACATATAGGCATTTAGTTATATGGTGTATACACATTTACTATGTAATAATTTAGATGGACATATCAGTATGTATAGCGAGGGGTTAAGCTCATATGGGCATGCCCTTTGGGTGAGAGGAGGAGTGGCCTGTGGTGGGTGGAGTTGTAGACAGGTGACCACTCAGGCCCACTTACACATGGATTAAAAGGAGCCCAGAGAGGGGTTCAGTCACTATCACTTTTTGGCTCTGAGGAAGAGGGTGCGCCCTCGCAACGCATCAGCCGTAGCTGTGAACTCTGTTGTCTGGACTCTCTGGTCATCTGGTTCCAGTAGGAGGCAATCCCCTTTGATGGAATGATTATGTGCCTATTATTATACTTGCTTTGTGAGTATTTTTAATCTTTCAACTTACTTTTAATAAAACCTAGCCATTGATAATGCACTAGGTCGGTGCGCCTTCTTTTTTCCTTTTACATTTTAGTCTTAAAGAATACCAATTATTCTGAGGAGGGCAGCAAGATTCCTGGTCATTTTCCTACGGAACGCTCTGGTTGTGTCACTTAAGCCTTGTACACACGGCCGAGATTCTCGTCGAAAAAAAACATGTCGTTTTTTTCGACGAGATTCTTGGACAAGAAACTTGTTCCGGCCGAGTGTACACACGCTCGATTCAAAGAACCCGCGGTTCTATGCCTAGGAAGCTACCGCGCATGCGTCAAAGTCATTTCGAGCATGCGCGGGCTTCCCGGCGAAAAGGTAAGTGTACACACACACAATTTTCTCGTCGAGAAACAGGCTGACGAGAATCTCGACAAGAAAATAGAGAGCAGGTTCTCTATTTTCTCGTCGAGATTCTTGTCGCTTTTCTTGACGAGAAACCATACACACGAACGAATTTCTCTGCAAAAAATCTCTGCCAGCAAGTTTCTTGCTGGTTTTTGCCGAGAAACTCGTTTGTGTGTACGAGGCTTAAGAGACTGTACTCCCGAGCGCAGGAGACTGTTTGTGTGTCTGTTGTTTCTACTACACTTCTGGTGGTGTACACAGTACACAATACAGTGCAGCCATAGTGCAGTTGCTACTATTTTTCTGGTGGTGTACACAGTAAACAATACAGTGCAGCTGTAGTACAGTTGCTACTACTTTTATGGTGGTGTAAACAGTACACAATACAGTGCAGCCATAGTACAGTTGCTACTACACTTCTGGTGGTGTACACAATACAGTGCAGTCGTAGTACAGTTGTTAATACTTTTCTGGTGGTGTACACAGTACACAATACAGTGCAGCCATAGTACAGTTGCTACTACTGTTCTGGGGGTGTACACAGTATCTAATACAGTGTAGTGTGGTGTTGCTAAACAAAATATGCATCATGTTCGGAAGGCCACCGCGGAGAGGCAGACACTCACAGGCCACTAAAAGAGGGCAAGCAGGCTCTGTGTCTACAATCAACAGTTCTGGTAGTGGACATGGTGCATCCTCTGCATGTGGCTGTGGGGCACGCTTGTCCTTTTTTTCTGCTGCTGGCCATGTTATTGAGCTAGAACATGCAGAAGAGTTGGTGGAGTGGATCGTTTTCAGTCCCCAGAAATCCAAGGAGTTGTACGTGGCTGGGAGGAGGGTGTTACAGATCATGTGATCCTTAGTGACCCAGGGGACTCAGAATCAAATGCCTCTGCAAACTTACGCTGTGTGGCCTCCTTGATTCTGAAAAGCCTGCGAAAGGACCCTAGGATTCATGGTATCAAGGAGAGGGATCATTACTGTCTAGCAACCCTTCTTGATCCACGTTACAAGGGTAAGGTTGCAGAACTCATCCTGCCTTCACAGAGGGAGCAGAGGATGAAAAATCTTCAGGAGGCCTTGAAGAAAGGTTTGTGCAATGCATTTCCAGACCCTGGGAGGTTACAATTTCCTGGTGTTGGACAACGTGTTGCTGAGGCTTCTGTCAGTCAAAGGTAGAGCAGTGGAGAAGGTGGCTGGCTGACAGATGCCTTTAGACAATTTTTCAGTCCTCAGCGCCAAGGTCTGATTGGTTCAAGCAACCGTCACCAGCGTCTGCATTACATTGTGCAGAAATATCTAGGGGCAAGAGCAGACTTGTAGACCTTTCCAATAGAGCATCCACTGGGTTTCTGGGTCTTGAGGATGGACCACTGGCCAGAACTTGTTCAATATGCAATTGAGCTACTGGCCTGTCCTGCATCCAGCGTTCTTTCTGAACGCACATTCAGTCCTGCTGGAGGGTTTGTAGTGGATCATAGAGTGCGCACAGACTCCGTTGATAGGCTCACATTCAAAAAAATGAATCAGTCTTGATTGATGTGACTATCCTATTCCTCCTCAATCTTGATGATGCTAGCTTCCAACAATAATTTTGGTTTAGGGCACCACCACTACCACTGCCCAAGGCCCAATTTTTCTGCCCCTGTTTAACAGGGGCATGTAATTACAATTGTTGATCTAATATTTTACAGGAGGGCCCGTTCCTGCGCTCAACAAGAGTATCTGTGAGGGGTTACAGTGAGTGAGTAACTTGTATACCGCTACAAATGCAAACTAAATTGCCTCAAGGCGCTTTTTGCATCCAGTGTCGTCCTGTGTCTTCAGAAGAGGTGGGTCTTAAGTTTTTTCCTGAAGGCCCCAGTGTTGTGGTATCACCACCCAAGGCCCAATTTTTCTGCCCCTGTTTAACAGGAGCTTGTAATTACAATTTTTGATCTAATATTTCACAGCAAGGCCCGTTTCCTGTGCCCAACAAGAGTATCTGTGAGGGGTTACAGTGTTGTGGCGCCACCACCACTGCCCAAGGCCCAATTTTTCTGTCCCTGTTTAACAGGGGCATGTAATTACAATTGTTGATCTAATATTTCACAGCAGGGCCTGTTCCTGTGCTCAACAAGAGTATCTGTGATGGGTTACAGTGTTGTGGTATCACCACCCAAGACCCAATTTTTCTGCCCCTGTTTAACAGGGGCTTGTAATTACAATTTTTGATCTAATATTTCACAGCAGGGCCTGTTCTTGCGCCCACCAAGAGTAACTGTGAGGGCTTACAGTGTTGTGGCACCACCACAACGGCCCAATTTTTCTGCCCCTGTTTAACAGGGGCATGCAATTACAATTTTTGGCTCAATCCAAAGTGTCTTACTACAGCCATTCAGTAATGTTTTGTTAGCGGGTGTGTCAGTCAGGCTGCTTTGTGTAGCCGGATGTCTCCCCTGCAGCAGGGACAGGTTGCAGTGAGCTCATGCACACATCACATCCCTGCTGCTTGCTAGATTTATGGGACTTGCTTGCACACAGTGCAAAAAATAAAGACCGCAGAGGTGATCAAATACCACCAAAAGAAAGCTCTATTTGTGGGGAAAAAAGGCTGTGCAATTGTCAGAAGTTTGAAGTGGGACTAGTGGAGAGGGAGATTATCACCTAGTTCAAGAATATTAAAAAAAATCTGATCCTGATTGTTTGGTAAGTTTTTAGCTGCTGTTCCAGTTACTGCATTGGTTTTGGGGAGACCGATTTCCCTACGCTGGGCGAGACTACTGTTTAGTAGTCATCGCCATCTGGTAAGCAGGCCATTTTTCTCACCTTTATAGACAAGTGGTGGCGCACAATATCCACAGAAACATGTAATACCCAAAGTAATCAATATGAATAAAAAAAATTAAAATAAATAAATAAATAAATGAAAAAATACGTATGTATATATATAGACAGTCTTAAAGGAAGTCCTTAGGAGTCTGTTTACACACTGCGGTGTATATGGGTGGAGCAGGGATAAATGGGATCCACTGTGCACAGGGCAGCCATCATAGATGAACAGAAACCATGTTCAGGGGTAACTGGAAGACAAGGAGAGAGGCGCCTCTAAGTGCAATAGTGTAACAAGGTTTTAATAGTAGATACAAATACACTCACATTTACGTGAATTAACATAGGTGTTTAAAAATGTCAGGATGACAATCATCAGCAACAGGTCACAGGGGGTTCTCAGCTCTGCTTAGAATGACAGGAGTGTCTCTGAAGATGGAGCGGCCGGCTTCCGGGGACAACGATCCTGTAGTATGTTCATAGCGAGGCTTGGACGCGTTTCGTGAGCGTGCGGACTTGCGGTGTCCTGGCAAGTCGCGCTCCTTTATCAACATGACATAAGGGCAGAAGTGGATAGACGCCTTATATAGGGACAAGGATGAGGAAGTGAGCTGGATGGGGTGGGGCTGGAAGAAGGTGGTGTCCAATGACAGGAGTGGAGGGGTCATGTGATCGGGATGGCCTGGATCACATGACCTGATCACATGATCACGTGGCCTGAGAAAAAAAAAAAAAAGGCTGCAAATGGGGATAGATCAAGGATAATGGATGGACCGGAAAATAAATATTAATAGTAAATGACATTAATAATAACGGTGTTAGATGGGTATAAGTATGAATGGGGCTGATCGCCAAAAAAATATAATAATAAATATGAATGTTAAGGGTCACGAAAAAAAATATATATATATATACTATGTGAGGGGGTTAGCTCGGCAGCGGGTGTGTGTGACCCCCGGGATGGGCTCCCCAGACAAAAACAGGCCCAGCAAACGGAGGTTGTGGTTTTCAAAATCAAAAAGGTGCGGTTTATTTTCTATTTACAGTGACAAAACACAGCAAAGCAAAAGAAACATAAATAAAATAAATCCTGGTCAACTTGACCTCTGACTAAACATACAGGTTTCCTAACTAACAACTGGGATCAGCCTAGTGCTGTCCTAGTCCCTAAGTCCCTGGTTTTAAATGTCCAAGCAAATAGCCACACAGGCTTTTTCTCACCGCACAGGGGTTCACTCTCCCTAGACAGTCCACACAGGTCTGGTTCCAGGCATGAGCTAACATCTAATGAAGCTGGGAGTTCTTATAGAGGCCTAAATGAGCTGACAAGGTTCAGCTGGTCTCCTCATCTCTGTCTGCACGACGCCCCACACTCTCCCTAGAGGTATGAGTCATCCATGAGCCCACTAGCCTTATACAACTCTCCACCTAGTTGTATAAGTCGGCGTAAAGCCTGAATCTGGGCGAAATATATCTACCCCCCTGGATGCAACCAGGTGACTTTACCTTCCTGCTGTCACATACCCCCCCTCTTGTTTTAACCTCGGGGTTGGAACACCAGCAATCAGGCATTCATGTACTCGAGACAAAGCATCCACATTCCCCATTTGAACGCCAGGGCGATGCTTTACTGTGAAGTTGAATTCCTGGAGGGCCAGGAACCACCTATTCACTCTTCTATTTGTTTCCTTGTTTTGAGCCATCCACTTTAACGGAGCGTGATCCGTAACCATGTCAAAGTGCCTACCTAGCAGGTAGTACCGAAGGGAATCTAGAGCCCACTTCACCGCTAAACACTCCTTTTCAACGGTGGCGTAATTTACCTCATGGGACTTCAACTTCCTGCTGAGGTAAATGACTGGGTGCTCTTCCCCGTTCCAGACCTGGGACAATACTGCTCCTAACCCCACATCTGACGCATCACTTTGTACGACAAAGTCTTTAGAGAAGTCGGGTGAGTACAACACTGGCTGGCTACATAAGGCTTGTTTCAAGAATTGGAATGCTGCCTCAGCCTCGGGGGTCCATTTAATCATGACCGACCCTTTCCCCTTCGTCAGGTTGGTTAGGGGCACAGCCTTAGAAGCAAAGTGGGGAATGAATCGCCGATAATACCCAGCGATTCCCAGAAAGGCTCGTACCTGCTTCTTGCTGTTGGGACGTGGCCAACTCTGGATGGCCTCGACTTTGTTGAGTTGGGGTTTTATTACTCCCCTCCCAATGGTGTACCCAAGATATTTGGCCTCCTCCTGCCCAATGGTACACTTCTTGGGGTTAGCCGTAAACCCCGCTTCCCGAACAGAGTCCAGGACTGCTTGCACTTTTGGCAGATGTGAGGCCCAATCTGTGCTATGGACAATTACGTCATCCAGGTAAGCCGCAGCATACTCCCGATGGGGCCTCAGCATCTGGTCCATTTTCCGCTGGAATGTGGCCGGCGCATTCTGTAACCCGAACGGCATTCTTTTATATTGGAACGCCCCGTCTGGGGTTACAAATGCGGTTTTCTCTTTGGCCGACTTGGCCAGGGGGATTTGCCAATACCCTTTTGTGAGGTCAAGAGTCGTCATGTATCGGGCTGTTCCCAGCCGGTCGATCAACTCATCTATACGTGGCATGGGGTAGGTGTCAAATTTTGTAACTTTGTTCAACTGACGAAAATCGTTACAAAATCGCCAGCTCCCATCCGGTTTAGGCACCAACACAATGGGACTAGACCAATCACTTTGGGACTCCTCTATCACCCCTAAGTTCAGCATTTTCTGTACTTCCTCCCGTATTGCCTCCCGTCGGGCCTCTGGGATCCGATAGGGTTTTAACTTCACCCTTTCACCGGGCGGGGTAATGATGTCATGCTCTACCCCAGATGTTTGTCCCGGCAGCTCAGAGAATACCTCCTTGTTGCGAAGCACAAACTCCTTAACCTCCTGTTGTTGGGGTTGTGACAAGGTGGCTGCTATTCCAACCTCAGGAATCACGCAACCAGTTTGAGCTGGTGACCAAGTGTCTGCGACTAGGGACTCTCTATCCCTCCAGGCTTTCAACAGATTAACGTGATAGATCTGTTCGGGCTTTCGCCTTCCTGGTTGTCTGACCTTGTAATTCACTTCGCTCACTTTTTCCATTATCTCATAGGGGCCTTGCCATTTGGCAAGGAATTTACTTTCAACCGTAGGGACAAGTACCAGTATCCTATCCCCCGGGGAAAAGGTACGGGTCTTGGCTCCACGGTTGTACACTCTCTGCTGTGCTAACTGCGCTTGGGCCAAATGTTCCTTCACGATGGGCATTACCTGTGCAATTCGGTCTTGCATCAGGGCGACATGCTCAATCACACTCCTGTGGGGAGAACTCTCACTTTCCCAAGTTTCCTTGGCAATATCCAACAGCCCTCTTGGGTGTCTCCCATACAGTAACTCAAAGGGGGAGAATCCCGTAGAGGATTGGGGCACCTCCCTAATAGCAAACATCAGATAAGGAAGTAGACAGTCCCAATCCTTTCCATCTCTATCCACCACTTTCTTCAACATTTGTTTTAGGGTTTTGTTGAATCTTTCAACCAGCCCATTGGTTTGGGGGTGATACACAGATGTACGTAATTGCGTCACTTTGAACAATTTACACAGCTCCTTCATAACCCGGGACATAAAGGGTGTACCTTGGTCCGTAAGCAGTTCTTTACAAATACCCACCCGGCTAAACACAAGAGATAGCTCTTTGGCTATGGTCTTGGCCGAGGTATTTCGGAGAGGGATCGCTTCTGGATAACGGGTGGCATAGTCCATTATAACTAATATGTACTGGTGCCCCCTAGCGGACTTGATTATAGGCCCTACCAAATCCATGGCGATCCTCTCAAACGGGACCTCAATGATGGGTAGAGGGACCAGCGGGCTACGGAAATGTGGCATCGGGCCGACCTCTGACACACAGGGCAGGAGGAACAATAATTTTCTATGTCCTTCATCACCCCCGGCCAATAGAATCTCTGTAATACCCTCTCTCGGGTTTTCTCTGTCCCCAGATGACCTCCAAGAATGTGCCCATGGGCCAACTCCAACACCAACTTCCTGTAAGGTTTGGGCACCACAAGCTGCTCAACGGTTTCTTCTGCCCTTTTTGCCACCCGATACAGTAGGTCCTTCTCTACGCTGAAGTATGGGTAAGTGCAGGTATTATCTGTGTTCACTAACTCGCCTTCTATTTTCACTACGTTTTCCCGTGCCTTTATTAGGGCGGGGTCTTTCAACTGTTCTGTGGCAAAGTTTTCCCTGTGAACCTCAAGATCAGAAAACTCCACAGACGGTAGGTTTTCGTCTGAGGAGGTGGGCTCCTCTCCAGTTTCTTGAGTCTCCCCTGCCAATACTGATAAGGGAAATTCCGGAGAGTCCTCACCACTCTCAGGGGAGTTCTGGCTATCACATTCCTGGTACATAGGGGCACCAGTGGGGGGCTCAGGATCATCCCACAGTTCCCAGAACTTCAGGAAATCCCTTCCCACAATAGCGTCATGCGGTAACTGAGATACTAAGCCCACTGGATGAGAGAGGGTACCTTTGGGGGTCTCGAAACACACTGTAGTCACTGGATACTCTCGGGTGTCCCCATGCACACAAATAACAGCTACCTTGCTATTCCCAAAGACCTCTGTTTTAACTAACTCAGCCTTTATCAGGGTCACAAGGCTACCTGAATCCAGCAATACCACAACATTTCTACCATTAACACACATTTTGCATAAATGTTTCTCAGTTCCTCGAATGGCAGTGCATGCGACTGTCGCACACAGCGACTGACGTCTGCCCGTCAGAAAGTCACACTGCATGGGTTCCTCCACAACCGGGCAATTGGCTGCAATATGTCCCGCTTGCCGGCAGCGGTAGCAAACGATCCTTCTTGCCGCCTCTTGAGCCGCTGATTTCCCAGGCTGTTCTCGCCAAACTTGGGGTAGAGCTCCCACCCTCTCACTCTCTCCACCCTCACCCCTTGGAATCCTCTTATCCGCCCCTGGGGATGGTCTGGTCTTAGGGTGGAAAGTCCGAGTGTCTCTGGAAGAGGCCGTCAGGTTCTCTGCAGCCAAGTATCTCTCTACCCGATCCACAAGTTTACCGGCCGTTTCTGGGTCTCCATGGCTTACCCACTTTTGGATGGCAGTAGGAAGAGCTCTCAAAAACCGATCCATTACAACACGTTCCACAATCTTTGGTGCGGACAAAGTCTCTGGCTGTAGCCACTTTCTGCTCAGGTGAATGAGATCATACATTTGAGACCTGGGGGGTTTTCCAAGCTGGAAAGTCCAGTTATGCACACGCTGAGCCCGGACAGCCTGGGTGACACCCAGCCTTGCCAAAATTTCAGCTTTTAGCATCACATAGTCTTTTGCTTGGTTAGGCTCTAGGTCATAGTAAGCTTTCTGCGATTCACCAGTTAACAGAGGAGCCACCAGTCCAGCCCACTGCTCCTCAGGCCACTTTTCTCTTTCAGCGGTCCTTTCAAATGTGGTCAAAAATACCTCTGGATCATCCTCTCCAGTCATTTTTATCAATAAACGACTCACCCCAAAGGACGCGGTATTAGTGGGACGGCTTTCCTCACTGGTCTGCGGACGTTGCTGCATTACTGCTTCCATTTGTTGTAGTCTCTGCTCTTGCTTCTGTAACAGGTCTATGAAGCGGGCCTCAGATTGCTGCTGGGCTTGTTGCTGAGCTTCCAGACTCTGTTGGTGAGCTTGCTGCTGGGCTGCAAGGCTCTGTTGATGAGCTTGCTGCTGGGCTGCAAGGCTCCTTTGCAAACCTGCATTTGTCTGCTGTTGATTGGCATTTGCTAGAGCCAGCTGTTTCAGTATCTCCTCCATGCTGGCTTAAAAAAAAACTGCCACTGGTTCTCCACCAACTGTGAGGGGGTTAGCTCGGCAGCGGGTGTGTGTGACCCCCGGGATGGGCTCCCCAGACAAAAACAGGCCCAGCAAACGGAGGTTGTGGTTTTCAAAATCAAAAAGGTGCGGTTTATTTTCTATTTACAGTGACAAAACACAGCAAAGCAAAAGAAACATAAATAAAATAAATCCTGGTCAACTTGACCTCTGACTAAACATACAGGTTTCCTAACTAACAACTGGGATCAGCCTAGTGCTGTCCTAGTCCCTAAGTCCCTGGTTTTAAATGTCCAAGCAAATAGCCACACAGGCTTTTTCTCACCGCACAGGGGTTCACTCTCCCTAGACAGTCCACACAGGTCTGGTTCCAGGCATGAGCTAACATCTAATGAAGCTGGGAGTTCTTATAGAGGCCTAAATGAGCTGACAAGGTTCAGCTGGTCTCCTCATCTCTGTCTGCACGACGCCCCACACTCTCCCTAGAGGTATGAGTCATCCATGAGCCCACTAGCCTTATACAACTCTCCACCTAGTTGTATAAGTCGGCGTAAAGCCTGAATCTGGGCAAAATATATCTACCCCCCTGGATGCAACCAGGTGACTTTACCTTCCTGCTGTCACAACTAATAATAAAATAGCATTAATATAGGCAGTGCTGCGGGAATAAATGGGGTATAAATAGGAATAACGGGTCACAAAAAAAAAAAAAAAAATATGAATAAATATGAATAGAAAGTGTCACGGAAAATATATATATTAATGAAGTAGCATTAATACAGGCAATGCTGCAGGAATAGGCAGGTAGACAAATGGCAAAGTATGTCTCCTTATAAATAATATAATATATGGAACATGTTACATGTATATAGAAAATATCCAAAAGGTGCTGATGATGGCAACTGTATATATCCAATTGATAATATTAGTATGAAGTTTAATAAGTAATATGAAATTAATACGAAAAAGGGAAAAAAGGGGAAGGGGAGGGCATAATGTTATTATGGGGGGGGAATGAAAGTGTGGGGAGGATGACGGGCAAATGAAAGAAAGGAAGAGGGAAGGGGAAACAGGAATGGGGGGGGGATTTTAGGGGAAAAAAGTGGGGAGAGGCTAAGGGAAGGGGGGAAAAGAAATGATTAAAGGAAGGGGAAAGGTGACTATGGGGAAAATATATGCCATGCTGATATGTATGACAGTAAAACATATACATCTATGCATATTAGTTCACACAAGTGTACAGATGATCACATACATGGAGCTTAATAGAATGATAATTTTTCAAAAAACAAAGTAATAACGTGAACTACATCAACTGTAAGGTTGTAGTATAAGAGTAAATGGATTAAATCAAATATACTCACATAGGCAATATATGGGCAATATGTCAGTATATGATACAAACGGTAGTTATATATATTCCGACAATAAAAATCAAATCAGTGCAATAAGGGTATTACCCAATAGATAAAAGGTTAAAATATTAAAAGTATAAAAATATATAAATTCTACAAAAAATCTAATTGCACATACAGGCCTCTAAGGCACCACCACCACCACCCAAGGCCCAATTTGTCTGCCCCTGCGGGGTTCCCCTTAATATCCATACCAGACCCAAAGGGCCTGGTAATGGACTGGGGGGGGGGGAACCCATGCCGTTTTTCTCAATGATTTTCATCTATATTGCCGTGACCCCGACAATACATTACAGCCGCAAGCAGTTTTAAATGACTTTTTTTCTTTTAGAAATGTAATTTTGCTGTGGTATTGTTAGCGCCACTTTACAGGCATACTATAGACACCCCCAGGCACGATATTTAAAGGAATATTTCCTTTTTATTGTTTCACTTTAAGCATTATTATTATCAGTGCTCCCGAAAAAACTGCAGTTTTTAAAACTTTTTTTGCATTGATACATGTCCCCTGGGGCAGGACCCGAGCCCCCAAACACTTTTTTTGGCAATAACTTGCATATAAGCCTTTAAAATTAGCACTTTTGATTTTTCACATTCGTGTCCCATAGACTTTATCAGTGTTTGCGCGTTCAAACAAACTTTTTGCCTGTTCGCATGTTCTGCTGCGAACCGAACTGGGGGAGTGTTCGGCTCATATCTATATGCAAAGTGGTTGAAAGGAAACTTCAGAATAGCAAAGATGTTTTTATTAGACATGTGCACATTGAAATATTTCGTTTCGGAATTTCATTATGTCAAATCTTTTCTCTCTATGTAGAATAATCTTGGACTAATAGAGTTAAGGTTAGGCACATTTGACAACAGGTTTGATAGACACAGATTGTTATTGTCAGCGTCATGTCGAATCTCCTATCTATATCGAACTGTTGTCGCAACGAAAACGAAAATAAAGCATTTGTTTATGTCGGATCTTTCGGTTTTCGGATTATGCGCTTTCGTTTTCGTTTGTTAAAACGATAACGAAAATACCTGACATTCGGACGAAAATGCATTCGGACGAAAACGAATGCACATGTCTAGTTTTTATTACAAATTATGTGAACAGACTGCAGTTCCTTATTAAGCTATGCACTATTTAGAAAGGCTGCTATGGAAAACAAAATTAATTCAGAATAATTGAAGGCAATATAAATGTTGGGGTTAGTGTGTTAAAGAAACCTATTTAACCACTTCAATAAAGGGCATTTTCACCCCCTTCCTGCCCAGGCCAATTTCCAGCTTTCAGTGCTGTAACATTTTGAATGACAATTGTGTGGTCATGCTACGCTGTACCCATATGACATTTTTATCATTTTTTCTCCCAAAAAATAGAGCTTTCTTTTGGTGGTATTTAATCACCTCTGCGGTTTTTATTTATTACATTACTATAAACAAAAATAGAGCGACAATTTTGAAAAAAAACACAATATTTTTTTACTTTTTGCTATAATAAATTTCCCAATTTAAAAAAATAAAATAAAAATGTTTTCCTCAGTTTAGGCCGATATGTAATCTTCTACATATTTTTGGTAAAACAAAAAAAAAAACACAATAAGCGTATATTGATTGGTTTGTGCAAAAGTTATAGCACCTACAAAATAGAGGAAATATTTATGGCATTTTTATTATTATTTTTTTTTACTAGTAATGGTGGCAATCTGTGATTTTTATTCATGACCGTGACATTGCGGCGGACATATTGGACACTTTTGAAACTATTTTGGGACCAGTGACATTATTACAGCGATCAGTGCTATAAATATGCACTGATTACTGTATAAATGTCACTGGCAGGGAAGGAGTTAACACTAGGGCGCGATCAAGGGGTTAACTGTGTGTCCTAGGTAATGATTCTAACTGTGGGGGCAGGGGACTGACTTGGGGAGGAGAGCGATCGGTGTTCCTATATACCAGTGATGGTGAACCTTGGCACCCCAGATTATTTGGAACTATGTTTCCCATGATGCTCATGCACCCTGCAGTGTAGCTGAGCATCATGGGAAATGTAGTTCCAAAACATCTGGGGTGCCAAGGTTTGCCATCACTGCTATATACTATGAACACAAGATTAGTCTCCTCTCCCCTGACAGGACCTGGATCTGTGTGTTTACACACACAGATCCATGTCCCTTTTCTGTGACGAGCAATCGCATTGGCTCCCCGGGCACACGCATCGGCTCCCCCTATACCGCCGGCAAGCCGTGGACGTCATATGACACCCGCACATGATGGGAGATCCCACCTGCGGACGTTATTTGACTATGGAGGGGTAAGGAAGTGGTTAAAATTGCATTGAAAGCAGATGAAGTGCTTCCCGAGACTGGGTGGAGGCTCAATCAGGGGTTCAAAGTATTCACTTTATACTTAAAACTAGCACAGCTGAGGCTGTCTATCACCTGCTGTGTGCTGGAGGGGGGTGGGTTTCCTCAGATTGTGTGGTGTCACCATAGACTGCAAAAAGTGACTCATACAGATAGCAGAAGGACTAGATAGGAGATATGAACCAAACTAGGTGCTTTTGATAGAAGCAATTACACACTATAGAAGGATATGCTTGGTTCATTTTTCATTTCAGAGATATGCAACCACTTTAAATTACAGCTCAGACTTGATTAGTTTGCTGTCAGGTAAGAAGAGTCTGGCATGAAGCTGAGTGCCTCCAAATCTGAGACAATAATTCTATTGTGTAAACAGTTCTGTTTAGGTATTTTTAAGGTACCTTGGGAATGCCCTCACTAATGATTAAAATAGGGAGTACAAGACTAATAAGTTGGTTGGCCCAGCATATACACTTCTGTGGACCCTGTGGTAGTGAATGATAGGAAGGCTAAGGCAGAATGTAGAAGGCTCATGAATAATAAATGGAGGGCAGGGTTGCTGGTGCATGACATTAGGTTTCTTAGCAAGATTGTTTGATATGGCTGCCTGTAAAAGGGAGAAGTGTATGGAAGTCTATGGAATAGAGGTGCTCCAAATTTAGTGGGACTGGTTGAGATGATACAGAGGCTTCCATACAAGTTAAGGCCCGTACAGACGGTCAGACTTTTTGCCAACAAACTTCAAAATGAGCACGTTTAAAAAAAAATCTGACCGTGTGTATGCTCCATCGGACAAACTTTTTCGGTTTTCATCGGACAAAAGTTCGCTCTGCAAACGGACAAACTTTTCGGCAACAAAAGTCTGATGGTGCAAAGTCCTATCGTGTGTACAGAAATCCATCGGACTTTTGTCCGAGGTACAAATACGCATGCCCAGAACCAATGTTAAAATCAACCAACAATAGCAGAAGTTGACCAAAGTGTGGCGATAAAGAGCAAAAAAGAGCAGAAAAACCACGTGATGTTGGGAAAGTTATGGGAAAATTTTCAGAAAAGTCTGAGCGTGTGTATGCTATGGGTGTGCCCAGACAACTCCCTTTGGACAAAAATCAACGGAAAAGTTTGTTTGAAGTCCGACCGTGTGTACGAGGCTTTATACTGGACAAAACCAACTGAATAGAGGCCTGAGAGCACACAGACACATTTTCTGGCCTGAAAACCACCTTTGAAGTCTTCAACCAGGCAAATGGATGTCTGGATGTACTTGCTTAAAAAGCCATCCATACAAAATTAAGCAGAGTGAGAATAGATGGGTGGGAAAATTGTATATGACAAAGGTCTCAAATGTGCATTATTAGAAACATGCTATGTTTAATTAGTGCAGAGTCATTAAAATCAATCAAAATATACTAAAAATGGGCACTGAAACAATTTATTCTAATTAAAGTGAAGAGTGTAATGATATAGATGCAAACCTGGCAACATCATAACTATAATCGTCTATTCTGTAGAATTTATTCATTATATTTATGATATAATGTCCATTAACACAAATTAGTGCAGGTTTAAAAGTAGGAAGTTTATGACTCTAGAAAGTGAAACTGATCAAGTCATATTCTGCCTTTAAGCATAAACAAACATAAATAGGAAAATTTACGAAGGCATTAATGGTGCCTTATTAAAATCCTATTTACATAGCATTAACATAAATATGAGTTTATAAACCATATGCTGTCACATCTGCTACTATGTGTAGTAATAAGAATACAAATCTGCAAGGCTCTAAAAAAACAATAGGATTCATCTATCATTTGTTTTAAATAAAAACGGTTCTGTGTTGTCCACCAATCAGATTTAAACTTTTGTTCTCCAAGCGCCATTTCCCATTGGAGTTGTTAATGAGTTTGGTCAATATGAAACTACAAAAAACTGTTCTTGCATAAAACAAATGATAGATTAAGCGGTACATTGTATTAATATACAGTATGTGCACAACAATATAACTATACTTACACTTTTGTTTTAGATTAAAGTGGTGAATATGATATACAGGGGTTGATTTACTAAAACTGGAGAGTGCAAAATCTGGTGCAGCTCTGCATAGAAACCAATCAGCTTCCAGGTTTTTATTTATCAAACTTAATTGGACAAGCTGAAGTTAGAAGCTGATTGGCTACCATGCACAGCTGCACCAAATTTTGCACTGTCCAAATGTAATAAATCAAGCTCACAGTGATGAAAACTATTAGCCGAAAATGGGGTAGAGAACAACCCACCTAATTGGAAGTCAGTCTGCCTCTTTCCACAATCCATAGATTTGTTGCTTCGCCTCCTAGAAATCACTATGATCTATCTTTTCTGTCATCTACTCATGGCAGTTATGGCAAATACATTATTTCACTGACTACTGATTTAAACAGCATAGCTTGTCTTCACTAAACCCAAACATGTTGCCCATAGACAAGAGATGGCAGTCATAATTTTCTAGATCTGGCAACGATTTTATGGTTATAGGTGCCTGGTTATAGGGGACCCTCTGGTCACCTTTAGCCCGTTCCCAACTGGCTGACGCAGATAAGCTGTGGCAGAATGGCTCTCCTGGGCAAAATCCTGTATGGCGGAAACGATCGCACGCACAAGTGTCAGCACAGGGATTTGTGTGTGTAAACACACAAATCCCTGTTCTGTCAGGGCAGAGGAGACATATCGCTTGTTCCTACTAAGTAGGAACAACGATATGTCTCCTCCCCTAGTAAGTCACATCCCCATACAGTTTGAACACGCCGAGGGAACAAACATTTAACCCATTCATCACCCCCTAGTGTTAACCTCTTCCCTGCCAGTGACATTTACACAGTAATCAGTGCATTTTTATCCACTTCAATACCATGCACTTACGCCCCTTCCTGCCCAAGACAATTTTCAGCTTTCTGCGCTGTCGCTGTTTAAATGACAATTGCGTGGTCATGCTACACTATACCCAAACAGAATTTTTATCATTTTGTTCACACAAATAGAGCTTTCGTTTGGTGGTATTTGATCACCTCTGCGGTTTTTATTTTTGGCTATACAAGTAAAAAAAGACAGAAAATTTAGAAAAAAATAAAAGTTTTTCTTTTTTTTCTGTTATAAAATTTTGTAAGTAAGTATGTTTTCTCCTTCACTGATGGGCACTGATAAGGCGGCACTGACGGGCACTGATAAGGCGGCACCGATGAGGTGGCACTTATGGCCACTGACGGTCACTGACGATGGGCACTGATATGCGGCACTGATGGGCACTGATAGGCGGCACTGATGGGTGGCACTGATATGCAGCACTGATGGGCATTGATAGGCCGCACTGATGGGCACTCATGGGTGGCACTGGTGGGCACTGATTGGCGCTGATAGGAGACACTGATGGGCACTGAAAAGCTGCAATGATGGGTACTTATGGGTGGCACTGATAGGCGGCACTGCTGGGCACTGCTGGCCACTGATAGGCGGCACTGATGGGCATTGATACATGGCACTGATGGGCACTGATGGCACTGACATACGGCACTTATGGCAGATTGGCAGCTGCCTGGGCATTGATTGGCAGCTGCCTGGGCACAGATTGGCATTGCCTGGTGGTCTAGGGGGGGATACCTGGTGGTCCAGTGGGTGGCCATCCTGGTGGTCCTGGGCGGCTTCCCTGATGGTCCTGGGCGGCTTCCCTGGTGGTCCTGGGCGGGATCCGAGGGGGGGCTGCGCTGATAAACTATCAGCACAGACCCCCCCTGTCAGGAGAGCAGCCAATCGGCTCTCCTCTACTCGCGTCTGTCAGACGCGAGTGAGGAAAAGCCAATCAACGGCTCTTCCTGTTTACATTGTGATCAGCCGTGATTGGACACGGCTGATCACGTGGTAAACAGCCTCCGTTGGAGGCTCTTTACCGAGATCGATGTTGAGGGGTGTCAGACTGACACCCCGCACCACCGATCGCCGCGATGCGCGCCCCCACGGGCGCGCGGCGGCTGTTATCCTGCAGGACGTCAATAGACATCCAGTCAGGATAACTGAACCACTTCCCGGACGTCAATTTGCTATTGACCGGGCGGGAAGTGGTTATAGTACTGATCGCTGTATGAATGTCAATGGTCCCAAAAATGTGTCAAAAGTGTCCGATCTGTCCGTCGCATTGTCACAGTACCGCAAAAAATCGCAGATTACTGCCATTACTAGTAAAAAAAAAAAAAAATGCCTTAAATCTTTCCCATAGTTTGTAGACGCTATAACTTTTGCACAAACCAATCAATATATGCTTATTGCAATTTTTTTTACCAAAGATATGTAGAAGAATACATATTGGCCTAAACTGAATTATTTTATTTTATTTTAAATTGGGGGATATTTATTTTAGCAAAAAGTTAAAAATATTGTTGTTTTTTTCAAAATTGGCTCTCTTTTTTTTGCTTATAGCGCAAAAAATAAAAACCGCAGAGGTGATCAAATACCACCAAAAAAAAAGCTCTATTTGTGGGAAAAGAAGGATACAAATTTAGTTTGGGTACAGCATTGCATCAAAAAGTGCATGTATGTAAAAAGTGCTCTGGTCAGGAAGGGGGTAAAATCTTCCAGGGCTGACGTGGTTAAGGCAAGCAATTAATCAGACAGGTTAGATCACAGGTGTCAAACTGGCGGCCCTCCAGCTGTTGCAGATCTATGAGTCCCATGAGGCATTGCAAGGATGACAGTTACAAACATGACTCCTACAGGCAGAGGCATGATAGGACTTGTAGTTTCGCAATTGCTGGAGGATCGCCAGTTTGGCACCCCTGGGTTAGATAATCTATTGCAATCACTACTGAGCTGCGATAATAAGTCAGTGCCAGCAGAAATACTTGTCTCTCTCAAAATAGGATTTCTGTAATTTTGTGGATCAGTCTGAAAACTCTTAACAATGGTGTTACTCAAAGCCAACCACCTTTTTTAAGTCTTTGGCACATATCAGTTGAAAAGTAGGCAAGGCAGAGAATAGTCAGGTAATACCGGTGATGTGTACAAGAGGGCAGTGCAGAACAATGCTGTTTTCAGTATAGTTACGTAAATGTAGCGGGGTGTTGCTTTAACCACTTGCCGCCCGCCCTATAGCGGATTGACATCGGCAAAGTGGTTTTAAAATCCTGACTGGACGTCATATGACGTCCGTCAGGATTCGGTGTTATTGCGCGCCCCCGGTCGGTAATGCCGCTTGTCCCCCGGACACAGCGCATACCCGATCAGGGTAAACAGCCAATTTCATTGGCTGTTTACCATGTGATCAGCTGTGTCAAATCACAGCTGGTCACATGTCCAAACAAATCGGAGACGCTCCTAATGCGCGCCGCCGGGAGCGCGCGGCGCGCCGATCGGGGGATGGCGCGTGTCCCTCGGACATAGCCCATCCTCGATCAGGGTAAACTGCAAATAAAATTGGTTGTTTACCCACGTGATCGGCTGTGTCCAATCACAGCCGGTCACAAGTATAAACAATGTGGCGGTTTCCAGGGATCTCTCCTCCTCTCTCTCACACACCGATTGTGTGAGGAGAGAGAAGGAGAGATCTGTGAGTTTTTGGATTTTCTAATATAAAAAATACTGTCTGCACTACACGCCCCCCCAATAAAAAGAACCTGTCACAGCCCATCTGGACCTGTCAAAGCCCATCTGGACCTGTCACAGCCCATCTGGACCTGTCACAGCCCACCATCAGTACCGCCATCAGTACCATCTGGATCTGACAGCCCATCTGTCACACAGGCTACCAACGGTACCGCCATCGGTACCGCAATCAGTACCGCCATCAGTACCGCCATCGGTACCATCTGGATCTGACAGCCCATCTGTCACAGCCCATCTGTCACAGCCCATCTGTCACACAGGCCACCAACGGTACCGCCATCAGTACCGCCATCGGTACTGCCATCGGTACCGCCATCGGTACCATCTGGATCTGACAGCCTATCTGTCACAGCCCATCTGTCACACAGGTAGCCATCAGTACCGCCATCGGTACCGCTATCACTACCGCCGCACAGTCCCCCCATAAGTACCATCACACAGGTCATCAGTAACCTGTCATTACCCTCACAAAGGGCCGCCATCAGTGAGCTGTCAGTAGCACCACCAGTACCGCCATGTCTCAAAGAATGTACACACCTGAGGAGGCATATAACATCCTCGCCATGTCGGATGATGAGAGCAACGGGGAGCTCCCATTATCCGATTCTGGTTCGGAATACGAGCCAGTGGAGGGTAGTGGATCGGAGTCCGAGTCAGTGGAGGAAACCGCCCCTCCTAAAAGAGTAAGGAGATCAGGACCTAGATCAGAAGACCTGCCTACCACCAGCAGTGCCAGACCCCAGGAAGAGGAGCCGAATACCAGTACTGGAATTACTCATCCAGCCCAAAGAATCCGGGCCCAGTCCTACCTTCCTGATGCCCTGGCAAACCCCTTATGGTTGCCTGCCAACTCAGGATCCGCTACAATCCCCCCTTTCACCGCACAGCCAGGTGTGCAGCCCAACATGTCAAATTTTTTCCAATTGGACTATTTTTATTTGTTTTTCCTGGAAGATTTGTTGCAGTACATGGTGGACCAAACAAATCTTTACGCAGAGCAATTTATTGCTGCCAACCCCAATTCGTCCTACGCCCGTATGTTTAAGTGGCGACGTCTCACACTAGAGGAATTCAAATTGTTTTTGGGCCTTAGTTTTAATATGGGGCTTACAAACAAAAGCGAACTGCATGCCTACTGGTTCACCCGCCCCATCCACCACATGCCCATATTTTCTGCTGTCATGTCCAGGACACGGTACGATATGATAATGCGCTTTCTTAATTTTAATGACAATTGCCCTCCCCAAGATCACCCCAACCATGACAAATTATATAAGCTTCGCCCCCTAATAAATTATTTTTCCCAACGGTTTTCTGAAGTGTTTATCCCTGACAAAAATATTTGTGTAGACGAATCCCTTATCCACTTTACTGGCCGGCTGCAGTTCAAGCAGTACATCCCAAGTAAAAGAGCCAGGTACGGGGTAAAATTGAACAAATTGTGCGATCGAGCCACTGGATACGTGCACAAATTTTGTATTTACGAAGGCAAAGATTCCTAGCTCCAGCCCCGTGATTGCCCCACATATATAGGAACCAGTGGTAAAATTGTCTGGGACCTTGCATACCCCTTGTTCAAAAAAGGATACCACATATATGTAGATAATTACTACAGCAGCTTGCCCCTTTTCCGTCACCTGTATCGTGAACAAACCCTGGCCTGCGGTACCTTACGAAAAAAAAGGAAGGGGTTCCCACAGAATTTGCTTTCAAAACAGCTACAAAAGGGGGAAGCCGCATTCATGAGGAATGAGGAGGTGTTGGCCATGAAGTGGCGGGACAAGAAGGATGTTCATATGATGTCTACAATCCACAATGACAACTTGGTGGAGGTTCAGAGAAGACGTGGCCCTGTAGTAAAGCCTGAATGTGTTCATGACTACAATATGTACATGGGGGGGGGTGGATTTAAACGATCAGATGCTACAACCCTATTTATCAACCCGAAAGTCAAATTATTGGTATAAAAAAGAAGCATTTCATCTCTTTCACATGGCCCTGTTCAATTCATTTGTCTGCTATCAAAAATCATCCAAAAACCAACCCACCTCCTACCTCAAATATTTGGAAGACATTGTCACTGCCCTGATTTACCAGCAAGGACCCGCCCCAGGAAGCATTCGCTCTGATAGTGTGAGTCGATTGCATGAGTCACATTTGCCCTATAGCATTCCCCCCGCAGAATCCGGAAGAAGACGCCAAAAGAGATGTCGTGTATGCTCAAAAGGAGGAGTTAGAAGAGATACAAGTTATCATTGTCCCGATTGTCCCTCCCAACCTGGCCTGTGTATCGGTGATTGCTTCAAAAATTATCACCGATCTATCAGATACTAGTTCCCCTTATTAGTAACAGACTGCCATTTCCCCCTTTCTAATACCTGTGCCTGCCTGCTACTGACCCTGGCCTGTTTACCGACAATGTCTTTGCCTGCCGTTTTAACACCTTTCTGACTTCCACGTGCACCAACCTCAGCCTGTTTACCGACGATGCCTCTGCCTTCCGTTTTAACCACGTTTCTGATTCCACGTGTACCGAACCTCGGCCTGTTAATCGACCATGTTTTTGCCTGCCACTTGGACTGATCTTTGCCCTTCTACTTTAGCACACAGGGGTCTCACATATGTGAGGGGCTCCAGAATAGCGTTCTGAGTACAGAAAATCCATTTTTGGTTTTCTGTGTTCCCAGAACAGGGTCTGGTTGCCCGGAGGCTTCAAAGAGATTTGGGTGGGAGAAGCCTCTACCCCTGTCCCCCTGGTTCTTAGCTTGACGGTCCTTCCTGCTGCCTGGACCAATACTTTGGCTGTGCTGACCATATCGCTGTCTGTTATGACCCAGGACTTTATGGACTATGTTTCTTTCTGCTGCCTGGACCAATGCTTTGGCTGTGTTGACCATTTCTCTGCCTGCTGCCTCTACAGACTATGGACAGTATTTCTGCCTGGACATCTCTGCCTGCTGCCTGGACCTGTGCTTTTGGCTGTGCGGTGTCTCTGCCTGTCTATTCCTGCCTGCTGCCTGGACCGATGCTCTCCTCTGTGGACCACTGCACTACTAAAACCACAGGTAATCTTTTGTTATTTGGTATGTACCTGCTATGTGTTAGAAATATGAAGGGCCTTCAAAAATGGGATCGGTAGTCAGAAAATTATATGTGTAATTTTATGCTGCTATAATGCCTGGAGGTGCTATTTGGATGTTGGGCCTTTGTATATGGCCATATGATATTGTTATACTCAGAAGGAACCGTTCAAAAGACTCATTATGCCTCATAGATTATACGTTGGGGTGTTAGCTTTCCAAAATAGGGGCGCTTTGTGGATGTTTCCATTGTCCTGGTGCTCCAGGGCCTTCAAAATTGAGATAGGTCATCATGAAATTATATGTGTAATTTTGCTCCTAAAATGCCTGGAGGTGCTATTTGGATGTTGGGCCTCTGTATATGGCCAGGCTGTGTAAAAGTCTCACACATGTGGTATTGTTATACTCAGAAGGAGTAGCAGAATGTATTTTGGGGTGTAGTTTTTGTTATGTACATGCTATGTGTTGGAAATATTTTATAAATGGACAACTTTGTGTAAAAAAAATGCGTGTTCATTTTTTTCCCACGTTTTCCGAAAACTTCTGGAAAAAGATGAACCGTTCAAAAGGCTCATTATGCCTCATAGATTATACGTTGGGGTGTTAGCTTTCCAAAATAGGGTCATTTTGTGAATGTTTCCATTGTCCTGGTGCTCCAGGGCCTTCAAAATTGAGATAGGTCATCATGAAATTATATGTGTAATTTTGCTCCTAAAATGCCTGGAGGTGCTATTTGGATGTTGGGCCTCTGTATATGGCCAGACTGTGTAAAAGTCTCACACATGTGGTATTGTTATACTCAGGAGGAGTAGCAGAATGTATTTTGGGGTGTAATTTTTGCTATGTACATGCTATGTGTTGGAAATATTTTATAAACGGACAACTTTGTGTAAAAAAAATGCGCGTTAATTTTTTTCCCACGTTTTCCGAAAACTTCTGGAAAAAAATGAACCGTTCAAAAGGCTTATTATGCCTCATAGATTATACGTTGGGGTGTTTGCTTTCCAAAATGGTGTCATTTTGTGGATGTTTCTATTGTCCTGGTGCTCCAGGGCCTTCAAAATTGAGATAGGTCATCATGAAATGATATGTGTAATTTTGCTCCTAAAATGCCTGGAGGGGCTACTTGGATTTTGGGCCTCTGTATGTGGCCAGGCTGTGTAAAAGTCTCACACATGTGGTATCTCCATACTCAGGAGGAGTAGCAGAATGTATTTTTGGGTGTAGTTGCAAGTATGCATATGCTGTGTTCAAGAAATAACCTATCAATACAATAAGTTTGTGTAAAAAAGAAAAAAAAAATCTTAATTTTGCCAAGAATTGTGAGAAAAAATTAACACTTCAAAAAACTCACCATGCATCTTACTAAATACCTTGGACTGTCTACTTTCCAAAAAGGGGACAGTTTGGGGGTATTTGTACTTTCCTGGATTGTTATTGTATCAAGAAATGAGATAGGCCTTCAGTACATCAGGTGTGATCAGATGTGATCAATTTTCAGTGATTTGCACCCTAACTTGTAGACTCTATAACTTTCACACAGACTAAATAATATCCACTAATTTGGGTTATTTTTACCAAAGATATGTAGCAGTATAAATTTTGGCCCAAATTTATGAAGAAAAATTACTGCTTTGCAAAATTTTACAATAGAAACTAAAAAAAAGTGTTATTTTTTCAAAATTTTCGCTCTTTTTCCGCTTATATCGCAAAAAAAAACCCAGCGGTGATTAAACACCACCAAAAGAAAGCTCTATTTGTGAGAAAATAATGCTAAAAATTTTGTTTGGATACAGTGTAGCATGACTGAGTAATTGTCAATTAAAGCATGAGAGCACTGAAAGCTGAAAATTGGTCTGGGCGGGAAGGTGTTTAAGTGCCCTGTATGGAAGTGGTTAAGAACCCAGAGTCTACTATACCCAGGGTGCATTGCCCTGCGCAAGGACTGCTGGGGTTGGCTATTTAACTGAAGGGCGGACCGTAGATCGGTCTCTTTGGACATCGCCCGCCCAGCAAGTGGAACTCTGTGCTGAGTCTGTTGTTCCTGACAGGGCCTGAAGTTTAGGCCTTGTGTTTCCAAAGAGCCTTCCATTTCCACTGAGGAGCCTGAGGGATGTCTCATCCTGCTACCCATCTACTACTACCAGGAGGACCGAAGACCCGGGTGTCATGGAACCTGTGTACCGAGACACAGCTACGGAAGATACGGATGCGGACTGGTCCGGTTGGGTGAGAGAGCACCTTCTCAGAGATTAGTACAGGATCTCTAGGCCCAGTGTTGGTTGTTCGGGACCCACCCTTTAGAGTTTGCATCTGTACACTGGAGGGACAGTGCATTGAGTAGCATTAGTGACTTCCTTTTATTCATCAAGTTTACAAGTACCTATTCCTGTGGATTACAATTTGTTTCCAAAAGTGCACCACCATTTGCTAGCGAAGATCCATCTCCACGGAACGTACACATAGAACAGTCAGGCCTGACTTCTAAGTTTAGACATTGCTGGGCGCCATCTTGCCCACGAGGGAGGGGAGCTGCAAGCGGGGTCCGTTAGTTATGTGTACAGAATTGTATATCTGTTTATTTGCTGAATACCTTTTATTGCAGGGCTCTGTATATGCTATTGTATACAGTTTATCTGCTTAAACATTTTGTTCAGTAAAAGTACCAGGATTAAGCAGACAAGCTGTTGGTGTGATTACTTTGCCGAGAAAACGGTTAGTGTCAGTTATATAATATCACTGTGTGCCTTTGTTGCCGGATTGTGTGACCTAAAGTTACAGGTCTCACAATCCTATCATCCCCTACTAGCTGTGCCAAGGGAGGGTAGAGCCAATTACTGGGGGTCGACAGCGGTGTGTTACAGGCCTGAAACATCATACCTGCGGCTCTCTTAGCTGGGGGTATCGTTATATAAATATAATGACTATCTAGGAATACAAAGGTTTTCTCAAGTGCAAGAAAGCAATATAATTCACCAGCCAGAATTTTTCTCCCTTTTTTTTTCACTTACAGCTTCTCAGAGTTTGTTAGTGACCAAATATTTTCTGGAAGCACAGGACCAGTAGAATAAAAAGAAGTTGCCTCTGATTTTGTAGGTTTCACAAGAGTTGTACAAATGTTTATAACAATAACAATGTTTTTTCTAAAAATATATTAAAATCAGAAATAGTGGACGCAAACACAACATAACTTACAAAATTCCTGCTAAATTCCTACTAAATCTAAAAGCTAACACTGTACTGAGTTAATAAATAACAAAATATTTGCAAATTTTAAACTGTGCCTTTCTGTGAGAATTGAATGTACTCAAAACTGTAAAAAAGGATACAGGTTCATGACCCTGAATGCACTCAGGGTAAATTCAGGGACACAAACCCACACAGATGCCATATTGGGTAACAATGGCTATGTCTGTGCAGCCACTGTGTCCCAATAGACATGAAAGGGACTGCCGGCATAGGGATGCATGCAACAGGGCATAGAAGGTAGGGCAGGAATTCAGTTAAGATACAGTATGTACTGTACTATTTAGAAAGGTAGCAGGTGTAAACAAAATCAATTCAGAATCATTTAAGGTAATATATATTATTGGGGTTAGTATGTTAAAGAAACCTACAAGTCCCTACAAGTCTCATCTGCCACCACGACAGGCGGTTTGTACCCATATGAAAGTAGGGGAACAAAGCTGAAGGATGTGTCTGCAGGAGCCTGACATTGCACCCATGATGATTTTTTTTCCTCCTTTATTTAAGAACAGTTACCGGTTTGTACAATATAACCTTAAAAAAATCAGTATAGATGGTCAGTTATCAGTAGGAAAATATATGTATAAAACAGGGCAGGTAGAAATAAGAACAAAGCTTCCAAAAATTCAGAAAGTCTGAATCAATGAGAAATTACTAGGTTAGTCTAGCCTTTTGCAGCCCACCAACCATTAGCCCTTAACCACTTGCCTACCAGGCACTTTGACCCCCTTCCTGCCAAGGCCAGTTGTTATCTTTCAGCACTGTCACACTTTGAATGACAATTGCGCGGTCATGCTACACTGTACCCAGATACATTTTTTATAATTTTTTAACACAAATCAAGCTTTCTTTTGGTGGTATTCAATCACCACTGTTTTTTTTTTTTTTTTTTTGCGGAAAAAAAATGAATAAAATACAGAAATTTTTCATTAAAAAGTTATATTTTCATATATATATTTTTTCCAAAGTTTGTTACAAAATTTTGCAAGCAGGTAATTTTTCTCCTTAACTGATGTACGCTGATGAGGCTGTACTGTTGGGTACTAATAGGCTTCACTGATGGTCAATGATGAGGCGGCACTGGTGGGCACTGATAAGGAGGCACTGATGGGGCTGCACTGATAGGCGGTACTGATAGGTGGCACTGATAGGTGGCACTGATGGGCGGCACTGATAGGCGGCATTGGTAGGCAGCACTGATAGGTGGCACTGATGAGGCACTGGTGGACACTGATTGGCCGCACTGGTGGGCACTGATAGTTAGCAATGGTGGGCACTGTTGGAACGGCACTGATAATCAGGACACTGATAATCAGTGCCCTGATTATCAGTCTAGATGTCGCTTCACAAGCCAGTTATCGGCTTTCCTCTCCTCATGCTGTCAGCGTGAGGAAAGGAATGCCGATAACCGGATTGTGTTTACATTGTGATCAGCGGCAGTGGGTGCACAGTGCCCTCCTATAACTGGACAACTGCACTGTAGCTGTCATTCGGCTATAGCGCGGTCAGGAAGCGGTTAAACTTCTGTTCTATATTATTGCGATTTTTTCTTTTTGACTTTCATTTGTTCTACATAAACTACTAGCTGATCTTAATCTTTACAACTCTGGGCAATTTTCTGTTTTCTGTCTTTAGTGTGAAAGTTTGTTCTGCTAGACATGTGTCTTTTACCAGCACCTGACTGAAAATTGTCACGTACCATCACCACTCCTTCTCAGTATAATGTATATAATTTAGATCATCCTCATGGGGTAAACACAGGCTGAAGTTGGCACTGGCAGATATGATCCTATTTAAGTACCATTTGAAATAAGCACCAGGGGCATTTAAGCACAGTATTTTATAGTGTTGGACGAACAGTTCGGGCCGAGCAAAAGTCTAGCCCGCACATCGCCTGTTCGCCCGTCTGGGGAACAGCCGAATTTGTGAAGCGCACTTAACAGTGCATTCTGGGGCCCTAATTGGATGAAGCCTTGCACCTGACCAACATAGGGCACAGAACACTGTCAGAGCCCTAATTGGACAAAGTGATGATGACTTTCTCCAATCAGTGTTCACAGTCCCACCCCACACTATAAAAGGTTCCTTCCCATAAGAAGCTTTTGCAGTGTGTTGGAGTAGGCACAGGGCACAGTGTAGAGTGTTAGTGTAGTGTGTGAGTATAGTGTGTTAGTGTAGTGCAGTGTTTAACACTAGACATGTGCAATTAGTTTTGTTCCGAATTCGTTTTTTTTATGATTTTCGACAAATTTGTTCAATTGGAAATATCTTAATTAATGAAAACCCGTTTAACATATTTTTCCGAATATTTGTAAATTCGAAAATTCGTAAATTCGAAATTTGAAAATCAAAAATCGGAAAATTTGAAAATCTGAATTAATAACTAACTAATAATAACTTAACTATTACTAACTATTAAATTATAGGTATTGGAATTTCCTTTAAAATTTGTCTGTTAGTGAACGTAACGAATACAATTTTATCTGAAGTTACGAATTATCCAAAATAACGAATGCCGTATCTAAACAAATGGAATGTAATGAATTAATAATAATAAATACCAACAGTAATAATAAAAACGTATTATTATTATTATTTATTAGTTCATTTAATTCCATTTGTTTAGATGCGGCATTCGTTATTTGGATAATTCGTAACTTCGGATAAATTCGTATTCGTTACGTTCACTAACAGACAAATTTTAAAGGAAATTCCAATACCTATAATTTAATAGTTAGTTATTATTAGTTAGTTAGTTATTCTTTTGAATTTCCGGATTTTCTTTATTTTTGGATTTTTGAATTTACAAATTTACTAATTGCGATCATAACGAATGATCTGAAAAATGAAAAAATAAAATATGACTGAAACTAAAACAAACAAATTTTTCGGCAGTGCACATGTCTATTTACCACAGCATTACATAACATTTAAGGCTATATACAGTGCGGTATACCCTTTTTTTTTTGTTTACCGCGTTGCTGCGTCGTCAATTTAAAGTGCACCAGACACCACTTTTCATTAAAAAAAGTGCATCCATTCACATATTTCCCAGTTTCTATAAAATTTGGGTAATAAGCCCCCTCATCATGTCTGAGAGGCCAACAAGGAGAGGCAGACGTTCCCATGCCACTTTGAGGGGGTCAGCAGTGTCTGTGTCCACAGGCCAAGGTGGACATGGTTCGTCCTCAGGCAGGGCACATTTGTCTCTGTTTAGTGATGTTGCCCATGCTATCCAGCCACAGAATGTAGAGGAGGTGGTGGACTGGCTTACTAAACCATCCTCATCCTCTATCACCCAAGCTGACACTAGTGCGCAGTCCACCACAGCTGTCAGAGTGGCTTATTCAGCCTCCTTGTCCACAGCTTTTCCTGCCATAGCTCAGCATTATGCATGGAAGAGTCAGCTTAATTATTTGAACACAGCATCAGCCACTTGCTGCTTGAGGATGCACAAACATTATTTGATTCAGATGTTGGTTCTGAGGTACAGGTAAAGGAAGGGAGTAACATGAGCCTACAGAAAGGGGAGAACACTGATATACAACAAATTGTCAGTCATGTTCCCCCAGCCACAGCGTAGTGCCAAGTTGGCTCCAGTGATGATGAGGATGGAGGGATGATGATGATGATGAGGTCACTGATGAGACTTGGGTGCTGGATAGAGCAGAGGAGGAAAGTGAGGGGGAGAAACAACCCCAACGAGGCAGGATGACTTCCAGAGGCAGCCATAATGGAAGAGTAGAGAGCAGCCACCCTATTCTATCACATTGTAGAGCTGTTATCTCCTGACCCACTTCCCACAGCTTAGCTGTGTGGGTCATTTTTAGCACATATGCAGCCGATCGCACTGTTGCAATTTGCAATCTCTGCCGCAAAAAGATCAAGCGCGGCAAAAACACTAGCCATTTGGGTACCACATGCTTAACAAGGCATTTAAACTCTCACCACTCAGCCCATTGGCTGAGTGGTGAGCACCTGAAAGCCACACACAAGGAATACAATTATAGCAAAGGATGTCATAAGTCCTTGCAACATGTCTGCCAGCAGCACACCACCAGCTAGAGTATAGCAGGCAAAGTGTGCTAACCACATTCCGGCTTCTCTAAATTTCAGGCTTTACAACTCCTGCCTTACCTTCTGGTGGATTCTGTCCCCTTCCATGAATTTGCAGAATGTGCTGTACCACAATGGCCGGTTCCCAGTTGTTAATTCTTTGCACATAAGGCCATTCCAGCTCTGTACCATCACATGGATGGCAATGTTGTGCATCGTTGGGCAAGGCAGTCAGCCACAAGGTCCACCTTACTGCTTACTCGTGCTCAAGCAAGCATGGTTAGGGATGATATATTTCATTCACAGCACACTGGGTAACTCTGCTTGCAACTAGGAAGGATGCAGGACACAGGGCTGTAGCTTGTTATGCCGCCATGTCTCCATACAGCTGGTGGTGATAATGCGAGATTTGTCAGCTTCACCCCCGTTCCTCCTCCATGCCCTCCTCTGCTGAATTGTCCTATGAACCACCAGTACCCCCTAAGCGTTCATGGGGCTATTCAATGAGTCAGGCTAAAAGATTCCATGCAGTGCTTCAGCTGGTCTGTCTAGGGAACAGCAGCCACACTGGAGCAGAGATTCTTTCAGCTCTGTAGGGGCAGGCCCAGAGGTGGTTCATGCCACATCAGCTTGAGCCATAAACCGCCTGTTATGTGACATGCCCACCAGGTGGAACTCAACTTTGGCAATGCTGCAGCGGCTGCACATGCAGCAGAGGGCAGTCAACGAGTACCTGTGTGAGTATGGCACAATAACAGGCTCGGGCAGCTCAGCTATTTTTCCCCATTGCAATGTCTGCTGATAAAGGATACATGCACTGTACTGTCACCATTTGAGGAAGCCACAAGGATGGTGAGCCTTGACAATGCTTGCATCAGTGACAAAATCCCTGTTGTGTTCCTACTGGAAGCAGAGCAATGGGATAAAGAGGAGGACTTCCTTCTCTCTCAAGGCCTGCTTTATTCAGACACCATTGTTGCGACGCCACACAACACACAAGAAGAGAGGGAGGAGGAGGAGGATTCTGTCAGATTTTGAGGCATTGAAGCAGAGGAAAACATACATCAACCCTTAAAAGATGGTTATCCATCCCCTGAACCCTTGGGAGTAGTACGTGGCTGGAAGGAGGCAATTCCAGATACTGTAATCCTCAGTGACCACAAGGACTCTGCTTCTCATGCCTCCACACACTTGTGGTGCATGGGCTCCCTCATTCTTCAAAGCCTGTGAAAGGACCTGAAAATTTGTGGCATCAAGAAGAAGGATCATTCTTGGTTGGCAATCCTCCTTGACCACCGTTACAAGGTAAGAGTCTCAGAAATCATCCCGCCTCCACAGAGGAAACAGAGAATGAAATATCTTGAGGACACCTTTAAGAGGAGTTTATGTAACACCTTTCCAGACTCCAGGTTAAAGTCTCTTGGAAAGAGCTGGTTTTGGCTTCTGCTGGTCAAAGGAGAAGCAGTAAAAAGGTGGCTGTTTTAGTGATGCATTTCAATTTTTTTTTAGTCCTCGGTATCAAGGGGCTGTCAGCTTCCACATCCCATCAGCAGCTTCTGCATAATATGGTGGGAGATTATCTAGAGGCAAAAACAGACATGAAGAGACTAGACCACTGGCCAGAACTTGCCCAGTATGCAATTGAGCTGCTGGGCTGCCCTGCATCCAGCGTGCTTTTCGAATGGGCATTTTGTGCTTCCGGAAAGTTTGTGACAGATAAAAAGGCGCTTCTGTCCACAGACTCTATTGACCGGCTGACATTTATCAAAATTAACCATTCCTGGAATTAGCAGCAGCTATCAAGCCCTTGATGCTAATGTCACCAATTACATTTTTTTGAGGTGTGGAATCTCTGCAATACTGTCTAGGCTGCCTAGCTTTGTGGGTGTTTATTTTATCTGAAAGAAATTGTTTGGTATAGGTTTCATGGGCACAATTAAAGTGGTTGTAAACACTATTGCATCACTTTTACCTATAGGTAAGCCTAGAATAAGTGCGCCGTTTAGGAGAGATTTACCTTGTAGTGCACAAGGTCATCGGTGCAAGCGCTGTGAAGAAACGGACCTCCGTGCTGTTTCTTCACTCGTATGTGCCATGACTGATGGCTCTTGCATGCATGAATGATGTCATACGGCTCCGGCCAGTCACAGACTCAGAGTCTGTGGCCCTGGAAGGAAGAGGGCAGAAAATGGATGCTTCCACCCTCGGGGACAGCGCGGGATTTGATTGTAGGTAAGTGCCACATAATGGGCTATCATACTAGCCCATTATGCTTTTACTTTGCAGGGAACTAAAGTAAAAGCATACTAAATAAATAATACATTTCTATTTTTTATAGAGAGCAGGGCCAAATCTTGATTTCATCAAGAGTACCTCTATATGGTTATGATGTGAAGGCACCACCAACACCCAAAGCCCAATTTTTACGCCCCTGTTTCTTCCACCAAAAGTCTGCGAAACAGACACCAGAATTTATCCCAAAAATCTCTAATCTTTTAATATCCAATGAAAAACAAAAAAAGGGAGAGAGTGACCTCAATAACACCCAAGCCAATTGTATCATGCACATGCTTCCATCCCCATATATACTGTATATGTGGTAAAGGGAAAAAGAAAGGTTTTGGGACTTTGAATTAAGCATGTGTATGTAACATGATGAATGGAATGGAACTTATTTTTTCCGTTTCATGTGTTGTGATTCCCGAAACAGGGCAGCACAAGATCCTTTAACAATAATATCCAATTATTAACATTTGATCAATTTGAGGTTCATGAATACACGTAGTACCCAGTATAACATAGATTGTGTCATGTATCAATGCATGACACACGGTTTCAAAAAGAAACATAATAGTAAAATAGAAATGAACATAATCAAGTTGACATATTTAATAAACATAATTGATACAGAGAAGAGCAATTGATATATAAAATAAAATACATATACAGATCCAATAATGTATAATCGTCATAGAGAAATTATATCATACAATAAAGTGCATTATTAAAAAGAGGGCTAGGTTTGGCATCCTTGAATCAGAAGACTCATGTGTCTCGATGTGTTTCGTGGCAGTTTTTACCCACTCATCAGGAGAATGATGCACGTACTTTGGCTACAGGACAAGATGAAAAAAACAAGGATAAATAAAAAGTACTTAAAGGGTGTTCCATGAACTCAAGAAGAGTAAACGGAGGACTAATAGGTTACCTATGGTAAAGCCCAAGTATATATGTATAGAGCCAATCTAGTTAGAGAAATATCTAAAAGAGAAACTCGCTGGATTGTGTATATGGATACGCTCATACCGAAGGGCATGAATGTCGAGCTAGACGTGAATTGCTTTATAAGTGACTACTAACCACATTTGATTTTATTGACTAATGTGGTCTATATGTGGTATAATGAGGGGTATATTAACCTATGTTATAATGTGTAGGACTCGTATTATTAACATATAGCTCTGGTGAGATTACCATTATATACATGTATACATACAGTATATCCTTTATTCACCCATGCGATTTTGTATTGATTTATGCGATTTGATATTGATGTTGGTATTTTTGATATATCCTTTCATATATATTAACTTATTACCAATGATCAAAGTTTGTCAATTTACTCATTATTTCCATAATGCCATCAGTAGTTTAAATTTTGTAGATAGATTTTTAATATATATAGTGTACATTATTCTATATATTGTTTTTAAATTTAATTTTATTACTGTGAAGTTTTAATTTAAATGAGACTAGTACCAAGTTGTTCCGCTGGTATAGGTACTCATTACTCTACTCCAGCTTTGATCATTATTATAGTAATAAGTTCAAAGCAATGAGACCTGTGTGCTCTATAGACTGACGTTTGTAATATGTGTTTTATGCAGTTCTGGCAAAGAGAAGATAGGCGTTATATACGATCATCTCGTTTGTCTATGTTGTTGCCTTTGAAATAAGGGAGGAGATACCAGGGCGGACGTCCATCTGCCTCCCATTCAGCCATTCAACCAATGAATGACGAGCGCTGCTTGATATAAACACGGCGTTAGTAACACTAAACCACGCCCACAGATGAGGTCCATGAGTGACGAAACGCGTCTGGGTTGGTTGTAGTGTTTGTCAATCATAGTGACGTCACGGCGCACGCCGCTATTCACGAGTATCAGGAAGTCGGGTCGATGAGGGAAGGCAGGACAACGCCGCTCTGATATCCAAGGCTCCTATGCAGCGCACATGTGATTTATAGCCTTTTATCTATTGTTTTATTGTAAGTGTATTTTTAAGGGGGGCTGGCGCTTCAATAAAGAGTTGAAACAGAATTATGCTATGGTGGCTTTTTTTTCTTTTACCTTTGTATATGAGCCCCAGTATGCTGTGACAGTGAACCCTTTTGTGCTAATGAGTTGAGAAGACCATCTATATACATACAACGCTATTTATATTGCTGCGTTTGGTAAGAATAACCACAATAGGCGTGGTCTCTCCCCCCCCCCCCCCCCCCGTCTTATCACGAGTGGTGGTGTTGGTGGCAGAGGAACAGTACTCCAATTGTTGGGATCTTCTCTATGCTATAACCACTAATCTACCTCCTATGGTTTTTTCTACTGTGGCTAGATGGACTTTTATTCTACAGAGACATTTCCTCAGCATAAATACATTTATGTGTTTACTTTATAAGTTCTGTGTCACACACACAACTTTTGAAGCGCTGCCACGATAATCGTCTTTATTGTAATTTTTATGTGATTTACCTGTCGGTTGACAGGTTAAGGTAGCATCTTCAGCCGTCATCTGGCACTGATTACAATTGTGAGAGGAGTTTTATATTTATTTTCTCGTTAATATTTATTTTATTTTACTATATATCTTACCTCCATGAGCGCTTGTTTTGGGTAGGGCCTCCGAATTTTTAATATGTGTATAGAGGCCAGAGAATTGCCCACGGTGGAATGGGATGGTGGCTCTGCATTAGGTTGTCTCGCCCGGGGTTGAGGCGGAGATGACCCCTCCTTTCCCCCACAGACGCTCCAAAGGGTCAGGGGGGGGCACACAGTGGACACACGCGGTCAAGGGGAGCCACAGCACACCGCCGGGGATGAGGCAGGCTCTAGGGGAGAGGATAAATAAAAAACCAAAATGAAGAACCAGGATAAAAAGGGAAGAAGAAGAAATAGCAAGTGAGTGTGTGGTGTAGTCAGTGAAATATGTGAAATGAACTGTTGGAGGTATATGTGAAGAATGTATCTAAATAAATACCTTATGTGTCAGATGATTAACCTCGGACTAAACCGTAGGTGTGGAAAAAATGCGTGGGATTGATCTAATAACACCTGGGAAAAATATCTGAAAAAATCAATCAAACGTCAGGACATATTAGTTCTGCGAGGTGAATGGGTTATAATATGTATGATAACGTATGTGTGGGAAGTGAAGGTGTATGTGTGTGGAGGTGTATGTGAACGGATGTGCTGGGTAAATGAGATAAGGTGAAGACCCCCTCTCCCAAAAGTACCTGAATCAAAGGCATAGATTGATGGACTCTCTCCCTGTGATGGCGTGATGTGAAGTGAGCCCCCGGCATGTCCAGGCCGCATTATATCTACAGGGGGGGGGGGCAAGTCCCCGCCAATATCATGCAATGGCGTGTGAACCATAGGGGGATAGGGCAGAGCCCCGCCTCCGGCAACCAAAAGCCTTTGGTGGAGGCCCGTCCAACCCCCAGGTACACGTCAGGTGGAATGGCGCCAGATCACATACAGCATCCTGAGACGCCGCACGTGAGGCGCACTAAGCTTGGTGCCGATGCACCAAGATCCAGGTCCCACCCCCACCGCCATCCAGGGCAAGGGAGGAGGCCAGAGCTAGGCGCATAGCAACCCCAGGACGAGACGTGTAACAACAGAGACACGCCCGGGGGCGTGGCTGGCTGTGATGACAATGAAAAAGAAAACAAAAATCCATTGAAAATGGCCTGAGCCAAGGTTAATCTAACTAGATGTTAAAGTAATTGGGAATAATGTATATAAATATAGAAAAGGATGCCAATTCATATAAAGATGTATGATAAAGGAATCCAGAGCTATACAATTGATAAATAGGATGTGTTTGGCGTGTAGGGTCACTAAAAAAGAGGGTGTCTTCCACCCTGAATATATATGAAAAACAAAAAAAGGGAGAGAGTGACCTCAATACGCCCAAGCCAATTGTATCATGCACATGCTTCCATCCCCATATATATATATGTGGTAAAGGGAAAAAGAAAAGTTTTGGGACTTTGAATGAAGCATGTGTATGTAACATGATGAATGGAATGGAACTTATTTTTTCCGGGTCATGTGTTGTGATTCCTGAAACAGGGCAGCACAAGATCCTTTAACAATAATATTCAATTATTAACATTTGATCAATTTGAGGTTCATGAATACACGTAGCACCCAGTATAACATAGATTGTGTCATGTATCAATGCATGACACACGGTTTCAAAAAGAAACATAATAATAAAATAGAAATGAACATAATCAAGTTGACATATTTAATAAACATAATTGATACAGAGAAGAACAATTGATATATAAAATAAAATACATATACAGATCCAATAATGTATAATCGTCATAGAGAAATTATATCATACAATAAAGTGCATTATTAAAAAGAGGGCTAGGTTTGGCATCCTTGAATCAGAAGACTCATGTGTCTCAACGCGTTTCATGGCAGTTTTTAGCCACTCATCAGGAGAAGGATCTATGTACTTTGGCTACAGGACAAGATGAAAAAAAACAAGGATAAATAAAAAGTACTTAAAGGGTGTTCCATGAACTCAATAAGAGTAAACGGAGGACTAATACGTTACCTATGGTAAAGCCCAAGTATATGTGTATAGAGGCCAGAGAATTGCCCACGGTGGAATGGGATGGTGGCTCTGCATTAGGTTGTCTCGCCTGGGGTTGAGGCGGAGAGGACCCCTCCTTTCCCCCACAGACGCTCCAAAGGGCCAGGGGGGCACACAGCGGACACACGCGGCCAAGGGGCGGACCGGGGGAGCCACAGCACACTGCCGGGGATGAGGCAGGTCCATTGGATGCATGCCAGGCTCTAGGGGAGAGGATAAATAAAAAAACAAAATGAAGAACCAGGATGAAAAGGAAAGAAGAAGAAATAGCAAGTGAGTGTGTGGTGTAGTCAGTGAAATATGTGAAATGAACTGTTGGAGGTATATGTGAAGAATGTATCTAAATAAATACCTTATGTGTCAGATGATTAACCTCGGACTAAACCGTAGGTGTGGAAAAAAATGTGTGGGATTGATCTAATAACACCTGGGAAAAATATCTGAAAAAATCAATCAAACGTCAGGATATATTAGCCCTGCGAGGATGAATGGGTTATAATATGTATGATAACGTATGTGTGGGAAGTGAAGGTGTATGTGTGTGGAGGTGTATGTGAACGGATGTGCTGGGTAAATGAGATGAGGTGAAGACCCCCTCTCCCAGAAGTACCTGAATCAGAGGCATAGATGGATGGACCCATCTCTATTCACTATTTACTCTATTCACCAGTTACCAAACATAAAAGAAAGTGGAGTGGCCCCAAATGTCCTATGACTTTGTCATATGAATATTAATTCCACAGAAGTAGACCCATTCATGGAATTCAAAACAGCCATTACAGCATTTTTCTGGTGGTTGTTCCCCTAAGAGCTACCTCTGCCTAATTCAAGCAATCATGTTGTGCCAGTTGGGTTGATTTACTAAGTTGGAGTGTAAAATCGGGTGCAGCTCTGCATAGAAACCAATCAGCTTCCATTTTTTTTTGTTAAAGCTTAATTGAACAAGCTGATGTTAGAAGCTGCTTGGCTACCATGCACAGCTGCACCAGATTTTGCACTCTCCAGTTTTAGTAAATCAACCCCAATGTGTCAGGACCATGGTACCAGCTGTTAGGATAAGATGGGCTGTCTGGCTAATGTGCATAGGCATAGGTGTTCACATTTCTATGAGCAGAGAAGACAGGCTACATGGTCCATCACTGCCAACACATTTGAGCACGCGTGCATGCACATGTGGAAATGATGACACATCCACTTAAACTTGAACTGTACACTTTGCTGTATGGTCTTCAGCCTTGTTCCTGTGTTCCGGTCTTGATTTGCATGTTTAATTCTGTTATTGACGCAGAATTCTCTCTGACCTTGCTCTCAGATTACCCTTGCCTGATCACATTTGCTGTCTGTCTTCATTACTGACCCCAGCCTAGGCTAATGACCACGCTTCTCCCTAGAGACTCTGTATCCCTCTGCCCGATTGCTGCCAACTTTTGCCTGTCCTGACTCTAATTCTGCTTACATCCTGGTGTCCTTCCACTCAGCTGTTACCTAACCAGGTTTGTCACCTGACTCCACAATTTACTGGGCTTGGTGTTTCCACAATGCATTATCTGCACCTTGGCACTTAAGCTTTTCCTTCGCCCCTGCAGTCCCTGTTTCAACATCCATGGTTGCTTAGATGGGAACTGTGCAAGAGGCCGTTCTTGTCATCTCAGGCTCTGCATAGAGGTATGTGACACAGTGTCGGTAACATTACAGACATGTGTGGCAAATGCAGGTAGCTGTTAGTACTGTCACTTTAAGAATCGGTTGATATGGCTGCTACAGATTCTTAAAAAATTCCTGTCAGTTCTCAGATTGGGAAATTGGTAATAATTAAGACCAACTTCAAGCAGAACTCCTTGCAGGAGGCCTTGCCTGTACTGAGAAGCTGTCACGTACTCAACAGCTTCCCACACAAGCCCTGTACACACGATCGGTTTTACCGATGAAAACAGTCCGATGGACATTTTTCATCGGACAAACCGATCGTGTATGGGACACATCAGTCTTTTTTCCATCAGTTTTAAAAAATAGAACATGTTTTAAATTTTTCAGATGGATCAAAAACCGATAGCAAATTCCGATCGTCTATGGGCAAGTCCATCGGATAAAAAACCCACGCATTCTCAGAATCAAGTCGACGCATGCTCAGAAGCATTGAACTTAATTTTTCTCGGCTCATCTGAGTGTTTTACGTCACCGCGTTTGGAACGGTCGGTTTTTTGACTGATGGTGTGTAGGCAAGACTGATGGAAGTCAGCTTCATCGGATTTCCGATGGACAAAACCATCGGATTAGAATCCATAGGATATCCGATCGTGTGTACGAGGCTACAGGGCTGTATCCCTGGCCCCTGGGAGATTCCCCAGCCAAAAGCTAAATGTAAACATAAATGTGAATATTTGAGAAAGGACTTTTCACCGGGTGGGCAGAGCCTGATAGGGAACTGAGAGATTAGCTCCCCATCAGGTCCAATTTGTTTTTGATTGACAGCACACAGAAGTGGGCAGATTTGAAAGAAGCGAATGACCTAAATAGTGACTTGAGATGAGCTTCGAGTTCGAGTCAAACTCATGTTCAACTCGAACATTGCCTGTTTGCCTGTTCGCCTAACAGCGAACAATTTGGGATGTTTGCGGCAAATTCAAAAAACCACGGAACACCCTGTAAAAGTCTATGGGAGAAATCTAAAGTGCTAATTTTAAAGGCTTATATGCAAGTTATTGTCATAAAAAGTGTTTGGGGGGGACCCGAGTCCTGCCCCAGGGGACATGTATCAATGCAAAAAAAAGTTTTAAAAACGTCAGTTTTTTCGGGAGCAGTGATTTTAATAATGCTTAAAGTGAAACAATAAAAGTGAAATATTCCTTTAAATTTCGTACCTAAGGTGTGTGTATAGTATGCCTGTAAAGTAGCGCATGTTTCCCATGCTTAGAACTGTCCCTGCACAAAGTGTAATTTCTGAAGGAAAAAAAGTAATTTAAAAGCACTCGCGGCTATAATGAATTGTCGGCTCCCGGCAATACAGAGAACAGTCATTGAAAGTCATTGATAAAAAAAAAAAAAAATGCGTAGGGGTCCCCCCAAATTCAATTACCAGGCCCTTCAGGTCTGGTATGGATATTAAGGGGAACCCTGCGTCAAATTAAAAAAAAAACGACGTGCGGTTTCCCCAAATATCCATTCCAGACCCTTCAGGTCTGGTATGGATTTTAAAGGGAACTCCACGCCAAATTTAATTCAGAGGGGGGCGGGGTCACCTTCACTGGGTGTAAGGCTGAGCGGACTTGATGGGGAACGTGAGAAGGGGCGGGTCTATTCATTTATTACACTGCAGAGGAATCAAATTGATGCACATATTTTGTTCTTACTGTGTCATAATCAGAATATTCAAATAAATATTACATCTTTGATAGAAATAGGTAATTATCTACCTTTCTATATTATGGTAATAAAGTATTACACGTTTCCTATCAACTTTAATTAGGAATTGTACCCAAAAATCTGATCTAAACACTGATACCTTACTGGTCAATAGTGATGAGCCGAACACCCCCGGGTTCGGTTCGCACCAGAACCCGCGAACGGACCGAAAGTTCGTACGAACATTAGAACCCTATTAAATACAATGGATGCGAACGTTCGAATTCTAAAGTGCTAATTATAACAACTATTATGCATGTTATTGTCCTAAAAAGGGTTTGGGAACCCGGGTTGTGCACCTGGGGACATGTATCAATGCAAAAAGAAGTTTTAAAAACGGTCGTTTTTCGGGAGCAGTCATTTTAATGATGCATAAAGTGAAAAAAAAAAGTCAAATATTCCTTTAAATATCGTACCTGGGGGGTGTCTAAAGTATGCCTGTGAAGTGCCACGTGTTTCCCGTGTTTAGAACTGTCCCTGCACAAAATGACACTTCTAAAGGAAAAAAAAGCCATTTAAAACTGCTTGCGGCTTTAATGTAATGTCTGGTCCCGGTAATATGGATGAAAATCTTTAAGAAAAATGGCATAGCTACCCCATGACCCCCCCCCCCCTACCCCAGCCCATTACCAGCCCCTTTGGGTCTTGTATGGATATTAAGGGGAACCCCGCACATAAAATAAAAAAGGCCCTATATACTCTGAACAGCCGTATACAGGCGGTGCATACAAGACAGGGACTGTAGGTTTGTTCTTATGTAGAATCTGTTTGTAATTTTGAACAGGTACATTGTTTAAGTGTAGCTCCAGCCCAAAAATCTATTTTTAAACTTTTTGGAAAACATAGGTAAGGGTTATCACCCCTGTAACATTTGTTTTGCTGTCTGTGCCCCTGTTCAGAACATTTCACCTCACTTTCCGTCCCAATGACAACTGTTTTTGAAATGTGGTGTTTTTCTTGAAACAAGGATTGGTGATAAAGCATCAGTACAGAGGAGACACCTTTCTCCCATATTAATTCTTACAGGAGAGAATTTTCCTTCCTAGGGGTAGATTTCCTCTCACTTCCTGTTGTCTTCTTGCGTTTGCAAGTAGGAGTCGTTTGTAAGTTGGATGTTTGAAAGTAGGGACCTGCCGTATATACTCTGCAGAAATAGGCCCCTTAGTTGTTGGTGTTGGCACAACACTGTAAGCACTCACAGTTACTCTTGGTTGGTGCTGGAACGCCCTGCTGTCAACTATTATATCAGGAATTTTAATTACATATAATTGTTGAACAGTGGTAGTAAAAATTGGGCCTTTGATGGTGGTGCTGGTGCCACAACACTGTAAGCCCTGACAGTTACTCTTGGTGGGTGCAGCAATGGGCCCTGCTGTGAATTATTAGATCAAGAATTGTAATTGCATGCCCCTGTTGAACAGGGGCTGAAAAATTGGGCCTTTCGTGGTGGTGGTGGTGGTGTTGCCACAACACTGTAAGCCCTCAGAGTTACTCTTGGTGGGTGCAGGAATGGGCCCTGCTGTGAATTATTAGATCAAGAATTGTAATTACATGCCCCTTTTGAACAGGGGCTGAAAAATTGGGCCTTTCGTGGTGGTGGTGGTGGTGGCGTTGCCACAACACTGTAAGCCCTCAGAGTTACTCTTGGTGGGTGCAGGAATGGGCCCTGCTGTGAATTATTAGATCAAGAATTGTAATTACATGCCCCTTTTGAACAGGGGCTGAAAAATTGGGCCTTTCGTGGTGGTGGTGGTGGTGGTGGCGTTGCCACAACACTGTAAGCCCTCAGAGTTACTCTTGGTGGGTGCAGCAATGGGCCCTGCTGTGAATTATTAGATCAAGAATTGTAATTACATGCCCCTTTTGAACAGTGGCTGAAAAATTGGGCCTTTCGTGGTGGTGGTGGTGGTGGCGTTGCCACAACACTGTAAGCCCTCAGAGTTACTCTTGGTGGGTGCAGCAATGGGCCCTGCTGTGAATTATTAGATCAAGAATTGTAATTACATGCCCCTTTTGAACAGGGGCTGAAAAATTGGGCCTTTCGTGGTGGTGGTGGTGGTGGCGTTGCCACAACACTGTAAGCCCTCAGAGTTACTCTTGGTGGGTGCAGCAATGGGCCCTGCTGTGAATTATTAGATCAAGAATTGTAATTGCATGCCCCTGTTGAACAGGGGCTGAAAATTGGGCCTTAGGCACTGGTGGCACAACACTACAACCCCTCACAGATACTGTACTTGGAGCACAGCAATGAGCCCTGTTGCAAAGTATTGCTTAAAAAATTGTAATGACACGCCCCTGTTAAACAGGGGCTGAAAAATTGGGCCTTAGCCACTGGTGGCGGCACCCATAAACAAAAATGATCTTCCAAGCTATCATCATCAATCGTATCATTGAGGACTCGGAGGAGGAGGATAGCCAGTCAACATAACAGCACAGGCACTCAGCATCAGCATCAGTCTTGAAGGGATGTGACATGTTAAAATCAATTAGTCTGTTATATCAGCATCAGGTGTGTGGTAGCTGGTGGTGATCCAAGACTGGTTCATCTTGATGAAAGTCAGTCGATCAACCGAGTCGGTGGACAGGCGCACCCTGTGTTCCGTGACAAATCCTCCAGCAGCACTGAATGTGCGTTCCGAAAGAACGCTGGATGCAGGACAGGCCAGTAGCTCAATTGCATACTGTGCAAGCTCTGGCCAGTGATCCATCCTCAAGACCCAGTAAGCCAGAGGATTTTCGGTGGGGAAGGTGTCCAAGTCTGACCTTGCCCCTAGATATTCCTGCACCATGTTTATCAGACGCTGGCGATGGTTGCTGGAACCGATCATACTTTGGGGCTGCGGACTAAAGAATTGTCTGAACGCATCGGTCAGACGGCCACCTTCCCCACCGCTCCTTCTTTGACTGGCCGAAGCCTCAGCAACTCGTTGTCCAGGACCAGGAGTTTGTAACCTCCCAGTCTCTGGGAACGCGTTGCACAGACCTTTCTGCAAGGCCTCCCGGAGTTGTCTCATCCTCTGCTCCCTCTGCGACGGTAACATAAGGTCCGCAACCTTACCCTTGTACCGTGGATCAAGGAGAGTGGCCAGCCAGTAATGGTCCCTCTCCTTGATCCGAAGAATACGAGGATCCTTCCGCAGACTTTGCAGGATCAGGGAGGCCATGCAGCGTAGGTTTGCTGAGGCATTCGCTCCGGAGTCCTCTGGGTCACTAAGGACGACATGATCCGCAGCCACCTCCTCCCAGCCACGTACAAGTCCACTGGTTTCTTGGGACTGTAAATCATCCCTAAAAGACTGCTGCTGATGATGCTGAGTGCCAGCCTCCACCTCCATGCTGACACAATCCTCCTCCTCCTCCTCCTCTTCCTGTGCGATGGGTGGGACAGAAGGAACACTGTCTGGGTAAAGGGGGCCTTGAGAGGCAAGGAAGTCCTCCTCTTCCTGCCTCTGTTCTGCCTCAAGTGCCCTGTCCATTATTCCACGCAGCGTGTGCTCCAACAGGTGGACAAGAGGTACAGTGTCACTGATGCATGCACTGTCACTGCTCACCATCCTCGTGGCCTCCTCAAATGGTGCCAGGACAGTGCATGCATCCCTGATCATGCCCCACTGGCGTGGAGAAAAAAAACCAAGCTCCCCTGACCCTGTCCTGGTGCCGTAGTCGCACAGGTACTCATTGATGGCCCTCTGCTGCATGTGCAGCCGCTGCAGCATGGCCAACGTTGAGTTCCACCTGGTGGGCATGTCACATATAAGGCAGTTCTTGGGCAGGTTCAACTCCTTTTGCAGCTCAGCCAGGCGAGCACTGGCATTATAAGATCTGCGGAAATGCACACAGACTTTCCTGGCCTGCCTCAGGACATCCTGTAAGCCCGGGTACCTGCCCAAGAACCGCTGCACCACCAGGTTAAGGACGTGAGCCACACAGGGCACATGGGTCAGTTGTCCCTGTCGGAGGGCGGAGAGGAGGTTGGTGCCATTGTCGCAAACCACCATTCCTGGCTTAAGCTGGCGTGGCGTCAACCACCTCTCGGCCTGGCCCTGCAGAGCAGACAGGACCTCTGCCCCAGTGTGGCTTCTGTCCCCCAAACACACCAGCGCAAGCACGGCATGGCATCTTTTTGCCTGCGTACTTGCGTAGCCCCTTGAACGCCTACGGAGCACCGCTGGTTCCGAGGACAAACCACAGGAAGAGGCCATGGAGGAAGAAGAAGAGGAGGGGGTGGAGGAGAGAGGTGTGTCACAACCAGTAGTAGCATTTTGGAGGCGTGGCGGTGGAACAACCTCCAACACTACTGCACCTTGTCCTGCATCCTTCCCAGCTGCCAAAAGAGTGACCCAATGGGCCGTGAAAGAAAGGTAACGTCCCTGTCCATGCCTGCTGGACCATGAGTCAGCGGTAATATGCACCTTACCGCTGACCGCCCTGTCCAGCGAGGCCAAGACATTGCCTTCCACATGCCGGTAGAGAGCCGGAATAGCCTTCCGTGAGAAAAAGTGGCGTTTGGGAACCTGCCACTGAGGAACCGCACATTGCACAAACTCACGGAAGGGGGCCGAGTCTACCAACTGAAAAGGCAGCAGTTGAAGCGCTAGCAATTTAGCCAAGCTAGCATTCAACCGCTGGGCATGTGGATGGCTGGGAGTGAACTTCTTTCGACGGTCCAGCATCTGGGGCAGGGAAATTTGCCTGCTAGAATCGGACGTCGGTGTACTGCTAGCAGAGTGGCCGCAAGTACTTGGCTGTGACACACCTAATTCTACACCTTCATACCTCTCAGTGCATGTTTCAGAGAGGACTGAAGTTATAGTGGGGTTGGAGATCCCAGCTGATGCGGTGCAAGGAGAGGTCCGCTTTGTTCTTTGGTGTGGGTCTTTGAGGTAGGCTTGCCAACGAGCTGCATGGCAGGTCAACATATGTCTGGTCAGGCATGTGGTACCCAAGCGGCTGATGTTTTGGCCACGCGATATACGCTTGAGACATATGTTGCAAACAGCAGCTGTGCGATCTGATGCACTAGCCTCAAAAAAGGCCCACACCAAAGAACTTTTTGAATGACGGGCAGAGGCAGCGCCCTGCACAGGCGGAGCTCTGCGGTGTGATTCCGTCGGTGTACTGCCCTTACGCTGGCCACCAAAGGGCATCCTGCCTCGTTGGAGATGTGCCTCCTCCTCATCCTCCTCCTCTCTCCTATTAGGCACCCACGTGGAGTCAGTGACCTCATCATCCCCTCCCTCCTCATCACTGGAGCCAATCTGGCAGTATGCTGCAGCTGCTGGAACATGACTGCCAGTTTGGTGTCCTTCTTGAGCATCCCCTCTGTCTGCTCTCACGCTACTGCCTTCCTGTAGCTGGGTTTCATCATCAGACCCTTCGAAACGCTGGGCATCCTCCTGGAGCATGTACCCAACACTGTGCTCAAACAGTTCGGGGGACTCCTCAGGAGGAGGACATGGTGGGTCTAGGGAAGGAGTGACTGATGATGAGTCTGACATTGATACCAGGGAAGAGGACGCTTTGGCAGCTGCTTTTCCAGTACCCTGAGCCTGGGTGAGAGAGGATGAGGAGGAGGAGGAGGGCTTGGTCATCCACTCTACCAAGTCTTCGGCATGATGTGGCTCAACATGTCCAGCTGCCGAAAAGAAGGACAAGCGTGTCCCATGGCCATGTGCTGATGACAATGCACCGCGTCCACGACCAGCACTGTTGCCCCCAGACACAGAGCCTGCTTGCCCTCTTTTATTGCCTCCTGACTGTCTGCCTCTCCTTGTTTGCCTTCCAGACATTCTAATAGATGGCCTGCAGGGAGATGGGAAAAAAGCAATAAGGGCTACCTTCAGGTGTCCTTCTCTGTCCCTTTACTTAAGGATTTCTAAATATGGTTGAGGATGATTGCTTTTGCACAGAATAGCACAACGACAATTTCCCTGACTGTCAAAAAAAACAAGGATTTCAAAGATGGTTGATGAGGAATGCTTTAGCACACTATAGCACAAGGAGAATTTCCCTCACTGTCCTTCCCTGTCCCTAGAAACAAGGATTATCACAGTGAAAGAAACTGACACTCTTCCTACCTATAGTTTTCTGTCCCTAGAAAAAATGTTTTTTTAAAGCACACTATAGCACAAGGAGAATTTCCCTCACTGTCCTTCCCTGTCCCTAGAAACAAGGATTATCACAGTGAAAGAAACTGACACTCTTCCTACCTATAGTTTTCTGTCCCTAGAAAAAATGTTTTTTTAAAGCACACTATAGCACAAGGAGAATTTTCCTCACTGTCCTTCCCTGTCCCTAGAAACAAGGATTATCACAGTGAAAGAAACTGACACTCTTCCTACCTATAGTTTTCTGTCCCTAGAAAAAAATTTTTTTTAAAGCACACTATAGCACAAGGAGAATTTCCCTCACTTTCCTTCCCTGTCCCTAGAAACAAGGATTATCACAGTGAAAGAAACTGACACTCTTCCTACCTATAGTTTTCTGTCCCTAGAAAAAATGTTTTTTTAAAGCACACTATAGCACAAGGAGAATTCCCTCACTGTCCTTCCCTGTCCCTAGAAACAAGGATTATCACAGTGAAAGAAACTGACACTCTTCCTACCTATAGTTTTCTGTCCCTAGAAAAAATGTTTTTTTAAAGCACACTATAGCACAAGGAGAATTTCCCTCACTTTCCTTCCCTGTCCCTAGAAACAAGGATTATCACAGTGAAAGAAACTGACACTCTTCCTACCTATAGTTTTCTGTCCCTAGAAAAAATGTTTTTTTTAAAGCACACTATAGCACAAGGAGAATTTCCCTCACTTTCCTTCCCTGTCCCTAGAAACAAGGATTATCACAGTGAAAGAAACTGACACTCTTCCTACCTATAGTTTTCTGTCCCTAGAAAAAATGTTTTTTTAAAGCACACTATAGCACAAGGAGAATTTCCCTCACTTTCCTTCCCTGTCCCTAGAAACAAGGATTATCACAGTGAAAGAAACTGACACTCTTCCTACCTATAGTTTTCTGTCCCTAGAAAAAATGTTTTTTTAAAGCACACTATAGCACAAGGAGAATTCCCTCACTGTCCTTCCCTGTCCCTAGAAACAAGGATTCGCACAGTAAAACACACTGACACTCTCCCTACCTATAGTTTTCTGTCCCTAGAAAAAATGTTTTTTTAAAGCACACTATAGCACAAGGAGAATTCCCTCACTGTCCTTCCCTGTCCCTAGAAACAAGGATTCGCACAGTAAAACACACTGACACTCTCCCTACCTATAGTTTTCTGTCCCTAGAAAAAATGTTTTTTTAAAGCACACTATAGCACAAGGAGAATTCCCTCACTGTCCTTCCCTGTCCCTAGAAACAAGGATTCGCACAGTAAAACACACTGACACTCTCCCTACCTATAGTTTTCTGTCCCTAGAAAAAATGTTTTTTTAAAGCACACTATAGCACAAGGAGAATTCCCTCACTGTCCTTCCCTGTCCCTAGAAACAAGGATTCGCACAGTAAAACACACTGACACTCTCCCTACCTATAGTTTTCTGTCCCTAGAAAAAATGTTTTTTTAAAGCACACTATAGCACAAGGAGAATTCCCTCACTGTCCTTCCCTGTCCCTAGAAACAAGGATTATCACAGTGAAAGAAACTGACACTCTTCCTACCTATAGTTTTCTGGCCCTAGAAAAAATGTTTTTTTAAAGCACACTATAGCACAAGGAGAATTTCCCTCACTTTCCTTCCCTGTCCCTAGAAACAAGGATTATCACAGTGAAAGAAACTGACACTCTTCCTACCTATAGTTTTCTGTCCCTAGAAAAAATGTTTTTTTAAAGCACACTATAGCACAAGGAGAATTTCCCTCACTTTCCTTCCCTGTACCTAGAAACAAGGATTATCACAGTGAAAGAAACTGACACTCTTCCTACCTATAGTTTTCTGTCCCTAGAAAAAATGTTTTTTTAAAGCACACTATAGCACAAGGAGAATTTCCCTCACTTTCCTTCCCTGTCCCTAGAAACAAGGATTATCACAGTGAAAGAAACGGACACTCTTCCTACCTATAGTTTTCTGTCCCTAGAAAAAATGTTTTTTTAAAGCACACTATAGCACAAGGAGAATTTCCCTCACTGTCCTTCCCTGTCCCTAGAAACAAGGATTATCACAGTGAAAGAAACTGACACTCTTCCTACCTATAGTTTTCTGTCCCTAGAAAAAATGTTTTTTTAAAGCACACTATAGCACAAGGAGAATTTTCCTCACTGTCCTTCCCTGTCCCTAGAAACAAGGATTATCACAGTGAAAGAAACTGACACTCTTCCTACCTATAGTTTTCTGTCCCTAGAAAAAATGTTTTTTTAAAGCACACTATAGCACAAGGAGAATTTCCCTCACTTTCCTTCCCTGTCCCTAGAAACAAGGATTATCACAGTGAAAGAAACTGACACTCTTCCTACCTATAGTTTTCTGTCCCTAGAAAAAATGTTTTTTTAAAGCACACTATAGCACAAGGAGAATTCCCTCACTGTCCTTCCCTGTCCCTAGAAACAAGGATTCGCACAGTAAAACACACTGACACTCTCCCTACCTATAGTTTTCTGTCCCTAGAAAAAATGTTTTTTTAAAGCACACTATAGCACAAGGAGAATTCCCTCACTGTCCTTCCCTGTCCCTAGAAACAAGGATTCACACAGTAAAACACACTGACACTCTCCCTACCTATAGTTTTCTGTCCCTAGAAAAAATGTTTTTTTAAAGCACACTATAGCACAAGGAGAATTCCCTCACTGTCCTTCCCTGTCCCTAGAAACAAGGATTCGCACAGTAAAACACACTGACACTCTCCCTACCTATAGTTTTCTGTCCCTAGAAAAAATGTTTTTTTAAAGCACACTATAGCACAAGGAGAATTCCCTCACTGTCCTTCCCTGTCCCTAGAAACAAGGATTATCACAGTGAAAGAAACTGACACTCTTCCTACCTATAGTTTTCTGTCCCTAGAAAAAATGTTTTTTTAAAGCACACTATAGCACAAGGAGAATTTCCCTCACTTTCCTTCCCTGTCCCTAGAAACAAGGATTATCACAGTGAAAGAAACTGACACTCTTCCTACCTATAGTTTTCTGTCCCTAGAAAAAATGTTTTTTTAAAGCACACTATAGCACAAGGAGAATTTCCCTCACTTTCCTTCCCTGTCCCTAGAAACAAGGATTATCACAGTGAAAGAAACTGACACTCTTCCTACCTATAGTTTTCTGTCCCTAGAAAAAATGTTTTTTTAAAGCACACTATAGCACAAGGAGAATTTCCCTCACTTTCCTTCCCTGTCCCTAGAAACAAGGATTATCACAGTGAAAGAAACTGACACTCTTCCTACCTATAGTTTTCTGTCCCTAGAAAAAATGTTTTTTTAAAGCACACTATAGCACAAGGAGAATTTCCCTCACTTTCCTTCCCTGTCCCTAGAAACAAGGATTATCACAGTGAAAGAAACTGACACTCTTCCTACCTATAGTTTTCTGTCCCTAGAAAAAATGTTTTTTTAAAGCACACTATAGCACAAGGAGAATTTCCCTCACTTTCCTTCCCTGTCCCTAGAAACAAGGATTATCACAGTGAAAGAAACTGACACTCTTCCTACCTATAGTTTTCTGTCCCTAGAAAAAATGTTTTTTTAAAGCACACTATAGCACAAGGAGAATTTCCCTCACTTTCCTTCCCTGTCCCTAGAAACAAGGATTATCACAGTGAAAGAAACTGACACTCTTCCTACCTATAGTTTTCTGTCCCTAGAAAAAATGTTTTTTTAAAGCACACTATAGCACAAGGAGAATTTCCCTCACTTTCCTTCCCTGTCCCTAGAAACAAGGATTATCACAGTGAAAGAAACTGACACTCTTCCTACCTATAGTTTTCTGTCCCTAGAAAAAATGTTTTTTTAAAGCACACTATAGCACAAGGAGAATTCCCTCACTGTCCTTCCCTGTCCCTAGAAACAAGGATTCGCACAGTAAAACACACTGACACTCTCCCTACCTATAGTTTTCTGTCCCTAGAAAAAATGTTTTTTTAAAGCACACTATAGCACAAGGAGAATTCCCTCACTGTCCTTCCCTGTCCCTAGAAACAAGGATTCGCACAGTAAAACACACTGACACTCTCCCTACCTATAGTTTTCTGTCCTTAGAAAAAATGTTTTTTTAAAGCACACTATAGCACAAGGAGAATTCCCTCACTGTCCTTCCCTGTCCCTAGAAACAAGGATTCACACAGTAAAACACACTGACACTCTCCCTACCTATAGTTTTCTGTCCCTAGAAAAAATGTTTTTTTTAAAGCACACTATAGCACAAGGAGAATTCCCTCACTGTCCTTCCCTGTCCCTAGAAACAAGGATTCGCACAGTAAAACACACTGACACTCTCCCTACCTATCCTTCTCTTTCCCTAAACTAAAGGAATCCAGGTTAAGCAAGAAAAAATAAATGTCACTGTCCCTGCCTATGCTTCTCTTTCCCTGCTCCGGAACACACTACACTAGGCCGCCGTGCTGGCGGCCTTTTATAGTGTGGGGCGTGTACTAAACACCCTCAGCAATAATTGGCCACAGGCATCCTGCCTGTGGCCAATCATTGCTCTCCTCGCTGCCGGCGCTGTGATTGGCCAAGCATGCGGGGTCACAGTGCATGCTTGGCCAATCACAGCGCCTGGATGACACTGCGATGGCGTAGTGCATTGTGGGCCGTTCGCGTCACTCGAATTTGGCGCGAACGGCCCAAATCGTTCGATCTTCGTCGAACGATCGAACAGCCGATGTTCGAGTCGAACGTATGTTCGACTCGAACACGAAGCTCATCCCTACTGGTCAATAAGAGAAGACAACTTTATAAAGCCAGAAATCCTTTCCGGTTCAAAAAAACATTTCACAATGATCCTTCCTGGGCAGTTTATAGCAAAGAGTCTAATTTCAGCAATGGTTTAGGCAGAGTTCCAATGCTGGGGCAGGGGAAGAGTAGCTCTGATGAAGACATAACCCACGGATGTGATGTTTGTTAGAAGAAGCCCGGATGATGGATTTGTTGTGGCTTCTCGGAGTGTTTGTTGGCAGACAGGAGCCGGACATCGGATCACCGCGGGACATAGAGAACAACGCTGGACAAACTGGATTACATCGCTGGAATGGGTTTTTTATTTTTTTATTTTTAATAAAGGACTTTCCCAACTGTGTCTGTGTGTTTTTAAAAAAAAAATTACACTTTCTTTGTGAAATGGTAGGGGTACAATGTACCCGTTACCAATTCACATTGGGGGGGGGCGGAATCTGGGAGTCCCCTTTGTTAAAGGGGGCTTCCAGATTCCGATAAGCCCCCCGCACGCAGACCCCCACAACCACCGGGCAAGGGTTGTGGGGATGAGGCCCTTGTCCCCATCCTCCCCATGTTGAGGGCATGTGGCCTGGTACAGTTCAGGAGGGGGGCGGCGCTCTCTCGTCCCGCCCTCTTTTCCTGCGGCCTGCCAGGTTGCGTACTCGGATAAAGGGTCTGGTATGGATTTTTGGGGGGAACTCCACCCCATTTTTTTTTAAATTTGGCGTGGAGTTCCCCTTAAAATCCATACCAGACCTGAAGGGTGGGGGGACCCCCACACATTTTTTTTTTTTATCAATGACTTTCAATGACTGTTCTCTGTATTGCCAGGAGCCGACAATTCATTATAGCCGCGAGTGCTTTTAAATGACTTTTTTTCCTTCAGAAATGACACTTTGTGCAGGGACAGTTCTAAGCATGGGAAACAAGCGCTACTTTACAGGCATACTGTACACACCCCCTAGGCATGACATTTAAAGGAATATTTCACTTTTATTGTTTCACTTTAAGCAGCAGTTTTTAAAACTTTTTTTTGCATTGATACATGTCCCCTGGGGCAGGACCCGGGTCCCCAAACACTTTTTATGACAATAAATTGCATATAAGCCTTTAAAATTAGCACTTTAGATTTTTCATGTTCGAGTCCCATAGACTTTAACGGTGTTCGGATGTTCGAACAAATTTATTGCCTGTTCGCATGTTCTGATGCGAACCGAACTGGGGGGGTGTTCGGCTCATCCCTAATAGTGACTATGGAGCTGCCTATGGCCGTGCTCTGTCAACAAAAGTAAAGTGGACCTGATAGGGAGCTTGTCTCTCAGTTCCCAATCAACCTCCCCCAGACCAGTAAAAAACTCTATCTTATGCCTCTCAGTGTTATGGGTTCAGTGTCCTCAGAGGGAGGAAGGAAGTGTAGGAGTGCATTGAGTAAGGAGTGTCCAATGGACAATTAAAGTGTTCAGCATTTTTGGCATCATGCCTCACTGTTTTCTTTTTTTTAAGCAAATAATTTTTTCTGAATCGTTTTTACAAAGGTTCTTACCTGAAGGTCCTGCCAATAAAAACACTTCCTGCTGCAGGATTACAATTGCCTCACAAATAGTAGCAGCCTTGCTTATTTAGTTAACCATTGGGCTGCCTATTGGTTAGACTTGATCCTACTATTAGGCAAAAATGATGGTTCAGAGGAGCTATTTACAGAAAGTTAATAGCTCAGAGCCATTGGCTTCCGCTGCTGTCAATCAAAAGCTGTGAGATGGGAACTGGGGGCCGGGCTGAGTCCCACTGTCTGTGTCAATGGATGCAGCAGCAGGACTCGGGAGCAAGCCTGAATGGGTGCCCACATGGAAAGCGGCTTTCAGCGGGGACATCCAATGAAGAGGAGGGACCTGGAGTGCCGGTGGGGGACCCCAGCAGAAGAGGATCGGGGCTGCTCTGTGCAAAACCATTGCACAGAGCAGGTAAGTATAGACATGTTTGTTATTTTTTATTTTTGTTAAATTGATCGTTTACATCCACTTTAGGGAAGCAATAACAGATAAAAAGAAGAAAACAAAGTGCCACTAAGTGTAGTATTTAGTACAATTTATTATAGCCCCCATATTGGGTTACTCATTGGAGGTAGATATAATACAGGCTCTTTATCAATGTAATCGCTGGGGGGGTCTGTCTGTGTACTCCTCATATGCCGAGTGGACCGGATGTCTCACGCTGTAGGGAAGCAGGGCTAGTGAATGGAGGAAGTCCTCTGAAGCCCTCTGGCTTTTCCGGGATCCTCGATGGACTGCACCGTGGATCACAGCGTAGTGTAGACAGTACGAGGGGTGGTGACGTCCCAGGTGCCAGGATGCTTTGTGATGCATTTCGGAGCATGCACTGTGCTGTGTATGAGCATGTGCACTCCTTTTTCAAGCTAGAGATAGGACGGGGAGCCTGATATTTATAGTTATGGAGCCAGAAATAGGGAAGCAATAACACTTAATGCAGATATGCTTGTAAGCTGTACTAAACAAAATAGGTAATACCCTGATAAAATGCAAGATAGACAAAAAGAAAGTGCATTGCTGAACAACAGAATGTACAACTGCATGGTGGTTTGTTATTTTAATGATTAAATGACTTTTGTACCTTGACACCACTGAAACTTCCTAATATACACCCCCATCAGTACCATATTTATGGATCATTCTGGTACATGCCCATAAATGTAAATCTTGTACTCTTCCAGTATTCCAGCTCTAGTGAGTTGGAAACATTAGAGCACACTTAGACCCTCCCAAATAGTGAAGCGGTTCACTTAATATTTGACAATGTTCATACATAAATGTGTGTGAAGAGTCACTTGAATTAGCCAGTCATGTAAAAGGGAATCCCTCTTTGCTTATTTTATCTGCACATACATTATTGGGTACCGTATATATTAGAGTATAAGCCGACCTGAATATAAGCCGAGGCACCTAATTTTACCACAAAAAACTGGGAAAACATATTGACTCGAGTATAAGCCTAGGGTGTCCATCTGCATGCCTCACTGTGCCTCACTTTGCCTCACTTTGCCTCACTGTGCCCATGACTAGACTGACGTTTAACATGGGAGTCTATAGAAGGGGTGCCCGGGTTTGAAAAATCGGTGATCCCCGGCCATAGGTCTTCCAGAAAAAAAACTTTGCACACTTATAGAGGAGAAATGGGGCCACATGTGTGCCAAGTTTCGGATCCAGGGGACCTAAAACCGGCTGGTACCGGGTCCCCAAATTCACCAGAGAAATGACCGTTTAACATGGGAGTCTATGGAAGGGGTGCCCGGCTTTGAAAAATCGGTGCTCCCCGGTCGTAGGTCCCTCGAGCAAAAAACTTTGCACACTTGTAGAGGAAGATTGAGGCTACATGTGTGCCGGTACCGGGTCCCTAAATTCCGGGAGATCAGGCGCAAAAAGGTGACTCGAGTATAAGCCGAGGGGGGCATTTTAAGCACAAAAATATGTGTTGAAAAACTCGACTTATACTCGAGTATATACGGTAATTTAAATTAATTTTCACAGTTTATTGGGTGTACATTCTCAAATCCGTTAGTTAACAAGCCTCAATGTCTTAGCCAAAGGATAAACACCAGAATGTGAGAACACGGTTTGCAAAAACATTCCAGTTAATGTACATATTCTCATCTCTTTGTATATACATACATACATTCATGCATACTATATGGGATGTTTTTAATTTATTGTATTTGACAAGAATCATTGATAACAGGTTTTAAAATTCCCACTCATAAATTATAATTAATTTTATCTGTCTTTATCATTAGGCAGAAATCTAGGGCAACTCAAAGACTCTTTACTGATGACAGTAATAAAATCTAAACAGTCACATATTAATCTGCTAATGGTTACCCATTATCAAAATGTTGTTTGCATATAATTACAATAAACAAAGTTTAATGAACCATATGTTTCATCAGCTGCCTTTTTGTGAATTTTAAGCAGGTTTGTCTCATAAACGACACATGCAATATATGTATATCAGAAAATATACATTATTTGCTTCTAAGTAAAGACATGTTTTTCAACCACTTAACAACCTCCCTATTGTAGCTTTACTGCTACAGGGCGGCCACTCTATGCAGAATCATATGTATATATATATATATATATTGTGAGGGGGTTAACTCGGTAGCGGGTGTGTGTGACCCCCTGGTTGGGCTCCCCACACAAAAACAGGGCCAGCAGACGGAGGTTGTGGTTTTCAAAATCAAAAGGTGCGGTTTATTTCTCTATGTACAGTGACAAAAACACAGCAAAGCCAAAAAGAAACATAAACAAAATAAATCCTGGTCAGTTTGACCTCTGACTAAACATGCAGGTTTCCTAAACTAACAACTGGGATCAGCCTGGTGCTGTCCTAGTCCCTAAGTCCCTGGTTTAGTAAAAGTCCAAACAAATAGCCACACAGGCTTTGCCTCACCGCACAGGGGTTCACTCTCCCTAGACAGTCCACACAGGTCTGGTTCCAGGCATGAGCTAACATCTAATGAAGCTGGGAGTTTTTATAGAGGCCTTTAAATGAGCTGACAAGCTTCAGCTGGTCTCATCAACTCCCTGCCTGCACGACGCCCAGCCCTCTCCCTAGAGGTATGAGTCATACATGAGCCCACTAGCCTCAGCTGGGCTTCATCAACTCCCTAGTTGTATAAGTCGGCGTAAAGCCTGAATCTGGGCGAAATATATCTACCCCCCTGGATGCAACCAGGTGACTTTACCTTCCTGCTGTCACATACCCCCCCCTCTTGTTTTAACCTCGGGGTTGGAACACCAGCAATCAGGCATTCATGTACTCGAGACAAAGCATCCACATTCCCCATTTGAACGCCAGGGCGATGCTTTACTGTGAAGTTGAATTCCTGGAGGGCCAGGAACCACCTATTCACTCTTCTATTTGTTTCCTTGTTTTGAGCCATCCACTTTAACGGAGCGTGATCCGTAACCATGTCAAAGTGCCTACCTAGCAGATAGTACCGAAGGGAATCTAGAGCCCACTTCACCGCTAAACACTCCTTTTCAACCGTGGCGTAATTTACCTCATGGGACTTCAACTTCCTGCTGAGGTAAATGACTGGGTGCTCTTCCCCGTTCCAGACCTGGGACAATACTGCTCCTAACCCCACATCTGACGCATCACTTTGTACGACAAAGTCTTTAGAGAAGTCGGGTGAGTACAACACTGGCTGGCTACATAAGGCTTGTTTCAAGAATTGGAATGCTGCCTCAGCCTCGGGGGTCCATTTAATCATGACCGACCCTTTCCCTTTCGTCAGGTTGGTTAGGGGCACAGCCTTAGAAGCAAAGTGGGGAATGAAGCGCCGATAATAACCCGCGATTCCCAGAAAGGCCCGTACCTGCTTCTTGCTGTTGGGACGTGGCCAACTCTGGATGGCCTCGACTTTGTTGAGTTGGGGTTTTATCACTCCCCTGCCAATGGTGTACCCAAGATATTTGGCCTCCTCCTGCCCAATGGTACACTTCTTGGGGTTAGCCGTAAACCCCGCTTCCCGGATAGAGTCTAGGACTGCTTGCACTTTTGGCAGATGTGAGGCCCAATCTGTGCTATGGACAATTACGTCATCCAGGTAAGCCGCAGCATACTTCCGATGGGGCCTCAGTATCTGGTCCATTTTCCGCTGGAATGTGGCCGGCGCATTCTGTAACCCGAACGGCATTCTCTTATATTGGAACGCCCCGTCTGGGGTTACAAATGCGGTTTTCTCTTTGGCCGACTTGGCCAGGGGAATTTGCCAATACCCTTTTGTGAGGTCAAGAGTCGTCATGTATCGGGCTGTTCCCAGCCGGTCGATCAACTCATCTATACGTGGCATGGGGTAGGTGTCAAATTTTGTAACTTTGTTCAACTGACGAAAATCGTTACAAAATCGCCAGCTCCCATCCGGTTTAGGCACCAACACAATGGGACTAGACCAATCACTTTGGGACTCCTCTATCACCCCTAAGTTCAGCATTTTCTGTACTTCCTCCCGTATTGCCTCCCGTCGGGCCTCTGGGATCCGATAGGGTTTTAACTTCACCCTTTCACCGGGCGGGGTAATAATATCATGCTCTACCCCAGATGTTTGTCCCGGCAGCTCAGAGAACACCTCCTTGTTGCGAAGCACAAACTCCTTAACCTCCTGTTGTTGGGGTTGTGACAAGGTGGCTGCTATTCCAACCTCCGGAATCACGCAACCAGTTTGAGCTGGTGACCAAGTTTCTGCGACTAGGGACTCTCTATCCCTCCAGGCTTTCAACAGATTAACGTGATATATCTGTTCGGGCTTTCGCCTTCCTGGTTGTCTGACCTTGTAATTCACTTCGCTCACTTTTTCCATTATCTCGTAGGGGCCTTGCCATTTGGCAAGGAATTTACTTTCAACCGTAGGGACAAGTACCAATATCCTATCCCCCGGGGAAAAGGTACGGGTCTTTGCTCCACGGTTGTACACTCTCTGCTGTGCCAACTGCGCTTGGGCCAAATGTTCCTTCACGATGGGCATTACCTGTGCAATTCGATCTTGCATCAGGGCGACATGCTCAATCACACTCCTGTGGGGAGAACTCTCACTTTCCCAAGTTTCCTTGGCAATATCCAACAGCCCTCTTGGGTGTCTCCCATACAGTAACTCAAAGGGGGAGAATCCCGTAGAGGATTGGGGCACCTCCCTAATAGCAAACATCAAATAAGGAAGTAGACAGTCCCAATCCTTTCCATCTCTATCCACCACTTTCTTCAACATTTGTTTTAGGGTTTTGTTGAATCTTTCAACCAGCCCATCGGTTTGGGGGTGATACACAGATGTACGCAATTGCGTCACTTTGAGCAATTTACACAGCTCTTTCATAACCCGGGACATAAAGGGTGTACCTTGGTCCGTAAGCAGTTCTTTACAAATACCCACCCGGCTAAAAACAAGAGATAGCTCTTTGGCTATGGTTTTGGCCGAGGTATTTCTGAGAGGGATCGCTTCTGGATAACGGGTGGCATAGTCCATTATAACCAATATGTACTGGTGCCCCCTAGCGGACTTGATTATAGGACCTACCAAATCCATTGCGATTCTCTCAAACGGGACCTCAATGATGGGTAGAGGGACCAGCGGGCTACGGAAATGTGGCATCGGGGCCGACCTCTGACACACAGGGCAGGAGGAACAATAATTTTCTATGTCCTTCATCACCCCAGGCCAATAGAATCTCTGTAATACCCTCTCTCGGGTTTTCTCTGTCCCCAGATGACCTCCAAGAATGTGCCCATGGGCCAACTCCAACACCAACTTCCTGTAAGGTTTGGGCACCACAAGCTGCTCAACGGTTTCTTCTGCCCTTTTTGCCACCCGATACAGTAGGTCCTTCTCTACGCTGAAGTATGGGTAAGTGCAGGTATTATCTGGGTTCACTAACTCGCCATCTATTTCCACTACGTTTTCCCGTGCCTTTATTAGGGCGGGGTCTTTTAACTGTTCTGTGGCAAAATTTTCCCTGTGAACCTCCAGATCAGAAAACTCCACAGACGGTAGGTTTTCGTCTGAGGAGGTGGGCTCCTCTCCAGTTTCTTGAGTCTCCCCTGCCAATACTGACAAGGGAAATTCTGGAGAGTCCTCACCACTCTCAGAGGAGTTCTGGCTATCACATTCCTGGTACATAGGGGCACCAGTGGGGGGCTCAGGATCATCCCACAGTTCCCAGAACTTCGGAAAATCCCTTCCCACAATGGCATCATGCGGTAATTGAGATACTAACCCCACTGGATGAGAGAGGGTACCTTTGGGGGTCTCGAAACACACTGTAGTCACTGGATACTCTCGGGTGTCCCCATGCACACAAATAACAGCTACCTTGCTATTCCCAGAGACCTCTGTTTTAACTAATTCAGCCTTTATCAGGGTCACAAGGCTACCTGAATCCAGTAATACCACAACATTTCTACCATTAATACACATTTTGCATAAATGTTTCTCAGTTCCCCGAATGGCAGTGCATGCGACTGTCGCACACAGCGACTGACGTCTGTCCATCAGAAAGTCACATTGCATGGGTTCCTCCACAACCGGGCAATTTGCTGCAATATGTCCCGCTTGCCGGCAGCGGTAGCAAACAATCCATTTGGCTGCCTCTTGAGCCCCTGACTTCCCAGGCTGTTCTCGCCAAACTTGGGGTAGAGCTCCCACCCTCTCACTCTCTCCACCCTCACCCCTTGGAATCCTCTTATCCGCCCCTGGGGATGGTCTGGTCTTAGGGTGGAAAGTCCGAGAGTCTCTGGAAGAGGCCGTCAGGTTCTCTGTAGCCAAGTATTTCTCTACACGATCCACAAGACCACCGGCCGTCTCTGGGTCTCCATGGCTTACCCACTTTTGGATGGCAGTAGGAAGAGCTCTCAAAAACCGATCCATTACAACACGTTCCACAATCTCTGGTGCGGACAAAGTCTCTGGCTGTAGCCACTTCCTGCTCAGGTGAATGAGATCATACATTTGAGACCTGGGGGGTTTTCCAAGCTGGAAAGTCCAGTTATGCACACGCTGAGCCCGGACAGCCAGGGTGACACCCAGCCTTGCCAATATTTCAGCTTTTAGCATCACATAGTCTTTTGCTTGGTCAGGCTCTAGGTCATAGTAAGCCTTCTGCGATTCACCAGTTAACAGAGGAGCCACCAGTCCAGCCCACTGCTCCTCAGGCCACTTTTCTCTTTCAGCAGTCCTTTCAAATGTGGTCAAAAATACCTCTGGATCATCCTCTCCAGTCATTTTTGTCAATAAACGACTCACCCCAAAGGACGCGGTATTAGTGGGACGGCTTTCCTCACTGGTCTGCGGACGTTGCTGCATTACTGCTTCCATTTGTTGTAGTCTCTGCTCTTGCTTCTGTAACAGGTCTATGAAGCGGGCCTCAGATTGCTGCTGGGCTTGTTGATGAGCTTGCTGCTGGGCTGCAAGGCTCCTTTGCAAACCTGCATTTGTCTGCTGTTGATTGGCATTTGCTAGAGCCAGCTGTTTCAGTATCTCCTCCATGCTGGCTTAAAAAAAACTGCCACTGGTTCTCCACCAACTGTGAGGGGGTTAACTCGGTAGCGGGTGTGTGTGACCCCCTGGTTGGGCTCCCCACACAAAAACAGGGCCAGCAGACGGAGGTTGTGGTTTTCAAAATCAAAAGGTGCGGTTTATTTCTCTATGTACAGTGACAAAAACACAGCAAAGCCAAAAAGAAACATAAACAAAATAAATCCTGGTCAGTTTGACCTCTGACTAAACATGCAGGTTTCCTAAACTAACAACTGGGATCAGCCTGGTGCTGTCCTAGTCCCTAAGTCCCTGGTTTAGTAAAAGTCCAAACAAATAGCCACACAGGCTTTGCCTCACCACACAGGGGTTCACTCTCCCTAGACAGTCCACACAGGTCTGGTTCCAGGCATGAGCTAACATCTAATGAAGCTGGGAGTTTTTATAGAGGCCTTTAAATGAGCTGACAAGCTTCAGCTGGTCTCATCAACTCCCTGCCTGCACGACGCCCAGCCCTCTCCCTAGAGGTATGAGTCATCCATGAGCCCACTAGCCTCAGCTGGGCTTCATCAACTCCCTAGTTGTATAAGTCGGCGTAAAGCCTGAATCTGGGCGAAATATATCTACCCCCCTGGATGCAACCAGGTGACTTTACCTTCCTGCTGTCACAATATATATATATATATATACATATATATACTGTACTGTACGCGTTTCTGCACTTCCAGGTGTGTGCGCACCGCTTCTGCTGTGATTAGTCACAGCAGAAGCCGATCAGTGGGTGCCGGCCAATGGATGACCGTCAGCATTCGCTGGTCGACGGGAAGACACACTGGATAGAGCTCTGTGACTGTAAACAATGCAGAGCCCTGTACTGTCAGCAAGAATGTGCTGGATTTTGTTTCCCTGCAAAGCATAGGTTTATAAGGGTATGATCAAAGTAGGGTAGGTAGTATCTAACCCAGGGGTCCCAAACAGTATGAAATGCAATCAGTCTGTCTGATTGAAGAGCCATAAGCTTTTCATAGTCAAGGCAACTGTGCTTGCAAGAAATAAGTCTGTGGAAATATATTTTTTTTTGTTTCCAAGCCTTCACAATTTGTAGCTTGATAAGTAGGTTTCAGTGCTAAACAGCCTTCCAGTTTTTTGTTCAAAGGTGCCACTATCGGGCATTAGTTAAGTGGTTGTCCTAGGAAGAAACGATTCAGTTTGGAATTTTTACTAGTAAGGCAACCCTATTGGGTATGGAGGAATGTTCCAGGGCTATAGCAAGTAGAGGGGTAGCCTGGCATAAAGAAAGAGATGTGTGAGGGGACTAGGTACCATCTTATCATTACTTTATATTTGGCTTCGGAGTTTGTGCCACTGGAGAACCAAATGTGTTCCCGGTCTTCATTTTCTATGCCTAGCTCCTTTAGGCAGGTGCCATAGGTGTGAAGAGGAACAAACGTTTCAGATAGCATAGATTTGTAAACTGAGGAAAATAATGTGGGGAAAATTGGGATCAATGGGGGGAGATGCAAAGGGGTTTGAATGGCTTTCGGAAGGGATATTGTATAATTTTTAAGTTCTAAGTGTAGCGGGGTGTTCCCCTTTAATGCAGAGAGACTACATTACCCAGAACCCCATTCGGCAATTTTCCGCCGCAGAGACTCATGGGAGGGGTTATAAAAGGCGGAGGCGAGGCTGGGCTCGGTCTCTTTGGGATACGAGACTTCACAGACTGATCCTCCTGTGCGGATGTGTCGGAGTGCAGGGCCTGAAGCCTGAGACCTTGCGCAGCACCAAAGAGCCTTCCACCCTCTGCGAGCCTGGGTGGCATCTGACTTTGCTCGACTACAGCCTTGTTGGATCGGGGACCCGATCGCTGAAGAGACAGAGTGTGTGTGTGAGGACACAACAGGTGGAAGTTCCCGGACTGGGACCGTAGTCCGGGCGGGTGAGAGGGCATATGCCCAACCGATATACTGTTACTACATATAGGCCTATAGACTGCCGTGGCCTATGAGTTGTTCCTAGTGCTCTTATTGAAGACCCCCTTGTTAGAACTGAACCTACCGTTCACATAGTTAAGTTTCTACTCCATCTTTACCTACCCCATTGGATTACAAAGTTTGTACTCTATTAATGTGCACCACCGTTAAAGATCTGCCGGTGAAGAAAAAGAACTAAGTTGTAGATATCAGAACCAGGCCTGGTGGGGTTTCTAAGGTGGTTTGGTTACTGCGCCACAGGGCACTTAGCTAACGGTCGCCCGCGTGGCGCACTTGTTATGTGTTAACCCTATAGTGTGTTAGTGTGGCTGGGCTTTACATTACAAATGATTATTCTGTAAACTGTTATTGATGTTACCCTTTTTCTTTACCAAGAGTTTAAGTAAAATCTTACATTTATATTTCAATTCAGTATTGTCTCAATGCTCAGTTATTCATACAGTATAAGATATACAATTTACTGTCAGTACTAGCTGTGCCAGTAGGGGGTAGAGCATATTGCCGGGGGTTGGCGGAGCTGTCTTCAGGGCCCAAACTAAATCAGCGGCCTTCTTAGTTGGAGGTATCGCTACATAAGTATCATAAAATCTCTGTGGGGGGATGTTGTGCAAGATTTTCACAGATTTAAATGTTGTGATTCTATTATGGGAACATAACAGACCTCTGACTCATTCACTTCTGTGGTGTCTTGTCCCCTTTATTTTTCTTCAGGAAACCGACAAATGTTTACTACCTTACACAGTATGGATGCTACACACGGGGTCAGATTAAGTCAGCTTTTGGCTCTGGGCTATTTACAATAGTCCCTTCCTAGCAATAAGGCTTCATGCACACTAGAAGCTAAAAACTGTAAAAAAAAAAAAAAAAATGCTGGGTACAAAATACTATTATATTAGTGTTTTTTTTTCACAGCTTGAAAGCTTAATTTAGTAGCATTAGCGTTAAGGCAGCCTGCGTCCTTAACAACTAGTGAATAGCTGGTTGTTAAGGAGCAGCCATGCAAGAGCCAGCTGCTGCGTCCTTAACAACAGATGAGTCATTAGCTGTCAGCGGGGAAGCTGAATGTAAAAAAAAAAAAAGTGGCAATAGAAGATTGTGAAAGAAACAGTGTAGGGGCCTCTCAAAAAGTCATACCAAACTGTTTTCAGAGCTTGCAGCCTGGCAGGCCAGGAAAAGGGGGGGGGGGTGAGTGAGAGACCCCCAAAAATATGCCATACATACATTGACTCTTATGTTGGTGTCTTATGTGTGCGGATGCTGCTTTATCTAAATGCTGTTGCATTTAAATATGCAAAACTATTAGTTTCGTTTTTTACATTTTAGAATAGGGTGCCTCACAGTTGCCATAAGAAGTAGTTTATGTGTAATCACCAGGGGTGTTGCTAGGTTTACAAAAGATCTGGGGCTGGAGCCTATAGCAGCGAAGTAAAAGTCATATGCTTGGGCGTGCATACACATGTATATAATATACGTGTGTGTGTGTTTATATATATATATATATATATATATATATATATATATATATATCTATCTATATATATTTATATTATCATTACATCAGGGTCCCCAGAGAGCCCCCCCCTTACATTAGGGTCCCAGAGAGCCTCCCTCTTACATTAGGGTCCCCAGAGAGCCTCCCCCTTACAACGGGTTCCCAAGAGAGCTTGTAATGTTACCTGCCACAAGATGTGGATTGTCACATATAGACAGGCTGGGGTATATAAAAGACAGGCTATTGTATACAGAGAGGCTAGTGTATATAGAAGACAGTATGGGGTATATAGAGGAGAGGCTGAGATATACAGAGAGGCTGGGGTATATAGAGAGTCTATGGTATATAGAAGAGAGGCTGTGGTATATAGAGAGTCTAGGGTATATAGAAGACAGGCTGGGGTATACAGACTAGAGGCTGGGGTATATAGAAGAGAGGCTGTGGTATACAGAGAGGCTGGGGTATACAGAGATGCTGGGGTATATAGAAGATAGACTGGAGTATACAGAGAGGCTAGGGTATATAGAAGAGAGGCTGGGGTATACAGAGAGGCTGGGGTATACAGAAGACAGGCTGGGGTATACAGAAGAGAGGTTGGGGTATAAAGAAGAGAGGCTGGGGTATACAGAAGAGAGGCTGGGGTATGCAGAAGAGAGGCTGGGGTATATAGAAGAGAGACTGGGGTATAGAGAAGAGAGGCTGGGGTATAGAGAAGAGAGGCTGGGGTATATAGAGAGGCTGGGGTATACAGAGGACAGACTGGGCTATACAGAGAACAGGCTGGGGTATACAGAGGACAGTCTGGGGTATACAGAGGACAGACTGGGCTATACAGAGAACAGGCTGCGCTATACAGAGAACAGGCTGAGGTATACAGAGAACAGGCTGGGGTATACAGAGGACAGGCTGGGGTATACAGAGAACAGGCTGGGATATACAGAGGACAGGCTGGGGTATACAGAGAACAGGCTGAGGTATACAGAGAACAGGCTGGGGTATACAGAAAACAGGCTGGGGTATACAGAGGACAGTCTGGGGTATACAGAGAACAGGCTGGGATATACAGAGGACAGGCTGGGATATACAGAGGACAGGCTGGGGTATACAGAGAACAGGCTGGGGTATACAGATAACAGGCTGGGGTATACAGATGACAGGCTGGGGTATACAGAGGACAGGCTGGGGTATACAGAGGACAGGCTGGGGTATACAGAAAACAGGCTGGGGTATACAGAGAACAGGCTGGGGTATACAGAGGACAGGATGATGTATACAGAGAACAGGCTGGGGTATACAGAGAACAGGCTGGGGTATACAGAGAACAGGCTGGGGTATACAGAGGACAGGCTGAGGTATACAGAGAACAGGCTGGGGTATACAGATGATAGGCTGGGGTATCCAGAGGACAGGCTGGGTTATACAGAGGACAGGCTGAGGTATACAGAGAACAGGCTGAGGTATACAGAGAACAGGCTGGGGTATACAGAGGATAGGCTGGGGTATACAGAGGACAGGCTGGGGTATACAGAGGACAGGCTGGGGTATACAGAGGACAGGCTGGGGTATACAGAGGACAGGCTGGGGTATACAGAGATCAGGCTGGTGTACACAGAGGACAGGCTGGGGTACACAGAAAACAGGTTGGGGTATACAGAGGACAGGCTGAGGTATACAGAGAACCGGCTGGGGTATACAGAGAACAGGCTGGGGTATACAGAGGACAGGCTGGGGTATACAGAGGACAGGCTGGGGTATACAGAGGACAGGCTGAGGTATACAGAGAACAGGCTGGGGTATACAGAGAACAAGCTGGGGTATACAGAAGACAGGCTGGGGTATACAGAAGAGAGGCTGGGGTATACAGAAGACAGTCTGGGGTATACAGAAGAGAGGCTGAGGTATATAGAAGAGAGACTGGGGTATAGAGAAGAGAGGCTGGGGTATATAGAGAGTCTGGGGTATACAGAGGACAGGCTGGGCTATACAGAGAACAGGCTGGGCTATACAGAGGACAGGCTGAGGTATACAGAGAACAGGCTGGCGTATACAGAGGACAGGCTGGGGTATACAGAGAACAGGCTGGGATATACAGAGGACAGGCTGGGGTATACAGAGAACAGGCTGAGGTATACAGAGAACAGGCTGGGGTATACAGAAAACAGGCTGGGGTATACAGAGAACAGGCTGGGGTATGCAGAGAACAGGCTGGGGTATACAGAGAACAGGCTGGGGTATACAGAGGACAGGCTGGGGTATACAGAGGACCGGCTGAGGTATACAGAGAACAGGCTGTGGTATACAGAGAACAGGCTGGGGTATACAGAAAACAGGTTGGGGTATACAGAGGACAGGCTGATGTATACAGAGAACAGGCTGGGGTATACAGAGAACAGGCTGGGGTATACAGAGAACAGGCTGGGGTATACAGAGGACAGGCTGCGGTATACAGAGAACAGGCTGGGGTATACAGAGAAAAGGCTGGGGTATACAGAGAACAGACTGGGGTATACAGAGGACAGGCTGAGGTATACAGAGAACAGGCTGGGGTATACAGAGAACAGGCGGGGTATACAGAGAACAGGCTGGGGTATAGAGAGAACAGGCTGGGGTATAGAGAGGACAGGCTGGGGTATACAGAGGACAGGCTGGGGTATACAGAGAACAGGCTGGGGTATACAGAGAACAGGCTGGGGTATACAGAGGACAGGCTGGGGTATACAGAGGACAGGCTGGGGTATACAGAGAACAGGCTGGGGTATACAGAGGACAGGCTGGGGTATACAGAGGACAGGCTGGGGTATACAGAGATCAGGCTGGTGTACACAGAGGACAGGCTGAGTTATACAGAGAACAGGATGGGGTATACAGAGGACAGGCTGAGGTATACAGAGGACAGGCTGTGGTATACAAAGGACAGGCTGTGGTATACAGAGAACTGGCTGTGGTATACAGAGGACAGGCTGGGGTATACAGAGAACAGGTTGGGGTATACAGAGGATAGGCTGGGGTATACAGAGGACAGGCTGGGGAATACCGAGGACAGGCTGGGGAATACCGAGGACAGGCTGGGGAATACCGAGGACAGGCTGGGGAATACCGAGGACTTGCTGGGGAATACCGAGGACAGGCTGGGGTATACCGAGGAAAGGCTGGGGTATACCAAGGACCTCCTCCATGGTCTGCACTCACCTGTCGTCTCCCCTGCTCAGGAGATTGTGTCAGAAAGTTCCTCCCCACTCTATGATATGGGCGGGGCAAGGGAGGAGACTTGCTCCCACACTGATTTCCCGGCTCTGGCTGTCAGTGCGAAGCACAGAGTGCAGACTCAGTGAGAGTGCCGTGGCTTTGCGGGACAGCGCAGTGACAGGCAGCTCGCGACACTCTCATGGTAGGACCGGCCCTGGACTCTGGGCTATGGGCCCCAGATTCGGGGCTCTAACCTCAATAGCCACCCCTTAACCACTTGTCGCCCGCCCTATAGTAGATTGACGTCGGCAAAGTGGTTTTAAAATCCTGACCGGACGTCAAATGACGTCCGCCAGGATTCGGTGTTATTGCGCGCCCCCGGGGGCGCGCACTGCACCGATCGGTAATGCCGCTTGTCCCCCGGACACAGCGCATACCCGATCAGGGTAAACAGCGAATTTCATTGGCTGTTTACCATGTGATCGGCTGTGTCAAATCACAGCCGGTCACATGTCCAAACAAATCGGAGGCGCGCCTAATGCGTGCTACCGGGAGCGCGAGGCGCGCCGATCGTGGATGGCGCGTGTCCCTCGGACATAGCCCATCCTCGATCAGGGTAAACTGCCAATAAAATTGGTTGTTTACCCACGTGATCGGCTGTGTCCAATCACAGCCGGTCACAAGTTTAAACAATGTGGCGGTTTCCAGGGATCTCTACTTCTCTCTCTCACACACAGATTGTGAGAGGAGAGAGAAGGAGAGATCTGTGAGTTTTTGGATTTTCTAATATAAAAAATACTGTCTGCACTACACGCCCCCCCCAATAAAAAGAACCTGTCACAGCCCGTCTGGACCTGTCACAGCCCATCTGGACCTGTCACAGCCCACCATCAGTACCATCTGGATCTGACAGCCCATCTGTCACACAGGCCACCAACGGTACCACCATCGGTACCGCCATCAGTACCGCCATCGGTACCGCCATCAGTACTGCCATCGGTACCATCTGGATCTGACAGCCCATCTGTCACAGCCCATCTGTCACACAGGCCACCGACGGTACCGCCATCAGTACCGCCATCGGTACCGCCATCAGTACCGCCATTGGTACCATCTGGATCTGACAGCCCATCTGTCACAGCCCATCTGTCACACAGGTAGCCATCATTACCGCCATCAGTACCGCTATCACTACTGCCGCACAGTCCCGCCATAAGTACCATCACACAGGTCATCAGTAACCTGTCATTACCCTCACACAGGCCCGCCATCAGTGAGCTGTCAGTAGCACCACCAGTACCGCCATGTCTCAAAGAATGTACACACCTGAGGAGGCATATAACATCCTCGCCATGTCGGATGATGAGAGCAATGGGGAGCTCCCATTATCCGATTCTGGTTCGGAATATGAGCCAGTGGAGGATAGTGGATCGGAGTCCGAGTAAGCGGAGGAAACCGCCCCTCCTAAAAGAGTAAGGAGATCAGGACCTAGATCAGAAGACCTGCCTACCACCAGCAGTGCCAGACCCCAGGAAGAGGAGCCGAATACCAGTACTAGAATTACTCATCCAGCCCAAAGAATCCGGGCCCAGTCCTACCTCCCTGATGCCCTGGCAAACCCCTTATGGTTGCCCGCCAACTCAGGATCCGCTACAATCCCCCCTTTCACCGCACAGCCAGGTGTGCAGCCTAACACGTCAAATTTTTCCCAATTGGACTATTTTTATTTGTTTTTCCCCGAAGATTTGTTGCAGTACATGGTGGACCAAACAAATCTTTACGCAGAGCAATTTATTGCTGCCAACCCCAATTCGTCCTACGCCCGTATGTTTAATTGGCGACGTCTCACACTAGAGGAATTCAAATTGTTTTTGGGCCTTAGTTTTAATATGGGGCTTACAAAGAAAAGCGAACTGCATGCCTACTGGTCCACCCGCCCCATCCACCACATGCCCATATTTTCTCCTGTCATGTCCAGGACACGATACAATATGATAATGCGCTTTCTTCATTTTAATGACAATTCGCAGTGCCCTCATCGAGATCACCCCAACCATGAAAAATTATATAAGCTTCGCCCCCTAATAAATAATTTTTCCCAACGGTTTTCTGGAGTGTTTATTCCCGACGAAAATGTTTGTGTAGACGAATCCCTTATCCACTTTACTGGCCGGCTGCAGTTCAAGCAGTACATCCCAAGTAAAAGAGCCAGGTACGGGGTAAAATTGAACAAATTGTGCGATCGAGCCACTGGATACGTGCACAAATTTTGTATTTACGAAGGCAAAGATTCCCAGCTCCAGCCCCGTGATTGCCCCACATATATAGGAACCAGTGGTAAAATTGTCTGGGACCTTGCATACCCCTTGTTCAAAAAAGGATACCACATATATGTAGATAAATACTACAGCAGCTTGCCCCTTTTCCGTCACCCGTATCGTGAACAAACCCTGGCCTGCGGTACCTTCCGAAAAAATAGGAAGGGGTTCCCACAGAATTTGCTTTCAAAACAGCTACAAAAGGGGGAAGCCGCATTCATGAGGAATGAGGAGGTGTTGGTCATGAAGTGGCGGGACAAGAAGGATGTTCATATGATGTCTACAATCCACAATGACAACTTGGTGGAGGCTCAGAGAAGACGTGGCCCCATAGTAAAGCCTGAATGTGTTCATGACTACAATATGTACATGGGGGGGGGGTGGATTTAAACGATCAGATGCTACAACCCTATTTATCAACCCAAAAGTCAAATTATTGGTATAAAAAAGTAGCATTTCATCTCTTTCACATGGCCCTGTTCAATTCATTTGTCTGCTATCAAAAATCATCCGAAAACCAACCCACCTCCTACCTCAAATATTTGGAAGACATTGTCACTGCCCTGATTTACCAGCAAGGACCCGCCCCAGGAAGCATTCGCTCCGATAGTGTGAGTCGATTGCATGAGCCACATTTGCCCTATAGCATTCCCCCCGCAGAATCCGGAAGAAGACGCCAAAAGAGATGTCGTGTATGCTCAAAAGGAGGAGTTAGAAGAGATACAAGTTATCATTGTCCCGATTGTCCCTCCCAACCTGGCCTGTGTATCGGTGATTGCTTCAAAAATTATCACCGATCTATCAGATACCAGTTCCCCTTATTAGTAACAGACTGCCATTTCCCCCTTTCTAATACCTGTGCCTGCCTGCTACTGACCCTGGCCTGTTTACCGACAATGTCTTTGCCTGCCGTTTTAACACCTTTCTGACTTCCACGTGCACCAACCTCAGCCTGTTTACCGACGATGCCTCTGCCTGCCGTTTTAACACCTTTCTGACTTTCACGTGCACCAACCTCAGCCTGTTTACCGACGATGCCTCTGCCTGCCGTTTTAACCACGTTTCTGACTTTCACGTGTACCGACCTCGGCCTGTTAATCGACCATGTTTTGCCTGCCACTTGGACTGATCTTTGCCCTTCTACTTTAGCACACAGGGGTCTCACATATGCGAGGGGCTCCAGAATAGCGTTCTGAGTACAGAAAAACTGAAAATTTAATTCAAATACTTACCGTAATTTTCCTTTCCTGACGAGCTCCATGTCAGCACAGCTGGGTGAGGCTCCGCCCACCCCCACGTGATCAGGACTTAACTATAAATTTTTCACTCACCTCAACCTCAGCGTTTCGTAACTATTACTACTTAACTGGGCGGGTTCTGTGCTGACATGGAGCTCGTCAGGAAAGGAAAATTACGGTAAGTATTTGAATTACATTTTCCGTTTTCCTGACGGCTCCATGTCAGCACAACTGGGAATTAACTAGCAAAAACAGGGGAGGGATAATGCTACACACTCCAATTCTGACTAAAACAGTAACAGAAACCATAATGCCTCTGACAAACCCAACTGTCATGAATATGAATATTTTGTATTACGGATAGTTTGAGACACCCGGCCTGCTCTCACCCTTAAGGTCTGGACCTTTCTAGTGAGAATGGCGTGACTCTCCTGGCACAGCCAGCCTTACAACCTGCAGGCCAAGGAGATGAGGTTATCAACCAAGAGATAATGATTTTACGGCTCCCAGCAAGATTATTATGTGTTCCACCTGAAAAGGACAAACAGATGTACAGAGCTCCTGATGGCAGGAGTCGCCTTGATTAAATATTTTAGCGCTTAGCCCACATCCGATGGGCTAACTTTTTGAGTACTCCCCAAAGGGAACATAGGAGGGAAACCTCTTGTGTGATATGAACTCTAAAGGTCAGTTCAGGCACATATTAGAGCATTGGCATGAGCACCATTCTGTCTGGGAAGTACGCGAGTATGGGTTCTTTAAACCCATGGACACCAATGCTGATGTAATTGCCACCAGTAAATCAGTTTCAGCGAGAAAGTACCACAGGGTGATTGAAGGCATCCAATGAAATAACATCCATCAGCATTGGTATATCTCATTCCGGAAACAAGTTTGGGGTTTCAACCAAATTGAATCTTGAAAAACTGTATAATTAAGCATTGGAAGCTTGCTGAATGCCGGTGAAGACAGCGATAGCCAAAACGCATTTCTATAGCATGCTTGCGTATAGAATTAAGTCAAGCCATGCCTGTAGACATCCGAAGCAGGTTTCTGAAGAGTCCAGCGTAAAATCTTGATCAGCGAATATACTGGGCATATATGTCCTGTTCTACTATAGGCGTGCTTAGCGCTGACCTTTCTCGTTTCGTAGAACTGTTCAAATCTTCACAGAGCATTTGACATCCATTAGGCTCTGCCTCTCTCGACCCAGGCCATCAGCCTGAGCCTGTCGGATGCTGGATGAATGGGACTGGAGAAGATTTGATCTACCAGGCAGAGGGTGTCACTCCTTGACACTCATCAGGATGAGTAGCGGGTACCAAAACTGTCACCTTCCCTCGCCCCAGCCTTAGCTGGAAGCTGAGAATCAGAGGGAGCAGCTGAAAAAGGCATCAGCAGTCTTGGCGATCCATTCTGCGGTCAGCACCTCCACTCCGAGCGCTTGCGGCTCCTGGGCCCTGGAATGGAACTTCAGCGACTCAGTGCCGACTGGGAATGTAAGCGGTCTACCTCTGGCAGACAAAACACCAATCTCTGTTAGTTCTCGAAAGACTCGCAGTAGTCTGGATCATCCATTGTCGTCAGACTTGACCTGGACAAATAGATCGTCTGAAGATTCTTCCGACCAGGCACATAGGTCGCAAATCGTTGGGAGGATTGACTTGGGTGAATTCTAGAATTAGAGAAAACTTCAGAAGTGAGAGACTGAGCCTTGTTTCCAGATGTAGGCCACAGTCGTTGTGCTGTCCAACTTTCCCAGGACAGGCTTACTCTGGATGAGATGACTGAAGGCTAAGAGCCTGAAAAGGTTGCCTTCAACTCCAAGATGGAGTCTTGGATCCTTGACAAAAGACCATTGGTCCTGAGCTCATTGTTACTGAAGAAGGGCTCCCCTAAACTGACTGGTATCTGCCTGTACCACCAGATCGTCCGAGCTGCTGGGGCGAGGCGATTTCTATGGCTCAATCTGAGACGTGAAGGATGAAAGATCTCCAAATATGGCCCAAAATGCTTTCCTTAGGGGACCACGTGTCCATCCACAAGCCGTCCCTATGTTCACAGAGGAACCACATAGTGCCCCTAGGGCATGTATGGGTGGCCCAACCCAAAATAACAGAGAGCATACTGACATGGAATTTCTTATTGACTTCTTGGACTAAGCATTTGCTTCCTTGTCTTTCCTGGACTCCCATCCAGAAAAGCGCAGGAGCTACGCTCTCTGGCGTGAGCGTGAGCGTGGACAATAACTCTTGAGTTTTCGGTCTTCTTTAACTCAGTAGACCTTCATCTTGAGGCAGGAGGCTAGACTGGCCACTATTTAATTTAGGCTTGGTCTTCTGCGATTAAGAAAAAAAAAATGCAGTGAGCGCGTTTGTCCTTGAGGGTCGCACCTTCCGATGGTAAGGTCATGTGAATGGCCGATCCTACAAGGGACACATACTAACCAGCGGGGTGGTCCCAACCCTTGGTCCTCTATTCGTTCCAAAGGGCGTAACTTTGACATCCTGCTGTGACAATATCCTCCAATCTTGACGAACAAGCACTTGATCCATTCAACATCCAGCCGTCTTTTGGAGGTATTTAAAATACTTCCAAAGTTTCACCTCTATACACAGGCATTTCACCAACCTTAGCAATCTGGACACAGGTCGTCCTCTTTCTCCTGTTCAGAAGAGACTGGAGAGAGTTGATTGGACCAAGAAGGCCCTGAAAGAATGCTGGACATTGCCAAACAGATGGTCCCCATATGAGAAGAATCTAGTCATTCCTTCAGAGTGTCTTGACCATCTGCTTAATTGTGACAACTGGTTAGGTGTCGTCATCTTTATCCTAGGTTGCTTGAACTAGGTAGCATCCTTGCCGTCTGTTTCTTTATGGAAGGATCTGAAGCGGATTGTTTGCTTGGGAAGGCTTGGAGAATTCACAGGGTGAGTGGAAACACTCCTTTAGAGCGTATTGACCACATGTTTCATTAGTGCGACCACCTGTTAGGCGCTGTCATCCATATCCTTGGTTGCTTGATAAAGCAGACTGTGTGCAGTCATGTCCATCTGGAAGTTTGGAGAATGGGCTGCTTCACCTGGTATGGACAGGCGGCTTCTCATTATCAGAGCAGATAACCCTTTCATATGGTGAGCTGAAAACACCCCTTTAGAGTGTATTGGCAATTTGTTTATTGGGTGTAACACCTTTTAGGTGTCACCCTCCTCCCTGGCTGTTTAAGCCAGTGGGATACATACTGTCATGCTCATCCAGAAATTTGGAACATGCGCAGCTTCCCCTGGTGTGGACAGGCAGCTTCTCATTGTCAGAGCAGATGACCCCTTTTACAGGGTGAGCCGAAAACACCCCTTTAGAGCGTATTGGCAATTTGTTTATTGGGTGTAACACCTTTTAGGTGTCACCCTCCTCCCTGGCTGTTCCAGCCAGTGGGATACATACTGTCATGCTCATCCGGAAATTCTGAAGATTGGCTGTTTCACCTGGTGTGGACAGGCAGCTTCTCATTGTCAGAGCAGATGACCCTTTCACAGGGTAAGCCAGGAACTCCCCTTTAGAGCGTATTGGCAATTTGTTCATTGGGTGTAACACCTTTTAGGTGTCACCCTCCTCTCCGGCTGTTTAAGCCAGTGGGATAAATACTGTCATGCCCATCCGTGTATTCCTCTTATAGAGCTTGAGGAGGTATGTTTGCTTGGGAAAGTCATGAGACTGCTCCTTCATGTTCATCCATGTCTTCTTATTGAAGGGCCTGAAGCATGTTCGTTCTGAGATTGGTAAACACTAATAGATAACCTCACCACAGGGCTTGTACACCATTCAGCAAACCAACCCATAGACCCGGGTCACACTGGTGCGTTTTTAACATGTGACCCGACCAGACAAATCGCATGAAAATAATATGCGGCAATCGCACCACCCTAATCGGTGCAACGCTGCATCAGCGGCGCCAAGCCAACTTCAACAAAGGCAGTTTTGTACTACCTTGCGATTTCGGGTTGCGGCCTATATTGACATTCGCACAGAGGTCTCTGAAAATTGCGACCGGAACCGAGACTGACCAGCGGGAGACAAAGCTGAATAGCACAGCTTTATTCCCGCAACCCAGTGCGACCCTGGACCAGGGAAAAAAATGGTTAAATGCAGTAAATAGATTGCTTAGTAACAAACCCTGAGGGGTTAAACACAGCTAGAGGGAGGCAGAAGCTTCCATCTACAGCCCTGTTAACCAGATGGAGGTTAATTTGGCTAGGATCTAATCCTGGGAATCAGGTTATGATGAAAATGTTTGTTTCAGAACAGCAACACAAAGGTAGGAATTTGTAACAAAATTACAACCATCTGCAGTGTACGAAAACCAAGGGAATTGTAGACATCATAGACATGCTTCTCCAAACCCTTTTTTCTTCTTTTTTTTTTTTTTAAAGGAAGACCAAGATCACATAGAAAAAATACAAGGATATCCCATGTCTCCAAAGGCCATGGCTGGATTCAGTAGACATTATTCAGGTGTGCTCCACATACCTTCTCTGCAAAATGCTGGTCTTTGGAGGGGTTTGGCATAGTGGCATGACAGTAAGCCAAACATGAGCAGCCTCCAACCGATTATATCCATGTGTGAACAGACAAAGTGTTACTTTGTGTATCTGTTATGCAGAGTACTCCCTGTCCAGTAATGCAGCATACATTGGATACAAAGCATTTAGCTCACCCAACCTCCGTCATCCGACCGTCGTCGTTGACACAGCGCGGGTGCGTGTGCATGGGGGAGTACTCTGCCACAACCGCTGTCCATCTTGTTTGGACCAAGCGGACCCCAGACACGGCTGTTAGCCATGATAAAGCCGCCCCGAGGACCAGCAGCAGGGCTCCCTGGATTATGGTCATTTAGACTAGACACCAGGGACTTCGTCCAGCTTCATCCACACGTATGGACGGTCCGCCAGCCATTTAGACCGGCTAGGTAGAGGAGCACACCTCCGTCCTGCACGTAGGAGGAAAAGAGAAGAACGCTGAGGTTGAGGTGAGTGAAAAATTTATAGTTAAGTCCTGATCACGTGGGGGTGGGCGGAGCCTCACCCAGCTGTGCTGACATGGAGCCGTCAGGAAATCAGTTTTTGGTTTTCTGTGTTCCCAGAACAGGGTCTGGTTTCCCGGAGGCTTCAAAGAGATTTGGGTGGGAGAAGCCTCTACCCCTGTCCCCCTGGCTCTTAGCTTGACGGTCCTTCCTGCTGCCTGGACCAATACTTTGGCTGTGCTGACCATTGCTCTGCCTGCTGCCTCTACTAACTATGGACAGTATTTCTGCCCGGACATCTCTGCCTCCTGCCTGGACCTGTGCTTTGGCTGTGCAGTGTCTCTGCCTGTCTATTCCTGCCTGCTGCCTGCCTGCTCTCCTCTCCTCTGTGGACCACTGCACTACTAAAACCACAGGTAATCTTTTGTTATTTGGTATGTACCTGCTATGTGCTAGAAATATGAAGGGCCTTCAAAAATGTGATCGGTAGTCAGAAAATTATATGAGTAATTTTATGCTGCTAGAATGCCTGGAGGTGCTATTTGGATGTTGGGCCTCTGTATATGGCCAAGCTGTGTAAAAGTCTCACACATGTGGTATTGTTCTACTCAGGAGGAGTAGCAGAATGTATTTTGGGGTGTAATTTTTGCTATGTACATGCTATGTGTTGGAAATATTTTATAAATGGACAACTTTGTGTAAAAAAAATGCGTGTTCATTCTTTTCCCACGTTTTCCGAAAACTTCTGGAAAAAAATGAACCGTTCAAAAGACTCATTATGCCTCATAGATTATACATTGGGGTGTTTGCTTTCCAAAATGGGGTCACTTTGTGGATGTTTCCATTGTCCTGGTGCTCCAGGGCCTTCAAAATTGAGATAGGTCATCATGAAATTATATGTGTAATTTTGCTGCTAAAATGCCTGGAGGTGCTATTTGGATGTTGGGCCTCTGTATATGGCCAGGCTGTGTAAAAGTCTCACAAATGTGGTATTGTTATACTCAGGAGGAGTAGCAGAATGTATTTTGGGGTGTAATTTTTGCTATGTATATGCTATGTGTTGGAAATATTTTATAAATGGACAACTTTGTGTAAAAAAAATGCGTGTTAATTTTTTTCCCACGTTTTCCGAAAACTTCTGGAAAAAAATGAACTGTTCAAAAGGCTCATTATGCCTCATAGATTATACGTTGGGGTGTTTGCTTTCCAAAATGGGGTCATTTTGTGGATGTTTCCATTGTCCTGGTGCTCCAGGGCCTTCAAAATTGAGATAGGTCATCATGAAATTATATGTGTAAATTTGCTCCTAAAATGCCTGGAGGTGCTATTTGGATGTTGGGCCTCTGTATATGGCCAGGCTGTGTAAAAGTCTCACGCATGTGGTATTGTTATACTCAGGAGGAGTAGCAGAATGTATTTTGGGGTGTAATTTTTGCTATGTACATGCTATGTGTTGGAAATATTTTATAAATGGACAACTTTGTATAAAAAAAATGCGTGTTCATTTTTTTCCCACGTTTTCCGAAAACTTCTGGAAAAAAATGAACCGTTCAAAAGGCTCATTATGCCTCATAGATTATACGTTGGGGTGTTTGCTTTCCAAAATTGGGTCATTTTGTGAATGTTTCCATTGTCCTGGTGCTCCAGGGCCTTCAAAATTGAGATAGGTCATCATGAAATTATATGTGTAATTTTTCTCCTAAAATGCCTGGAGGGGCTACTTGGATGTTGGGCCTCTGTATGTGGCCAGGCTGTGTAAAAGTCTCACATGTGGTATCACCATACTCAGGAGGAGTAGCAGAATGTATTTTTGGGTGTAGTTGCAAGTATGCATATGCTGTGTTCAAGAAATAACCTATCAATACAATAAGTTTGTGTAAAAAAATAAATTAAAAAAATTCTTAATTTTCCCAAGAATTGTGGGAAAAAATTACAACTTCAAAAAACTCACCATGCATCTTACTAAATACCTTCGACTGTCTACTTTCCAAAAAGGGGACATTTTTGGGGTATTTGTACTTTCCTGGATTGTTATTGTATCAAGAAATGAGATAGGCCTTCAGTACATCAGGTGTGATCAGATGTGATAAATTTTCAGTGATTTGCACCCTAACTTGTAGACTCTATAACTTTCACACAGACTAAATAATATCCACTAATTTGGGTTATTTTTACTAAAGATATGTAGCAGTATAAATTTTGGCCCAAATTTATGAAGAAAAATTACTTCTTTGCAAAATTTTACAATAGAAACTAAAAAAAAGTGGGTTTTTTTCAAAATTTTCGCTCTTTTTCCGCTTATATCGCAAAAAATAAAAAACCCAGCGGTGATTAAACACCACCAAAAGAAAGCTCTATTTGTGAGAAAAAAATGATAAAAAATTTGTTTGGATACAGTGTAGCATGACTGAGTAATTGTCAATCAAACTGTGAGAGCACTGAAAGCTGAAAATTGGTCTGGGCGGGAAGGTGTTTAAGTGCCCTGTATGGAAGTGGTTAACGATGCCACTGATAATTACCATTAGTAAATGTAAATAGATATGTGTATAAATATATTTAAACAGCTTAAAAGTTTAGTGATGTGATTTGATAAACTTTGAAGGGAAGAATGCTGTATATTCAGGCTGCCAAAGGGTAGGTTCTATTATTTACCATTTATACTTTATGCAAGAAGACATGACATTAAATTTAGTGACTTAACTAGACTGCGTGGGGCCACGGTACAGTAATTATCTAGACCAGGCAATTTAAATCTCTTTGTTTTCCATATATCCTCTTCAAAGGATCCCCTCATTTAGATATGCAATGAGGGTGGCCATCCTTTCAGGACAGCATTATTTTCCATTTAAAAAGGCGTCCTTCCGAAAAGGTTGTGAACTTGCATACCTAAGTTGGTCATACATGGTTTGAAATTCGGCTGGTTCAGCAGGGACTGGACAAGATTAAAACTTTCAGAGTTGACCCATCAATCAATTTAGGCACAGCCAGTCTGTCAGATTTCTGTTACATACGATTGCTTCCAGTAGCTATAGTTTCTTGCAATAATCATTGCATTCTGCCAGCTGGGAAAGCTCCATGTGCCTCCCCACTTGCAGAGCCTGTCAGATCCTGGAGGGGACAAGGGAGAGATCCTGAGATCACCATAGGGGCTCCCACATTCACATACATATAAAAAGTTGTAGCGGTACCCCCGTAAGGGCTGCTAATAGACTCTGAACCCCATTGGTTACCACGACTCTGCAAATCCTCTCCTACTTCTGACACCTTGGGTTCCATTATGTCACCAGCTGTGATAGTAAATAGAGACTCACACAATATTAACAAAACAAATCAGATATGTTTACTGAGATGACAAACACAAAGAAATGCATAAGTACTTCAACTTTTGATTAATAATGAATATGCTTTTCTTCTTATGCATGAATAACAATATATTTGTTAAAGGGGTCTTCCAGATTCCGATAAGCCTCCTGCCCGCAGACCACCACAACCACCGGGCAAGGGTTGTGGGGATGAGGCCCTTGTCCCCATCAACATGGGGACATCCTCCCCATGTTGAGGGCATGTGGCCTGGTATGGTTTCCGGAGGGGGGGGGGGCGCTCTCTCGTCCCCCCTTCTTTTCCTGTGGCCTGCCAGGTTGCGTGCTCGGATAAAGGGTCTGGTATGGATTTTTGGGGGAACTCCATGCCATTTAAAAAAATAAAATTAAAAAAATTAGGGTGGAGTTCCCCTTAAAATCCACACCAGACCTGAAGGGTCTAGTATGGATATTTGGGGGGAACCCCATGTCATTTTTTTAAAAATTTGATGCAGGGTTCCCCTTAATATCCATACCAGACCTGAAGGGCCTGGTAATTGAATTTGGGGGGACCCCCACGCATTTTTTTTTAATTCATTATAGCTGCGAGTGGTTTTAAATGGCTTTTTTTCCTTCAGAAATGACATTTTGTGCAGGGACAGTTCTAAGCAAAGGAAACCAGCACTGCTTTACAGGCATACTATACACCCCCCCCCCCCAGGTACGAAATTTAAAGGAATATTTCACTTTTTATTGTTTCACTTTATGCATTATTAAAATCACTGCTCCCGAAAAAACTGAAGTTTTTAAAACTTTTTTTTGCATTGACACATTTCCCCTGGGGCAGAACTCGGGTCCAAAAACCCTTTTTAGGACAATAACTTGCATATTAGCCTTTATAATTAGCACTTTAGATTTCGAACGTTCGAGTCCATTGTATTTAATAGGGTTCTAAAGTTCACGCGAACTTTAGGTCTGTTCGCAGGTTCTGGTGCGAACCGAACAGGGGGGTGTTCGGCTCATCCCTACTTCCTTCTGGGACGACAGCCCTGCAGACCAATTTGATGCAGTGTGCGGCATATGGTCTGAGCACTGACAAGCACTGAGCACTTCGGCGGCCACCTCCCATGGAGGCGAACTGTTGCGGCTTTTTTTTTGGTCGTCGGCAACGTGGATTTACATCGCTGGTCATTTTTATAATTTTTTTTATAAAGGACTTGTCCCAAGCTGTCTCTTGTCTTTTTTCCAATTTTTGACACTTTTTTTGGTGAAATAGTAGGTGTACAATGTACCCGTTACCAATTCACATAGGGGGGGCCGGGATCTGGGGGTGCCCTTGATAAAGGGGGCTTCCAGATTCCGATAAGACCCCCCACCCGCAGACCCCCACAACCACCAGGCAAGGGTTGTGGGGATGAGGCCTTGTCCCCATCAACATGGGGACAAGGTGCTTTGGGGTTCAGGCCCCAAAGCATCCTCCCCATGTTGAGGGCATGTGGCCTGGTATGGTTCAGGAGGGGGGGCGCTCACTCGCCCCCCCTCTTTTCCTGCAGCCTGCCAGGTTGCGTGCCCGGATAAGGGCCTGATATGGATTTTTAGGGGGACCCCTAAGTCATTTTTAAAAAGAAAATTGGCGCAGGGTTCACCTTAATATCCAAACCAGATCTGAAGGGCCCGGTATGAAATTTGGGGGGACCCCCATGCAATTTTTTTTTTAAATTTTGGTTCGGGGTTCCCCTTAATATTTATACCAGACCCAAAGGAACCCATGCCGTTTTTTTCAATGAGTTTTATCTGTGTTGCCGAGACCCGACAATTCATTACAGCCGCGAGTAGTTTTAAATTACTTTTTTTGCATCGATACATGTACCTAGGTCCCCATACACTTTTTATGTTTGTGTCCCATAGACTTTAAAGTGGTTGTAAACCCACTTATGCAACTTGCACCTACAGGTAAGCCTAGATTAAGGCTTACCTGTAGGTGCAAGAAATATCTCCTAAACCTACACGGTTTAGGAGATATTTGCAAAAAATGACATGCATCTGTGTCTACGGCGCATGCGCGCCATAGACAATGGCGCATTCATAGGGTTAATCCCATTCACAAATCCGGCTTAGCGATGGCTGCGGCTGGAGAGGGAGACGAAGACGGCTTTGGGGGCCCCGATCTAAGGTAAGTGATGCATAATGAGCTAGTATGCTAGTCATACTAGCTCATTATGCCTTTGTCTTGCAGGTTGGTTTTAAAAAAAAACATTTTTTTTACAGGGTTTACAACCACTTTAATGGTGTTCACATGTTCGCACAAATTTTTCATGTTAATCTCCCATAGACTTTTAAATGGTGTTCTGCGGCTTTCAAATTTGGCACGAACACCGAATAATGTTCGCTATTTGGCGTACAGGCAAACACCCCATGTTCAAGTCAAATTTACGTTCGTCTCGAACATCGGGCTCATCCCTATCCCCATCAACATGGGGACAAGGTGCTTTGGGGGGGACCCCAAAGCACCCTCCCCATGTTGAGGGCAAGCAGCCTGGTATGGTTCCGGATGGGGAACGAGTGCTCGCCCCCCCTTTCCTGGCCTGCCATGGCTGCTTGCTCTGATAAGGGTCTGGTATGTATTTTGAGGGGAACCTCACACCATTTTTTTTACATTTTTGCATGGAGTTCCCCTTAAAATCTATACCAGACCTAAAGGGCCTGGTATGGACTGGGGGAGGGGGGGGCGCACGCCGTTTTTTTCAATTATTTTTTATCGGGAGCCGACGATACATTACAGCCGCGAGATTTTTTTAATTCGATTTTTTACTTTAGAAATGTCATTTTGCTGCAGTACTGTAATAATCGTAAAGATGCGCTACTTTACAGGCAGTCTAACGGGACCCCCAGGCACGATATTTAAATTTTTATTGTTTTACTCTAAGCATTATTAAAATCACTGCTTCAAAAAAACTGTTGTTTTTTTTTTTTTTGCATTGATACATGTCCCCTGGGGCAGTACCTGGGTCCCCATACACCTTTTATGGCAATAACATGCATATAAGCCCTTAAAATGAGCACTTGTTTATGTTTGTGTCCCATAGACTTTAACGGTGTTCGCATGTTCACACAAACTTTTTGTCTGTTCGCATGTTCTGGTGTGAACCGAACCGGGGGGTGTTCGGCTCATCCCTATTGTTATGTTAAAGCTTTCACTTATGAGTACAAACTCTCTCATTTTCAAATCATATCACATGAGTTATTATATTTCAGAGTATACAGATTTTGGGTTATTTACATAAACTTCAAGGGTGTCTTGACTGAAAGAAATTGACAAATACTGATGGAAATACATAGTGGTGATCAAGCCTAAAAAAAAAAAACTACAGTTCACATCACAGCAATTTCCTTTTCCGTCCTATGTGGTTGTAGGCAGGGACCAGTGCTGGTACCCAATAAAAAGTGACATGTGCATGACAAAAAAAATTGTTTTGTTTTGATTCGTTAATCTAATTATTTTGTTTAGTCAATTTGGTTTATTCGTTCAATTCGCATTCGGAATTCGTATTCGGAATTCGTATTTGGAATTTTCAAATTTTCTTTGAATTTAACGATTTTTTTTTCGTTTTGAAATGCAACAAGTGAACAAACAAAAGAAAAAATCTTTATAAAATTATTACAATGACGCCTAAAACACCTTTGGCTTAACAAAAACAGCATTATTTTGAAATGGTACTCTAATAACACACACAGTCTTTGATTTCAGCAATATATGTAGTTAGAATTCGACTGGAGTTCAATGTAAAATTCGATTCAAATTTTTCAGTCTGAATTTCCGAAAATTCGGACAACTTTCTTTACGTTATTCGGAGCATTTGGTAAAATTTGTTTATATTGTAAATCGGGTATTCGGATATATCTGAATCTCAGAATAACGAAAAATTTGTCCGAATATTAATTCGGAACGAAACGAACCGCTCATGTCTAATAAAAAGTAATGGCACCAGGTGAAATGGCTCAAATATTTTAGAGTAAGTAGCAGTTTACACATGGAGCGGGAAGCAGCAATGGTCTGCTTAGCAATCCCAGTGGTATAGGAACAGAGTCTTGGTAATGCAACAGTTCAGCTTGTATCAGTGTCAGCGGCACTTTAATACAGCCCAGATTTTGGTAACCACATTAACCATGCTTACTGTACTGATGGCAGCATCGGAATGAAAAGGATGGCCAATAGTCAGAATAGTGATGCAGCACACTTGCAGACTGACAGATGGCTTAGTCCCAATTCTAAGTCCCAGGATAAAGAAATAGCGGAGAAATCCCTACCCTGTCCCTCATCACCAGGTCTTTCCCTCCCTCTAGTACACTGTCCCTAACCAGCGAGGTTTCTGTCCCTAAACTTTCCATTTCGCAATTGTGCGCCAAAAGCAGTGAGCTAGTGCTTTTTATAAGCACTGCCATCACTAAAGATGGCCACCAGGATCTTCCAGGGTTGCAGCGTCTAATCAGACAGCTGCTACCCTGATGACAAAAATCGGAAGCTTCAGAGAAGCTCTATTCTCCTCCTGTAGCAGCACTGCACCGATATCTAGGAGGCTGCACTGCACCTGCTAACATAACTGTTCAGATACCTAAAAAATGCATATTTATTTTTTGTTTACAAATGGTTTTTATTATAGAAAAGGTCTCAATACAAGTGTAGCACTTACCCCCAATTAAGGGACCGGCTGGTTTTGTTTTGGATCATGCAAACTACCTCCAAGGCTTCCATTGTCAGGGTATAGAAAGTCTTTAGAAAAAGTCAATGTCCACACAAATTTTAAACCTAAACAGGAAGGCTTTATTTTCCTTTTGCAGTGGAAACTTGTAGAGAAAGCAGGAAACGAGAGAAGCATAGGGGAAGGTTCAGGCACGCAACACTAAAGGCACAACGTCGCCACTCAAGCCTGAGTGGGTATTGCTCACCCGGATAGTCCTGTTCACTGGTCCTAGCAGTCGGGATGATGCACGGATCAGTTTATCTGAGAACTTAGGGATGCAAACAGGAATCCTCTGCCACAGGATTATCAAATCTCCCAGCCAAGCAATACAGAGAGACTTTATGCCAGATCGGCGTATTGCAGGGCTTGTAGTTATGGATCCCTCCATAGGTGAGTTTCCAGGCCTCCTCTCGAGACAGCAGTACCATTGCCAGTCTCCTTTGGGGCAGATCCTCCCCTGGCCTCCTTCCCTAAGAGTGGGTGTAACGAGCCCTTTGCTTGCTCGGTTCCACTCTCCCGACATTCCTCTGCTACTATTGGATCATATTGCAGATCGCAACGTCTGATGGTTCGGTCATCCGATGCTCCAGGATTCAAGCTACAGCTATGTGACATTCTAATCCATTTGTGATAGCTCAGAACAAACACCAGGCAGGCTGTATGTAAGTTCAAACAGCCGTCTGGAGGGGAGGTTAGCCTTAAGACAGGGCAGAAGACCCCCCACTGTGTAATAGATTCAAAGGAGAAATACTTCAGTATTCAAAGGTTCATGACAATACTCCCTCCTGGGAAATAGTCCAACAGCCACAGTGGGACCCCGAACAGGTCAACTCGAGGATGTTGGAAAAGTAGTCTTAAGGTTCCAGGTCTGTCTGCCGGGATAACCCATCCGCATTCCTGTCTTGAGGCCCTGGCCCATAATTGGAAGGCAGGAGGCTAGCATTCAGTCCTCTCCAAAAGCCTCTGTCCCGGCTAGATCTGTCACACATCTCCCCTTTCGGCAGGAGACTAACACAGGAGGTGACCCCAGACGAGTTGACTCCGAAGTTAGTCCATAGTTCTATTCCTGAAGGAAAGGTGTACCGCTCGAAGGTTCCAGGTTCCTTCAATTAGCTCCCGCCCTGCTCCACTTCCAGGTGCTGGCTGTGCTCTAATGCTTGAGGAGAAGAAGTTATCTGGACTGCCGCACTCTGGTTAAACGCTTTATTAATGAAGAAAATTAAAATGCCAAAAAAATCCAAAAATAAATAAATAAACAAAATCCATCCAAAGACAATCAAAGGTGAAGGGACATGCAGGGTGACGGCTAACAATAATGGTGCCGCGCGGTATTTCACCATGCGTAGCTATTATGGTATGCGCGCCCTATGGCGCACTGAACAATATCTTAACTCCGACCCTGGTCAAGCCTGACATGGAATAAATCTCAGTCACCTCCTATAGGGATTTCTTCGCATTCCAGCTTTCGGTGGTGCACTTGATGAATAGTATTTTGTAATCCACAACCAGGCAATAACTTGAAACACTATACTGGGGACGGACACTTCAACTCTGTTCTGCTACCGGTCCCCCCAGGAAACAGCAGATAAACGAAACTGTGGGCCTATGCAGTCTATAGGCCTGAACACGGCACAGTCTATTGGTCTGGGCAGGTACCCGCTCACCACTCCGGACGCGATCCCAGTCCGGAACGTCTACCCTGCTGTGTATCCGCACACAGCGTCTGCAACGATCGGGTCCCCGATCCAACTGATGTCCTCACTCGACAAGTCAGATGCCACCCAGGCTCCACAGTGGGGTGGAAGGCTCTTTGGAAGTTGCGCAAGGCCCAGGCTTCAGGCCTTGCTTTGCAGCAGATCTGCACAGGAAGAAACTCTTGCTTGCAGCGCGGTGTCCAAAGAGGCCGAGCTCCGCCTCGCCTCCTCCTTAAATAACCCCTCCCATGAGTCTCTGCGGTGGCTAACTGCACTCTGGGTGCCGAACGGGGTCCTGGGTAACGTAGTCCCGGGGCCTTAAAGGAGACCCCGCTACACACTCCCCCCACTTAAACTCTTTGGTCCCCAAAGATAACATAAACTTAAATCACAGAATGTACAACATCAATCAAAGTGTCGTATGATGTTGGCAGAGGAAATTCCCACCAAAACCGAGGTAGTGAACTCCCCTGCCCACAGGTCACACTATCATTAGTGTCCTGCCTAACTGTGCCAGAGAGTGAGTTGGGGTTGCCTCCCACCAAATGAACAGTGGGAGGATCAAGGTCTTCCATACTCCTTCTGGCAGTAACTACGGTGTCTTCCGCACTCCTCCCCATCTGTGGGTAAGTTAATCTTCTGGGAGGCTTTATGGCTCTTCGCTTCCTCTGTCCTCTTGGACTTTCTGTCGAAGCGGGCTCCTCCTCCGGAATCGACTTAGGAATCTCCTCTGTTTCGGGAACACTGGACTCCCGAGCAGGGAGATACATGGAATCCCTTGGATCTTCCTCTGGGGGTAAGTCACAGACACTCTCCCAAGCATCTGACCAAGGACTGGACGGGATGAACTCAGTGGCTTCTGCATTCAGTGTCTGGTCCTCAGTAGGGATGAGCTTCGAGTTCGAGTCGAACTCATGTTCGACTCGAACATTGCCTGTTCGCCCGTTCGCCGAACAGCGAACAAATTGGGGTGTTCGCGGCAAATTCGAAAAATCTATGGGAGAAATCTAAAGTGCTAATTATAAAGGCTTATATGCAAGTTATTGTCCTAAAAAGTGTTTGGGGACCCGGGTCCTGCCCCAGGGGACATGTATCAATGCAAAAAGAAGTTTTAAAAACGGCCGTTTTTTCGGGAGCAGTGATTTTAATAATGCTTAAAATGAAAAAATAAAAGTGAAATATTCCTTTAAATTTCGTACCTGGGGGGTGTGTATGATATGCATGTAAAGTGGCGCATGTTTCCCGTGCTTAGAACTGTCCCTGCAAAAAATTTCATTTTTGAAAGAAAAAAAGTCATGTAAAACTCATTCGCGGCTATTAATAAATTGTCGGCTCCCGGCAATACATACAAAAGTCATTGATAAAAAAAAAAAAAAAAAAGCGTGGGGGTTCCCCAGAATTCAATTACCAGGCCCTTCAGGTCTGGAATGGATATTAAGGGGAACCCCGCCGCAAATAAAATAAAAAATTGACGTGAGGTTCCCCCAAGTATCCATTCCAGGCCCTTCAGATCTGGCATGGATTTTAAGGGGAACTCCACCCCAAATTTAAAAAACAATGGCGTGGAGTCCCCCTAAAAATCCATACCAGACCTCTTTATCCGAGCACGCAACCTGGCCGGCCGCAGGGGAAAAGGGGGGGACAAGAGAGCGGCCCCCCTCCCTCCTGAACTGTACCAGGCCACATGCCCTCAACATGGGGAGGATGTCCCCATGTTGATGGGGACAAGGGCCTCATCCCCACAACCCTTGCCCGGTGGTTGTGGGAGTCTGCGGGCGGGGGGCTTATCGGAATCTGGAAGACCCCTTTAACAAAGGGGACCCCCAGATCCCGCCCCCCCCCTATGTGAATTGGTAAGGGGTACATTGTACCCCTACCATTTCACGAAGAAAGCGTAAAAAAATGTTTAAAAAAACACACAAACACCTTGAAAAAAACACACAAACACCTTGAAAAAACACACAAACACCCCCCAGGTACGAAATTTAAAGGAATATTTCACTTTTATTTTTTCATTTTAAGCATTATTAAAATCACTGCTCCCGAAAAAACGGCCGTTTTTAAAACTTCTTTTTGCATTGATACATGTCCCCTGGGGCAGGACCCAGGTCCCCAAACACTTTTTAGGACAATAACTTGCATATTAGCCTTTATAATTAACACTTTAGATTTCGAACGTTTGAGTCCATTGTATTTAATAGGGTTCTAAAGTTCACACGAACATTTTGTCTGTTCGCAGGTTCTGGTGCGAACCGAACAGGGGGGTGTTCGGCTCATCCCTGGTCCTCAGCATCTTCTTCAGGTGGAAGATCAATAGCAGAAGTTTTTGGAGCCTGGGAAGGCCAAAGCCAACCAAGTTCTTCTCCCTCATCTTCACTTGTTTCCGAGGTCTCTGTATCCCCGATCCGGGGGTCTGAGACCGAGTGTTTGGTCGGGAAGTATCCAGACTGGAAGTTGGCTCAGGGGAATTCATCACAGGGGGGATCCGGACTGCCTCAGCCAGTGGGAGTAGGTGGTTCCGGTGCCAGGTCTTCAAGGGCCCCACCTTCCCTTCTGGTTTAAGTCTGTAAACGGGTAGGCCCGGCAGTCATTTTCAAACAACATACGGTTCAGGTCTCCATCTGTCTGCAAGCTTGTTTTTTCCAGGGATCCCCAAATTCCGCAACAACACTCTGTCTCCAGGTTGTAGATCTTGGATCCTAACTTTTAAGTCAAAATTTTTCTTGTTGCGGGCCCCCCTTTGCTCCGAGGCCGCCTGGGCCTGTTCGTAGGCCAATTTCAAATTACGTCTGAGCCTATCGACATATCCCTTGTGGGAAGTAGCAGAACAATGGTCTATGGAAGTGCCAAAGGCCAGATCTACGGTGTAACGAGCCCCTTGCTCGCTCGGTTCCACTCTCCCGACACTCCTCTGCTACTATTGGATCATATTGCAGATCGCAACGTCTGATGGTTCGGTCATCCGATGCTCCAGGATTCAAACTACAGCTATGTGACATTCCAATCCATTTGTGATAGCTCAGAACAAACACCAGGCAGGCTGTATGTAAGTTCAAACAGGAATCTCATTTCATTGGATGCACACACACACTCTTATGCAGCAGTTTTGAACACACTGCCCCCAACAACCACTTTCCTATTGGTCAATTGTAAAGTACATTGTAGTTTTTAATTAGGTTCTCTTGGCCATGCAAATGAGGACTTGAAACAGGGTCAGCAGGGATTGGTCCGATAGCATGAATAGGAGAACGGAGATGTGTATTGACACAGAAGCCCCAGGGGGTAATTAAAGTACATAAACAAACAGTCAAACACAGAACAATGCTTTTCTTCCAGACCATGGAGCCGTCTGGAGGGGGGGTTAGCCTTAAGACAGGGCAGAAGACCCCCCACTGTGTAATAGATTCAAAGGAGAAATACTTCAGTATTCAAAGGTTCATGACAATACTCCCTCCTGGGAAATAGTCCAACAGCCACAGTGGGACCCCGAACGGGTCAACTCAAGGATGTTGGAAAAGTAGTCTTAAGGTTTCAGGTCTGTCTGCCGGGATAACCCATCCGCATTCCTGTCTTGAGGCCCTGGCCCATAATCGGAAGGCAGGAGGCTAGCATTCAGTCCTCTCCAAAAGCCTCTGTCCCGGCTAGATCTGCCACACATCTCCCCTTTCGGCAGGAGACTAACACAGGAGGTGACCCCAGACGGGTTGACTCCGAAGTTAGTCCATAGTTCTATTCCTCTAATGCCGGTATCCACACAGTACCCCAAATAAATTGCTCCAAACAGAGCATTACTTACCCAGCCAACCTCTGCCTCTCTTAGAGAACATACCTGCCGCTGGGGAGAGGCCTGGACTGGCCCTTCTCCCTGGAGTCCTTTCAGCCGCTGGAGAGAAGACAGGGTGACCGGGCTCAGTCCGTCATGCTGTTGGGGATCTGAACCAACTGCCTAGCATTCCTGGGGTATACAAGTGAAGACTGAATTCCCATCCCCTTGTGGTAGGTGAAAATCCCCTAGTGCTTGCAAAGCAAGGTTGACATCCTCCTGTCTCAGTGTCACACCATTTTCTGGGGTTGTGTCAGTGAAGACCGAAGTCCCATCCACTACCACAGGAACTCCCTCTTCTGTTAGTTGAGTGCAGAGGCCAGCGGCACTCTGCTCTGTTGCCAGCTCTTCTGCTGGGTTGCTGTGCGTGGAGACCGCAGTCCCATCCACTGATCTCCGCTCAAGTTTCAGTTGTGTGCAGAGGCCAGTAGCATTCTGTCTTGCTGCCAGTGATTCAGCTGGGGGTAAAAGCTTTACCACCTCAGCTTGTTGCTGGAGAGAGGGGCCAACTGCCCCGGCTCCCTGAAACTCCACAGTTGTTTCCGGTGCTGGGCAGAGGTTGCTAGCACTCTGCCCTGTTGCCAGCACTTCTGCTGGGGACTCCACACCATCTGCTCTGGCTAACTGTTGGGGAGGGAAAAGGGCTGCTTCTCCCCCCTGCATCTCTGAAATCCACTGGGAAAGAGGAACCATCACCTTCTCAACTCGGGCCTCCAAAACTGCCACGGGTGTAGAGCAGGGGTCTACAGTACTCTGTCCTGCTGCCAGTACTTGAGCAGGCGATGCATAATCCCTAACATCCTCTGAACAGTCCCTTAAGTCCATACCTTCTGAAATCTGTGGCTGGGGAGATGAGCCAACTGCCCTAGCTCCCTGGAACTCCATATCATCCACTTCGGCTTTAGGGATGGCAATCTTCAGATTTTCCACTGCCGATTCTTCAGCCAGGCTAGCTCCCTGGAACTCCATATCATCCACTTCGGCTTTAGGGATAGAAATCTCCAGATTTTCCACTGGCGATTCTCTGGCATGCTGCGGGACAGGTACATTCCTCCATCCAAGATCATCCCAAGCAGAAACAGGATCATCAAGGTCAGTCAGCACTTCTGCTTTGGGGATGGCAATCTCCAGATTTTCCACTGCCGATTCTTCAGCCAGGATTTCATAGTTGTCCACTGGTCTTTCCTGATAGTCCCAGGCAAAGGTAGCACCACCCTGCTGCTGAGCAGATTCTAGCAGCTGTCTGTAGGCGATCTCCGATTACCGTATTTTCGCCATACTCCGCTCATGTTGTCGCTCTAGTTCTCTCTGTTTTTGCTCTAGTTCTCTCTGTTGTCGCTCTAGTTCTCTCTTTTGTCGCTCTCGTTCTCTCTTTTGTTGCGCATCCTGCAGCTGGATGCCTCTAATGGCTTCCTGTATGGCGGTGTCTGATGGGTTAGCACCATATAATGCCAAGCGATGTCGAACTCGTTGCTGAAACAAATCTTCAACTGACCGGGGTCCTGCATCACAATCCTTCGGCTGCATTGCTGGTCCTTCAATGTGGTGGTTTGGAGTGTCCCAGTAACTGGAGAGCAAATCCCAACGCTGCCAACCAATGTAACGAGCCCCTTTGCTCGCTCGGTTCCACTCTCCCGACACTCCTCTGCTACTATTGGATCATATTGCAGATCGCAACATCTGATGGTTCGGTCATCCGATGCTCCAGGATTCAAGCTACAGCTATGTGACATTCTAATCCATTTGTGATAGCTCAGAACAAACACCAGGCAGGCTGTATGTAAGTTCAAACAGGAATCTCATTTTATTGGATGCACACACACACTCTTATACAGCAGTTTGAACACCCTGCCCCCAACAACCACTTTCCTATTGGTCAATTGTAAAGTCCATTGTATTTCTCAATTAAGTTCTCTTGGCCATGCAAATGAGGACTTGAAACAGGGTCAGCAGGAATTGGTCCGATAGCTTGAATAGGAGAACTGAGATGTGTATTGACACAGAATGTGTATTGACACAGAAGCCCCAGGGGGTAATTACAGTACATAAACAAACAGTCAAACACAGAACAATGCTTTTCTTCCAGACCATGGAGCCGTCTGGAGGGGAGGTTAGCCTTAAGACAGGGCAGAAGACCCCCCACTGTGTAATAGATTCAAAGGAGAAATACTTCAGTATTCAAAGGTTCATGACAGTGGGCTTCCCGAAAATGGGTAGCATGGGATCCTCTTCTTCAATGGAGGACCCAGCCAGCGGAGCTGGGCCTACCAGGCAGCGATGCAGCCTCGGGCTGAAGGTGCCCAGGGCTGGAACACACTCACACACTCCGTGCCATGCGGGCCACGAGGCGCGCACACCAACAGAGAACCCCAATCAATGGCGTCTGCCCCTTATGTACCCTTTCCCAGCATGCACAGCAGGCTAACCACGCCCACCGCACGGCGGCCGAGTAAGGACACCCAATGTGCTGTGATACCCCTGTATTTCAACCTGAGCCGGTGGTGGCAGTGCCACCTACAGGTGAACAGGGAACACAACTGTCAGGCAGTATCACACCCAGAGCAGAAGCAAAATTTAGAACAATCAGCTGGTCTGAGCCTAACTACTGGCTCAGACTACCCCTAAATTTAACATAGCGTCCCAACTATTTTGGAGGGGCGCTACACAAGTTTGTTGTACAATGATAAATATGAGTATAGGGAATGTGGTACAATTATATACATGAATAGCAGTAAAAAAAAAAGGGTGTAGCAATGGTAGGGGTGGATACTTGAACTAAGATTGTTGCATATTTCATAGTTTCATAGTCACATAGTTCAACCATTCTCTTAGAGAGAAAAAAGAAGAAGACTTTTACTGCTAACACTGTAAAAGTCACATCTTAACCACTTCAGCTCCGGAAGATTTTACCCCCCTCCTGACCAGGCCATTTTTTGTGATACGTCTCTGTGTTGCTTTAACTGACAACTGCGTGGTCGTGCAATGCTATACCCAAATAAAATTGATGTCCCTTTTTTCCCATAAATAGAGCTTTCTTTTGGTGGTATTTGATCACCCCAGCGTTTAAAAAAAAAAAAAAAAAAAATTAATTTCTGCTATAAAGCACATCCAATAAAAAAATGTAAAAAGTCAAATTTCTTCATCAGTTTAGGCCAATTTGTATTCTACTACATATTTTTGGTAAAAACATCCCAAAAAACGTGTATTGATTGGTTTGTGTTATAGCGTTTACAAACTTTGGTATAGATTTATGGACTTTTTTTTTTTTTTATTGCTTTTACTAGTAATGGCGGCAATCAGTGATTTTTAGCGGCACTGTGACATTGCGGCGGACAAATCTGACACTAAGTGACACTTTTTGGGGATCAGTGACACCAATACAGTGATCAGTGTTAAAAAAATGCACTGTATAAATGACACTGGAAGGGAAGGGGTTACCATCAGGGGCAATCAAAAGGTTAAGTGTGCTCCTAGGGAATGCTTTCTAACTGTGTGGGGGATGGACTGACTGGAGGAAGATAGACATCTGTGCTCCTGATTAGCAGGAACACAAGATCTCCCTGTTCCTCCCAGACAGAACGACGGTCCGCCTTGTTTACATAGACAGACCAACGATCTGCCTCTCCAGCAAACAATTGGGGGTGGCCAGTGGATATCACAACCACCGGACGCACTGATTGGCTCCTGCTGTGTTAAATCACAGCGGGAGCGAGGCTCCGGCGGCACGCGTGCATGTTCCAGAGCTGAGGAGAGAAAACACGTACAGGTACGTGACTTTGCGCTTAAAGAGGAGTTCCACCCAGGGGCGGATCCAGAGTCTTTTCTCGGGAGGGGCACTGCCAAAAAATGTTTTTTTTGTGGGAAATTTATCGGGGAAATGGCTGGTGTCGGCGCTTCAATCATCCCGGCACCATGGTTGTTATGGTGTCAGGATGATTGAAGCGCATTATTTCTATTATTACATTGTAATATAAAATTAAATAGTTCAATGCAGAATCAGTGGGAGTCCCCAGTTTGTCACTTGCCACCGTCGCCTGCAATTAGTGGGAGCCCCGAGCGTGTCACTTGCCACACGTTGCGGATTGTCACTTTCCACGTCACCTGCCACATCTTGTGGATTGTCACTTGCCACACCTTGTGGATTGTCACTTGCCACATCACCTGCCACACCTTGCGGATTGTCACTAGCCACACCTTGCGGATTGTCACTTGCCACGTCACCTGCCACACCTTGCTGATTGTCACTTACCTGCCACCAGATGCAGATTGTCATTTGCCACGTCACCTGACACAATTTGCGGATTGTCACTTGCCACGTCGCCTACCACACCTTGCGGATTGTCACTAACTTGCCTGCTAAGGTGTAGTTTTGGTTGTCTCTTGCTGTGTCCCAGACTCCCAGAGTCAGGCAGCAGGGAGATAATGTAATCTATCTGCTGCCTGCACAGTGAGGGCAGAAGTCACTGCAGGAATGCAGGGCAGGCACGGGCGGTGAGAGATGATCTCTCTGCTCCCCCGCTCCCGGCTAGCTGATTGGCCAGCTGCCACACTGAGCCTGCTCTCTCACTCTCACCTGCGCTGCCAACACACTGAGCAGCACGGTCTGCCCACGAACCGCGCCGCCCACCCACAAACCGCGCCGCAAGCGGAGCCGCCCGCTTTCTTACCCGTCTGTGGAGACGCACGCTATCGCACCTGCCCGCAGAGCGGCCTGACGTGACTCACTGACGTCACTCATAGCTAGACGCCAAGCGGCCCAGGCGTTAGCAACGAGTGCAGGGAAGAGGCTCCACCCACCTCCTCCTCCGCTTCTGGTATCGTGTCAGTGCGCCGCGTAACTACATTAGACGAGTCTCTCTCTCGGCGCCGCTGATCGGCTGGTGTGGGAAACTGAGAGAGAGACTCAGAGAGGCAGCGGCAGCCGCAGAACAAGTTCTGTATATACTTGAGTATAAGCCGACCTGAATATAAGCCGAGGCACCTAATTTTACCCCAAAAAACTGGGAAAACGTATTGACTCGAGTATAAGCCTAGGGTGTCCATCTGCATGCCTCACTGTGCCTCACTTTGCCTCACTGTGCACATGCCTCACTGTCCCCATGCTTCACTGTGCCCATGACTAGACTGATGTTTAACATGGGAGTCTATGGAAGGAGTGCCTGGCTTTGAAAAATCGGTTCTCCCCGGCCGTAGGTCTCCCAGACACCATTTCACACATGTAGAAGAGACATGGGGCTATATGTGTGCCAAGTTTTGGGTCCAGGGGACCTACGACTGGCCAGTACCGGGTCTGCAAAGTCACCGGAGAAATGACCGTTTAACATTGGAGTCTATGGAAGGGGTGCCCGGCTTTAAAAAATCAGTGCTCCCCGGGCCGTAGGTCCCCCAGACACCAAACTTTGCACACTTGTAGAGGAGACATGGGGCTACATTTGTGCCACGTTTGGGGTCCTGGGTCCCCAAAGTTCAGGAGATCAGGCGTAAAAAAAAAAAACCCAGAGCAAGTGAGTGTGACAGATGGTCTCGGGGGGGGGCAATTGTCCTGTTGCCCCCCCTGGATCCGCCCCTGGTTCCACCCTAAAATAGATAGGCGCTGTATCCGCAGATATCTACGCCATGTCCGGCCCCTCCTCTGTCACCCTGATGTCTTCTGGGAGACACAGGTCCTAGAAGACAGCAGGAACCAGTGAGATTGTGCAGCACGACTCGCGCATGCGCAGTAGGAAACCAGGAAGTGAAGCTGCAAGGCTTCACTTCTTAATTCCCTTACCGAAGATGGCGGTGCCTCCACCCGTGAGCAGGGGGACAGATCAGCTTCGGATGAGGACATCGGGGGCGCCCTGGACAGGTAAGTGTCCATATTTTAAAAGTCAGCAGCTGCAGTATTTGTAGCTGCTGACTTTAAAAAAAAGTTCTGCGGAACTCCGCTTTAAGGGCCACCCTGCCGCAGTATATGTACGTGGGGCAGTCCTTAAGTGGTTAAAATAAGAAGTTTTAATACACAGTGGACTGCAAGCTAACAAAAAAACAGGAAGCCAATGAATCAAATAGGTCAGTTTCAACCTATATGTTTATGTATATAATGCAGACATATATCTAAGGAACACCTACCGTATATACTCGAGTATAAGCCGACCCGAATATAAGCCGTGGCACCTAATTTTACCGCAAAAAAATGGGAAAACGTGTTGACTCGAGTATAAGCCTAGGGTGTCCATCTGCATGCCTCATTGTGTCCATGCCTCACTGTGTCCATGCCTCACTGTGCCCATGCCTCACTGTGCCCATGCCTCACTGTGCCCATGCCTCACTGTGCCCATGACTAGACTGACGTTTAACATGGGAGTCTATGGAAGGGGTTCCCGGCTTTGAAAAATCGGTGCTCCCCGGCCGTAGGTCCCCCAGACAACAAACTTTGCACACTTATAGGGGAGAAATGGGGCTACATGTGTGCCAAGTTCTGGGTCCAGGGGACTTACAACTAGCCAGTACCGGGTCCCCAAAATCACCAGAGAAATGACTGTTTAACATCGGAGTCTATGGAAGGGGTGCCCGGCTTTGAAAAACCGGTGCTCCCTGGTCGTAGGTCTTCCGGACAACAAGCTTTGCACAATTGTAGAGGAAGAGTGGGGCTACATGTGTGCCAAGTTTGGAATCCAGGGGACCTACGGATGGCCGGTACCGAGTCCATAAAATCCGGGAGATCAGGCGCAAAAAGGTGACTCGAGTATAAGCCGAGGGGGGCATTTTCAGCACAAACAAATGTGCTGAAAAACTCGGCTTATACTCGATATACGCGTATATACGGTATATGTATTTTCTCTTTTGGATAAAGTATGTGCTGCAATTGGTTTAAGAAACATATCTAAGAATGAAGATTGTAGGATACAAAACCACCCTGGCATGTTAAAGCGGAGGTTCACCGAAAATATAAACTATCTTCCTAATCAATCAATGCACTATGTACATCATTAAAAGGCAGGTCACTGTCTTATAAATACATACATACCGTAGTATTTAGATTCGAATGGAGACTTCCGGGATTCATCTCCCGCGGGAGGAGGCGTGTCTAAGCCTTTTCCCTGAGCCGCAATGATAGTTGGGAGTTCGCAGCAATGTATTCTGGAAGCACAGTGTCGTGCTTCCCAAGATACATTGTGTATCGCCGAGCAGCGAAATCTCGAAAGATTTCACATACTAAGTGACGCGTGACGCCGGTCACGTGACGAGCGTGTCTCTACATTCTCCATTTTAAAAAAGGGCATGCAGGTAAATCTTGCTATTATCTACCTGCACACACGAGGCAAAGGAGGCGATACTAGCGCGATTGTAAAAACACTACCTATGCAGCTGCAGCTCTATCCCTGTACTGAGCTGTGTCAGTTTTTTTTTTTTTGCAAACCATCACAACGGGGCGTGAACTATCATTGACGCCACCCGTTGTGATGGCAACCAGTTTGTTTACGGTGCTACAGCAGTGAATGCTGGGATGGCATTCACCGCTTCCAGGAAATACTTGCTTGTGGGCTTCACAATGCCCACAAGCAAAATAGAAATACGCAGTAAAGGATTTTATAACTCCGTTTTTCTTACGAAAACGGACACAGGATAATTGAGGAGACCAAAAAAGTGAGTGTACGTTTCAATTGTTAAACCACATGAAATCATCCAAAAAAAAAAAACGATCTGCCGCGGAACCTCCGCTTTAAGGACTTTTAGGAATACTTAAAATTTTATATACAGTATCTTGGTGTTATGGGAGTTGAAAGAGGGACACGAGTGTATAATGTGCATATTCCACGCTAGTTGTACAACATTTTAGCTAGATGCTTGAAGTAAAGCAATCCATTCTGAACAAAACACATTTTAGAAAATAGTCAGTACAACAAAATGTTTACATCTTGACAGGCAGCTCAAACAGTTTGGAAAAGCCACAGCCACTCTGATGACAAGTGTAAGTCTCAGATACCTTTAGGCTGGGTTCAAACTAGTGCGAATTGGATGTGGGTTTTTCCGTATCCAATTTGTAATAGCAGGAGATTGTGACCTGCTCTCTATGGAGCCGGTTCACATATCTCCGCAGCGGCTCCAGTGCGATTTGCACAGTAACGCTGTGCGTCTTTTGGTCCGTTTCAGGTCTGAATTCAGCACAAAATTTGGGCTGAAATTGGACCTGAAAAAATGAATGCTGTGAGCCGGTGCGTGCTCATATGTGAACCCAGCCTCACAGTTTTTCTTAGATTAAAACTTTAGAGACAGGCATCAGCTTTGCTCTCCGGAAATATAAAAAAATAGAAAAGAAAGCCACAATCCGTCAGTCTCTTCTGAAAGAAATGTTGTAAATGCATCAGTACTCCACTGACCAGTGTGAGTCAGGTGTACCTGATGGCTTTTCATGCTTAGGCAAGGTTGGGGATATGTACATACTAGAACAAGAAGAGGTGTGGACCTGGTGACCCGATTTCAATAAAATTAGCAAGGGGTGCCACTCACAATTAAGGGAAGGGTGTCTCCAATTATGCATATACACGAAAACCAGAGAAAACAAAAAAAGAGGGGAGATTATGATAGACCACCCAAAGGCCAATTCCTCGTAAAAATATTTTATTTGAAAAAAGGCATTGAAAAACAGCAAGGCTCCTACAGCATACTAATATCTCACTCCCTCCTAAAATACACCACCATCTCCCCAATAATATATACCCTTCGGAACCAACACCCTAAGACCCACCTCCCAGACACAGGAACCCACTAGGACCCTCCCATAAGAAACTGTGACAAATGTGACTGTATAAACTAGACCCCCCTAAAAAGAGAAATGGAACCCCTGATAAAGCACCTGCACGGTAATATTACCTATAGTCCATAACAACCAAATGACCCAACAAATCACCAGAGATCTTTTATATTGTAGTACTGCGCCTTAAAGCCACAATGGGCGAATGCGGTACACAACCAACACACAGGAAATCCCGTGGAGAGCACCGTCACTGTATATTTAGTATCATTAACACATTTGTGTATCTCTATGCATGCAGTCCATCCAATATCATTGAATATCAATATCTGCTGTTGAAGCTCAGGTACATCACTGTGGTCTCATATAGTCTATCGATACAGGAATGGACCTGAGCTTTTCCAAAGGATTGCATAATTTATCACCTGAGATAGCAAAACACAGTATACTGGAGACCAGGAGTTGAAGCCAGACAGATAAACCAGAGATGGATATACATATATGCAGAGCAACAGTTCATGGTGACTCCCTTAGGCTTGTAGCTGGAATGGCCGATATTTTACTAGGGTCCCAGCAGCTGTGGGTATGGCAGTTCAATGCCAATAGAGCCAGTCTACCTGTGCTAGGGGTCAAAGTTACTCACAGTCCCACTGCAGCTGTCTCACGGTTCCAGTGTGCATTGCAGTCTCCAGGCATCCAGGCTCTTGAAGTACTAGCAGGTGATATACACCTGATGAAAGTCAACAGCATGCAGTCTGCGGATGAAGATAAACACAATATTCCTATAGATAGGTAGACCGCTGTGTGCGGTGTGCTGATGACAGCTAGTGTCTCTTAGATGTCTCGTAATTGGACAGTAGCTGTGAGGATACACAATGCACGATGCCTCCACCGGTTCTGATATGGGATCCAATGGTTGCAGTGAGTAGTAGTTATTTGGTGATTAAGCGTGTGGTGCATACTCCTGTCTCTGCAGGTGCCCCATATGCACTAAATTGTTACATGATCCATTTAAAAACAAATATGGGAGCCTTTAGTGTTCATAGACTTATCACTTCCAAATGCACTCCGCCCATTCCAACCCCTGCTTTTTCTTGTTCATACATCACGGGACACAGAGCAGCATAGTCATTACTATGTGGGTTATATAGAATTACCTTCAGGTGCTGGCACTGGCAACTTCCAAAACAGGAAGTACCCTCCCCTATATAAGCCCCTCCCATCCGGGAGTACCTCAGTTTTTTGCCAGTGTCTAAGGTGTTGGCCAAGGTTAACATGTATTCATCTGGGCTTGTGTACAGGTTCTCTGGGCCTTAGCAAGCTATTCCGGATCCGACCAAAAAAGCTTCATAGCTAAACGGTCGGTACCCGGGCCTTGCAGAGAAGAGCAGGGTTTTGCCTGTAATGCCTCTCTTAGGAGGGCTGGGCCCTGGGATCCAGAGCTCTGGTCATACCCAAAACCAAGAGGCTATCTGTGCAGGGTGCTATACAGGTCCAGGGGAGTGGAATCCTTGGGAACCCGGTCCCTGAAGGTCTAGTACAATGCCTGCCGTGAGAGGTGAAGTTTGGGCTTCTGTGGACCAAACAAAGTCCTGCGGCGGGGAAAAGGTAAGTGGGGGCCCCTCAGGAACTTGGTTCTATTGAGGGGACCCCCAAGCCTAATATGTCTTTCTGCCTGTTACCTAAAGGGTATTCCCGCTAATAGCTGTATATGCCTAAGAAATCCTAGAAATGTTTTTTCATAAGGGAAGTTTTAAAAAAACTGTAAACCTGGAAATGTTTTTCATAAAGGAGGTTTTAAAAAAAAAAAAAAAAGACAAAAGTGCGGTACCTGTGTTTGTCCACTAGAGGCCGCTGTGGAACGTCTTTTTTCTTGGGACTATTCCTTCCATGGTGAAAGTCCAGGCAGATGAGTGAGCTCTCTATCAGGGAAGCTGCATTCCTCTGTCATGCTGCCAAGTAGTTTCCTTCCATCCCCGAGTCCTGGTGAAACAGGGACCCTGGCTCCTCTCCCTACATGGCGCCAAGAGCGCACACGTGCACGCGCGCGCGCACACATGCTTTCATTTTATAAGGTTTAGCTTCAAAAAAGGGGGCGGAGCCTGGCGGATGACGCGCTCTGTGCGCCCAGCGCTTCTGCGCATGTGCGGGCGTCCCAGCAAGATAAAAGGACTCAGTCCACGCTGCTTGCTATGGACACAGAGCATGAAAAGGAGCTGGTAGCATGGTATAGGGGCTTACAGCGGGCGGTTGATACAGGCATCCCCAGAAAGACGCATTAGTAGACACCCACTGATGTACATAGCAGCAAATTGCATTAGACTATTTCAGTAAGGGGTGTATTGCGGCTGGAATACCTCAGCTTTGAACTAAGGAATATGCCGCCTAAAAAACTCCGAGATATACCTCTCAGGAAGTGTAGGGGGTCTCCATCGGGCTCTGAGGATCTGGAGCAGTCATCTGCACCCTCCTCCCCTGAGAAATCAGAGGTTAATACCCATAAGGAACCCCCGGGAGTGCCAGGTACTGCAGCTGTCCTCAGTCCACCTGCTCCTGCATATATAACAGAGGAGGTTTTTTCCTCAACTCTGGAGGGATTGGAGCAGAGATTGGCAGCATTGATCGCTTCTTCTCTACAGGAAAGAAAGCGCGCCAGATCTCCATCACCTCCATTAGAGTGCCTGTTGGCAGAGCAACAGTCCCAGGAAGGGACCGACCTACCTGAAGGGGATCAGGAGGAGGTTAGCTCTGTTTTTGAGTAATCGACAGTAGATGAACCATTTTCAGCATCACAGACTGAAAGATTATGGGTCCAGACCCTAACTGACATGGTTCGATCTGCATTTAAAATGCCTCTTGTTGAACCATCAACTACTGCTGTCTCCTCATTGGGGTCGCTAAAAGCTCCCCAGGTTAATTGCTCCTTTCCAATACATCCATTATTGGAAGGACTTATATACCAGGACTGGGAACATCCTGATAAACTATTTGTTCCGCCTAAAAGGTTTCCGGTGATCTATCCCATGGAGGAAAAATTCACCCAGAGATGGAATGTTCCTACGGTGGATGCAGCCATCTCTTCTGTGAACAAATCACTGACATGTCCAGTAGATAATGTTCAAATGTTCAAAGATCCAGTGGATAAAAAATTGGAATCTTTATTAAAATCTGCTTTTTCCACAGCAGGGGCTGTTACACAGCCAGCAGTGGCAGCTATTGGAGTCTGCCAAGCTTTAAAGGATCAAATGAAAATGGTCCTGAGGGATTTGCCAGACCAACAGGCCCAGGCTCTGGCTGATCTGCCTAGAGCATTATGCTTTGCGGTTGACGCCATCAAGGATTCTATCCATCAGGCCTCCCGCCTCACGCTGTCTTTGGTACATATGCGTAGGCTTCTGTGGCTCAAAAACTGGTCTGCTGAAGCTCCCTGTAAAAAGCTCTTAGTTAGCTTCCCATTTCATGGGGAACGCCTTTTTGGCGAAGACCTGGATAAGTATATCCAGAAGATTTCCAGTGGTAAAAGTACTCTCTTACCGAGTAAGAAGAGGTCTAGGGGTCCATCTTTTAAGAGGACTACCTCTCCTATCCCTGCGACGTCTGCTACTAAGCAGTTCCGACGGCCTCCTCGGTCAAACTCAGGAGGTAAAAATCAGGGACAGCCACAGGGTAATAAAAAGCCCTGGATCCGAAGAGGTACTAAACCAGCCTCCAAGTCAAGCCTATGAAGGGCTGCCCCCACTCAAACGGGTGGGGGGAAGGCTTCAGTTGTTCGCAGAGACCTGGCGGGAGACGATCAAAGACAGATGGGTTCTCTCCGCAGTAACTCTGGGATACAAGTTGGAGTTAAAAGAGTCTCCTCCGTCCCATTTTATGTGGTCAGGCATGCCAAGAGACGGTCTCTCCTATTGGCGTTAGAACAACTATTGCTCCAAGGAGTAATTATGGAGGTTCCTATGGAAGAGTGGGGGTTGGGTTTCTACTCAAACCTTTTCACAGTCCCGAAGCCAAACGGGGACATAAGACCCATATTGGACCTAAAGAGTCTAAACAAATTTCTAAACGTCCGGTCTTTCCGGATGGAGTCGATCCGATCGGTCACTGCTGCCCTACAAGGGGAGGAATGGTTAGCCTCGATCGACATCAAAGATGCTTACTTGCATGTTCCCATCTTTCCAGGTCATCAAAAATTCCTACGCTTTGCAGTAGAAGGGCGCCATTTTCAGTTCAGAGCCTTACCATTCGGTCTGGCCACAGCACCACGAGTGTTCACATGGCCCCACTGTTGGCCGATCTAAGAACACGGGGTGTAACGATAATGGCATACCTAGACGACCTGTTGTTGATGGACCACTCAGTTGCCAAACTAGAAGTGGTAATTGTCGATACAATCAAGTATCTAGAATCTCACGGTTGGGTCATCAACCTGGACAAGTCAGCCCTACAGCCAGTGAAAAACCTGGTATATCTAGGGCTACTGCTGGATTCAGACCAGAGGAAGATTTTCTTACCTCTAGACAAGGTATCCTCTTTGAGGGGCTTGGTCCGTCTGCTTTGGGCAAAAAGACAGCCGTCCATACGCCTGTGCATGAGGCTGCTAGGAAAGATGGTAGCATCATTCGAAGCTGTGCCATACGCCCAATTCCACTCAAGGAATTTACAAAGGGCCATATTGTCAGCCTGGAACGGAAAAGTTCAGGCTCTAGACTTCCCGATGGCTTTGTCCCCTTCCGTTCGGAAGAGTCTCTGCTGGTGGTTGATCCCCCAGAATCTCCAGAAGGGAAAACCCTTCAGCCCGATATCTTGGAAGGTGGTCACTACAGATGCCAGCCTTACAGGCTGGGGGGCAGTACTGGAGCAATGGTCTCTCCAGGGCAGATGGTCAAATGTAGTAAAAACCCTGCCCATCAATCTCTTAGAGATACGAGCAGCCCGGTACGCCCTAGTAGCCTGGACATCCAGACTCCAAGGGTCCCCTGTCAGAATTCAATCAGACAATGCCACAGCAGTGGCATATATCAATCATCAGGGAGGCACCAGGAGTCGTGCAGCCCAGAGGGAAGTAAGTCACATCCTGGAATGGGCAGAAAAGCATGTCCCATGTATATCAGCTGTCTTCATTCCAGGGGTGGAGAATTGGAAGGCGGACTTTCTGAGTCGCCAATAGTTATGCCCAGGGGAATGGTCCCTTCATCCCGAGGTCTTCCGAGCAATATGTCAGCGGTGGGGAACACCGGATGTAGATCTGCTAGCATCCAGATTCAACGCAAAGGTGGACAGATTTGTCTCCCGGACAAGGGATCCCCTCGCTTGCGGCTCGGATGCTCTGGTGTTCCCTTGGGATCAGTTCAGACTGATATATGCATTCCCTCCGCTACAATTGTTGCCTCGACTCCTTCGCAGAGTCAGGTTGGAGAAGAAGCCGGTGATCCTGGTGGCTCCAGCGTGGCCCCGAAGGGCCTGGTACGCGGAGATCATCAAAATGTCTGTGGGGAGTCCTTGGACCCTTCCACGTCGTCCGGACCTGCTTTCGCAAGGACTGATATATCACCCTTCCTTACTAACTCTAAGTTTAACGGCCTGGCTATTGAGTCCCACATCCTAAAGAAGAGAGGTCTCTCTAACTCTGTGGTATCAACTATAATCAATGCCAGGAAGCCTGTATCCAGGCAGATCTACTATAGAGTTTGGAAGGCGTACATCACTTGGTGCGAGGCCAGAAAATGGCATCCACGTAAGTACGTTATAGGCAGAATTCTGGACTTCCTGCAGTGGGCTGTAGACAGGAAGTTTGCCTTAAGTACTATCAAGGGCCAGGTTTCGGCCTTGTCAATACTATTTCAAAGGCCCCTGGCTATGCATTCACTTGTCAAATCCTTTATGCAAGGTGTGACTCGTATTATTCCACCGATTAAGGCTCCCATATGGCCATGGGATCTAAATTTGGTTCTGTCGGTTCTGCAGAAGCAGCCATTTGAACCTTTGCGGCACATTTCCTTGGTTCTACTCACCAGGAAATTTATATTTTTAGTAGCCATATGCTCGGCTAGAAGAGTGTCGGAATTAGCCGCCATGTCCTGTAAAGAGCCATATCTGGTTATCCATAAGGACAGAGTAGTATTACGTCCTCACCCAGCCTTTCTTCCTAAGGTGGTATCGAGGTTTCACTTGAACCAGGATGTGGTTCTTCCTTCTTTTTTCCCCAAACCAAGCTCGGTAGAGGAAAAGTTATTGCATTCTTTGGATGTAGTAAGAGCAGTTAAAGCTTATCTAAAAGCCACTGCTCAGATTCGTAGAACGGATTCTCTGTTTGTTCTGCCGGAAGGCCCCAGAAAGGGTCAGGCAGCATCAAAATCTACTTTAGCCAAGTGGATTCGACAGGTCATAATACAAGCCTATGGCTTGAAAAGTAGACCGCCTCCGTTCAAAGTTAGGGCGCACTCCACGAGAGCAGTTGGAACTTCATGGGCAGTGCATCACCAGGCCTCCCTGGCGCAAATTTGTAAGGCCGCAACATGGTCTTCAGTACACACGTTTACTAGGTTCTACCAGGTGGACGTGAGAAGTCAGGAGGATGTCACCTTTGGGCGCAGTGTGTTGCAGGCCGCAAAAGATCCTCATGCCTGATGGCGCCCAGCTTATGTATGGTGTATCCCCCCCTCATGTGGCATTGCTTTGGGACGTCCCACATAGTAATGACTATGCTGCTCTGTGTCCCGTGATGTATGAACAAGAAAGTAGGATTTTTAAAACAGCTTACCTGTAAAATCCTTTTCTTGGAGTACATCACGGGACACAGAGCTCCCACCCCTCTTTTGGGGACACGTATTGCTTTGCTACAAAACTGAGGTACTCCCGGATGGGAGGGGCTTATATAGGGGAGGGTACTTCCTGTTTTGGAAGTTGCCAGTGCCAGCACCTGAAGGTAATTCTATATAACCCACATAGTAATGACTATGCTGCTCTGTGTCCCGTGATGTACTCCAAGAAAAGGATTTTACAGGTAAGCTGTTTTAAAAATCCTACTATCTATTACTCCTATTCCAACTGATGCACCTCCTCCTAAAGGTCTAGACATGTTCAACATTTTCAAACCCATTTAGAAATTAGCAGACTCTGATGTAAGAAGAACAGAAAAGTCTAGTCCACTTTGAAATAAATAAAAGGAAACCTCCCTTTTATTGGGGTGATGTAACCAGTAAAAACTGGCAGAGGTTCTATCCATTATCCACTCAATCTGTATGTGTATTCTGCACATATACTCCCCATCTACTCCTCAATCCTGCTCCTATACATTATATATCCACCTTAGCTTCCACACCACTCTGCTCAGCTGTTTACAGTAGAGAGGAATACCCACCACTCCCAGGTATGGGCATCTTCATGCTTCTGTGAACACTAAAAAACAATGGGTAAATAATGTTTTTTGATGTGTTTTATACAAATTCCTGTCCTAATTTCATAAAGCAATGTGAAGTCCAGAAATCACGCTAAATCTACCACTTCATTGAGAAATTTGTCTAAACATTAACATACTCAGAATGGACTTTCATAGCTGCATGTCGAAGTGCGTGTTCCTTTTTTGATTTCAATTTTCTATACATGTGTTCTGAGAGATTTTGTAACTGAAAGCTTGTGGAATAAAAAGAGATGGGCAATAAATCGAGTCTTTGGCTTGTTCTAATTTATCTAAATGTAATCTAAAACAGCAATGTAATGGATAGATTGTGGGCAATGGGCTAGAAAATCAAACTATAATGTAATGTAGAACATAATATTATATCTGTGCAGCAATAATAATGGATCTTACCGATTTTTCAGTGTTACACACTTACAATAACATTGTATAACACAAAGCCAAATATGATTATGATGTTATACTGGATATATTACCAGGCTCCTTGGACTGTTTAAATTACCCTCTTCAAAATGCCGCTCTTTAATGAAAATGTGTTTATTTTTTAAAAAGAATTCAAATGTCTAAACTTGTAATAACAAATAACATTGCATACCGGATACAGTGTTTCATGTATTCTGATTTTCCCTTAGATAACTAAGAAGAAAAACATAATTCACAATAGTTTGCATAATAATTTCTAAAAAGAATGCTCATGGGAATGCAGGCCACACCTACCCTCCCCGAATACCAAACTTATAATACCTATTTAAATAAAACACAAACTACGTTTTTGGCAAAGATTGGCCGCAGCACGTTAATTGGTGTATTCAGATCAATAAATAATAATAACAATATTCTGATAATTTTATTAATTCAATTTCAACAATAAACTTAAAACAGCTCAGTGTTAAAGGACTCGAGCATACAGAATATTTTAAAACCAAAGACCCCCCTACACTTATGCAGGGTGACAGACCACATAACGTGAGGGGGGGGGGGGGTGGGGAGCTTGTTGCACCTACACTGACATAGGTGGGCACTGGCAGGAATACCTGTGAGAGGGGTCCTATATATAACAAGCCCCTTTCCAGAACATTCCACAGGGGTCACATGACTATCTGGGAATTACCCAATCAGCCTGTTCACCTTAATCCCATCCCCATACCTATTTGAAAACCTATTTAAGGGGCCCTGTCCCTAATACATTAACCTGCGCATAACTTCCTATCATTATCTTATTATTTAAATGTATCCTATGTTTATAAAGGAAGGGGCGACCGCATGCCCATGCTTGTCAGGCTCAAAGCTTTAAGCCTTCCTAGTCCATGGGAATGCAGGCCGCACCTACCCTCCCCGAATAGCAAACTTATAATACCTATTTAAATAAAACTATTTGGCGAAGATTGGCCGCAGCACGTTTATTGGTGTATTCAGATCAATAAATAATAATAACAATTTTCTGATAATTTTATTAATTCATAAAATCCATCAACTTCAGCAATAAACTTAAAACAGCTCAGTCGTAAAGGACTCGAGCATACAGAATATTTTAAAACCAAAGTCCCCACACGCCGAGTTTGAAATTTCAAGCCTGGCCTACCCCACAACCACAGCCAATTCAATGCAGTTCTGCAATCCTACATTAAAGATGTCTAATCCTATTTCTGACAGATGAACACCATCTGATCTATATAAACCATTAGGCTTGTGCAATTAGTTTCATAACGAATCGAAATTCGTCCAAATTTAGCAACTTTCGGACATTCGGAAGCATTCGAATTTCCGAACAAAGCAATTATGAATAAAACCGAATCCGAAATAAATTATATCGCAAATAGCGAATGCCCGAATGTCTTTGGCATAATTCGTTATGAAAAAAGTTACGAATGTACGAATCCATTCAAAGCACAATAACACTCTGCTCTGCTCTCTGCTTCTCCCTCACCGTGCTGAACTCCCTCTCAAAATGGTGTACAGGGGCGGAGGCTATAGCCGCATGTAAAAAACGAAAGTAAAATACGAGATTTCGAATTGTTACAAATAATCGCTATGTATTTAGAAAAGTACAAATCCATTCGAAGCACATTAGGCATAATAGGCAGCGTCGTTGTGAGAGAGACACGGAAAATTACGAATCAACGAATCCAAAAAAAGTTACGAAAGTAGGAGTTGTGTCCAGAATCAACGAAAAACAATGTACGCTACCGAAAGTACGAATTATAAATCAACGAAAAATAAGGCTTACATTAATACGAATTATTCCGATTCAACGAAAAATGACGCTTGTGAAAATACGAATTAGTCCGAACACGAAAAATCCCGTCTAGCAAAATTACGAACGATTACGAATCAACAGGACCGAAAAGAAACGAACCGAAACTAAACAAATTTTTCCGTTATGCACAAGTCTATAAACCATTGAAGCCACCCTCTAACTCTCTATGTCTATATGAAAAGCCTCCAATGGATGGCATAAATTTCTTCATATATTTGTTCAAACATTTCCTAATCGTCTCAAAATTCCTTAACTGGGCTTCCTGAAGCCAAATTAGAAGAGGAACTAACTCTGAAAATATAATTCTGGTATTCGGGAATGCTAACTTGAATCTATGTAAATCCCGTCTCATCATAAACATAAGATCCAGAGTTCTTATTTTACCGACATCGTTTCCCCCTAGGTGCACAATTAACACATCAAGAGCTGGCCATAACTCAATCAACCTGGAAAGATAGAAAAACAAATTAGACCATTGTAGACCTTTAATTCCTTTCCATAATATTTGAAATTTCTCTGGATCCAGAGACAAATTGGACGAATAGCAGCACATCTTGGCTCTTTTATTGGCCCAGTAAACAAAAGAATGGCCCAGGATCCAAACATATCTTCTATTGCCTGAAATTAAAGAAAAAGATCAGGTCTGACATAAATCTGGAAACGTTGAGACTCCCATCTCCCCAACCTTTTGATAATTGAATAATCCAATCCCATCCTAGCAGCCTCCGTAGCTGCCCCGATCCTGAATGAATGAGATGTAAACTTACCGTATATACTCGAGTATAAGCCGACCCGAGTATAAGCCGAGGTACCTAATGTTGCCACAAAAAACTGGGAAAACTTACTGACTCGAGTATAAGCCGAGCGTCAACAATGCCTCACTGTTCCCATCCTTACTGTTCCCATCCTTACTGTTCCCATCCTTACTGTTCCTATCCTCACTGTTCCTATTCTCACTGTTCCTATCCTCACTGTTCCTATCCTCACTGTTCCCTAGCTCACTGTTCCTATCCTCACTGTTTAAATTTAACATTGTAAATAGTACCTGAAAAAAAGTTGAGAGGCTGCGGCGTCCATCGTTCAAATCCCACGGTCTCTTCCTGGTCCCTTCCGTGATAGGCGATTCTCAGCAGACACTCTCCGCCTATCACGAACGTTCTCTCATCCTCAGTTTCCCAGCAGACACTGTGTTGGGTGTTCCGCCAATCACAGACGTCTGCTGGGAAACTGAGGATGAGAGAACGTTCGTGATAGGCGGAGAGTGTCTGCTGAGAATCGCGTATCACGGAAGGGACCAGGAAGAGACCGCGGGATTTGAACGATGGACACCGCAGCCTCAACTTTTTTTCAGGTACTATTTACAATGTAAAATTTCGCTGACTCGAGTACAAGCCGAGGGGGGGACTTTCAGCCCAAAAAAAGGGCTGAAAATCTTGGCTTATACTCGAGTATATACGGTAATATGATGTAAATCCAACTTTTTCATGCTTGCCTTCAATATGAAATTGAACTGATACTGTTTCATAGGGGACCCATCCGAGTGGATCAAAAAATTTCCCTCCCTTAATGGCCTAATTTCTAGATAATCTACCACAGCTCTAACTGGACATATCTCCCCATCCCCACATTTGATTAGAGAAACCCAACAACCTTTACCTAACCTATCTGTCTTTGAGACCGGGATGAACAATCTAATCCCTGCCTCAGAGACAATCACATGCTGCTTCATCAAACCCAAAACTCCCTTTTTGTTTTTTGGCAACAGTTCTGATATTCTGAGAGCACCAAAAAAGGCCAGTACAAACGCAGCGTTAAATAGCACAGCCTCAAAACTTGATGAACACACTAACTGTGTCGTGACACACAATTTTTTTTATAACTGAATTGAAATAGGTCTCCTATCATCTGGAAAGGAATGACTCTTTTTGTATCCTTTAAGGGCCTGCTGGTTAGAAAAGAATGCTGTGCATGGTGGTAAGTTTCTTAACTTGAAGAAAAAGGATACCCCTGCCAAGATTTTTGAAATATGACTGTGGGATTGTTCTATCTCTATTAAACTACAAAGAAACATCTGAATATCTGTTTCGGAAGGAGAATCAAATTGTAGCTCAAGTTCCCTAGCAAAGTTGAACCACCTGTGCATGTGGCTGAATACTCAACCCATGTACTTTCTGCCACAGAATATCTTATTGCGTTTGTAAGAACTTCTAAATTAGGCTCCACAGATGTTCCGGACACTCGTAACCTTCCTTGTCCGCATTTGGCAGGAGTTGACAAAATCTGTATACCTGAAATTGAGACAATTGATTCTCCTTCCCTGGCACATGTCTGGCTTTAAGCCAAATATTAAATTTAAGACATAGAAAAACAAGGTATCTTAGCAATTTTTATCACCTAAATCGATTTAGCTGACAAAAAATTCACTGCATATATTACTCCTTTATTGTCTGAATTAATTAGGATTCTTTTATTGGCAAATAGCTCACCCCATATTTCTAGCGCTACCACTAATGGGAATAGTTCCAACACTACTATACTCCTGGTGACTTTATTGGCCTCCCACCTCTCTGACCACTTACCACAACACCAGTGTGTCTTCCAAATAGCCGAGAAACCACAAGAAACTGCAGCATCAGTGTATAATTCAAGGTCAGATGATGACACAAACTGATCCTGAAAAAAATATCGACCATTATATATATCAAAAATTTGAGCCAAACTAACAGGTCCTCCTTGAGATCAGCTGTCAATCTTATGTGAGAGAATGGGGATTTCATACCTGACATGGCTAAATATAAGCGCCGTGAGAAGATCCTGCCAACAGGCAAGATTCTTGACGCAAACGCCAAAAGACCTAATAAAGATTGGAGATTTTTTAATAATTTTTTTTTCTCCTAACCAATACAGCAATAGAGGCTTTCATTTTAATGATTTTTGCTTCAGGTAGCTGAAATTCAAGCTTTTCCGTGTCTATCTTGATACCTAGAAATTCTATTTCCATGGCTGGCAATACAGTTTTTTCACTAGCTAAAGGAATACCAAAATGAAGGGCTACTGAACTAAACAACTGTAGGATGAAATAACAAACAGGGGACTGAGCTGGGCCAATAAAAAATAAGTCATCAAAATAATGAAGTATACCTTAATACCAAGACTCAAACTCAACCACCCATTGTAAAAAGGTTGAACATTTTTCAAAATACGCACAGAATATGGCACATCCCATAGGGATGCACTTATCAAAGTATTAGCTGCCTTCAAAATACATACCTAAGGAGTTGAAGGCCAACGGGTTAATAGGTAGCAACCTGAAAGCAGCCTTTATGTCTGCTTTTGCTAGCAGCGCACCTCTGCCAAATTTCCTAATCTGCTGAATAGCATCTTCAAACGTGCAATAGGATACTGATGACATGTCAGAATCTATTTCATCATTTAACCACTTAAGCCTCGGACCATTTCACTAGTCAAAGACCGGGCCACTTTTTGCGATTCGGCACTGCGTCGCTTTAACTGACAATTGCACGGTCGTGCGACGTGACTTCCAAACAAAATTTACGTCCTTTTTTTCCCACAAATAGAGATTTCTTTTGGTGGTATTTGATCACCTCTGCGATTTTTATTTTTTGCGCTATAAACAAAAATAGAGCGACAATTTTTAAAAAAATGCAATATTTTTTACTTTTTGCTATAATAAATATCCCCAAAAAATATATAAAAATGTTTTTTTTTTCCTCAGTTTAGGCCGATACGTGTTCTTCTACATATTTTTGGTTAAAAAATAGCAATAAGCATTTATTGATCGGTTTGTGCAAAATGTATAGCGTTTACAAAATGGGGGTAGTTTTATGGCATTTTTATTCATATTTTTTTTTTATTAGTAATGGCGGCGATCAGCGATTTTTATCATGACTGCGACAATATGGCGGACACATTGGACACTTTTGACACCATTTTGGGACCATTGTCATTTTTACAGCGATCAGTGCTATAAAAATGCACGGATTACTGTGAAAATGACACTGGCAGTGAAGGGGTTAACCTGTAGGTGGCGCTGTAGGGGTTAAGTGTGCCCTAGTGAGTGATTCTTACTGTAGGGGGGCATGGCATGGTGTGACATGTCACTGATCGTCTGTTCCGATGACAGGGAACAGACGATCACTGACATGCCACTAGGAAGAATGGGGAAAGGTTTGTTTACACTTACCTCTCCCCGTTCTTCAGCTCTGAGACCCAATCGTGGGAAACCTGCGGCGATCGGGTCCGTGGGTCCCATGGGCGCGGTCACGGAGCTTCGGACCGGGTCGCGAGCGCGCCGCCGCCGGCCCGCGCGCGACCCACGGCTGGGATCTTAAAGGGGACGTACCTGTACGCCCTTATGCCCAGTCATGCCATTCTGTCGACGTATATTGTCGTGCAGCGGTCCTTACGTGGTTAAAGAGCCACCTTTAGGGAATGACAGATGGTGTATTAAGCGAAATTAGTTTGGCTCCTTCTTGGGTATGATGCCTAATGGAGAAACCCTAAAATGCGTAAAAGGAGGGGAAGCAAATGGACCCGCTATCCTACCTTCCTTAATCTCTTTATTTAATTTTTCCTTAACTATATGTGCATAACTAGAAACTGACTTTAAATTTTCAACCAGTTCACACCCTTCGCCTTGAAATACTGGCAAAGGAAAACCTATTGAGAAACCTTCAGTTAGGAACTTTGCTGTCTCCTGGTCTTGATATATTTCCAACCATTGTTTGAAAATTGGCATTCCTTTTGAAACACCGGAGTAAAGGGTGGGGTCCTGAACAGTGTGAACACTCATGCTTATATTTGCAAGACCCCCCCCCCCCATTTACACTGGTTCTCATTATAAGCAAAGCAGTACCCGCTTTTATAAGGGGACACTGTAGCTTGTGGCATTGGCTGCCTGTTATAACCTGCTTATTGTGGTACCATTAGGTTAAGCCACAACCCCACATCTTTTTTACCCCACTTTAATGATGGGTATATAGATAACTTCTGCCTAAATGTTTCATCATATTGGAACCATCCCATACCTCCAAAACTTGTATAAGCTTCTTGCACATGTTCCATATGTTGAAAGAGCCCACTGCAATATTCCGGATGTTTTTCACCTAATACACTTTGATGAACTCTTTTGTAGATGGAAGAAGTGACAAAATATCAACAAATTGACCTTTCCAAATTTTTTCTTTGGTCTGAGGAGAAATATGATAACGGCGAGATATTGCATGACAATGTCTCTTTAACCACTTAAGCCCCAGACCATTTGGCTGGCCAAAGACCAGAGCACTTTTTGGGATTCGGCACTGCGTCGTTTTAACTGACAATTGTGCGGTCGTGCGACGTGGCTCCCAAACAAAATTGGCGTCCTTTTTTTCCCACAAATAGAGCTTTCTTTTGGTGGTATTTGATCACCTCTGCGGTTTTTATTTTTTGCGTTATAAACAAAAATAGAGCGACAATTTTGAAAAAAAGCAATATTTTTTACTTTTTGCTATAATAAATATCCCCAAAAAATATATAAAAAAACATTTTTTTTCCTCAATTTAGGCCGATGTGTATTCTTCTACATATTTTTGGTAAAAAAAATCGCAATAAGCGCTTATTGATTAGTTTGTGCAAAAGTTATAGCGTCTACAAAATAGGGGATAGTTTTATGGCATTTTTATTAATAATATTTTTTTACTAGTAATGGCGGCGATCAGCGATTTTTATTGTGACTACGACATTATGGCAGACACATCGGACACTTTTGATGCCATTTTGGGACCATTGTCATTGATACAGCAATCCGTGCTATAAAAATGCACTGATTACTGTAAAAATGACACTGGCAGTGAAGGGGTTAACCAGCAGGGGGTGCTGAAGGGGTTAAGTGTGTCCTAGGGATGTGTTCTAACTGTGGGGGGGATGGGCTACATGTGATCTGTGAGCTGTGGTCAGTGTCCTGTCACTAGGAAGAATGGGGAAATGCTTGTTTACATTGAGTCCGCGGGACCCGCGGTCGGACTCACGGAGCTTGCGCACACAATGCCGCATCTTAAAGGGGACGTACCTGTATGTCCATTTGCCCAGCCGTGCCATTGTGTCGACATATATCATCGTGCGCTGGTCGGCAAGTGGTCAAAACATACTTCTGGGACTAATATGTTTGCCAGATTAATCTCAGCTGCTAATAAATTTTGAGGCCCAACATTAGCTGACTGAGCAATATTGCTATTACACATATTGCTGACATTGACAGAATTTCTACTATCAGTGGACCAAACACTTCCATAATTACTTCTATCATTTACTGGTGTATTAATACTGTCAGCTAATGTTAATGGATTCCATAATGTTATACAGTGTGTGTGCTAACTCACCTATACCACCAGGTGGCGGTTGAACATTAAGAATAGCTGAAGCAACATTAGGCTGCTCTTTGTTGTCTCCAGTGGCCGTCAGCAGTATGTCAGTGACACTCATACTGCCTGACTCTGCACTGTGTGATAGTGATGTACTAGGCAGGGCTTGTCTCTCCAAACCTCCTACCTTAGACACAGACTCTGTCCTCTTCATGGCTGATGCTCCTCCCACCTGCCTACCACGATTACTAGGCAGCGATGGGGACCGAACCCTGCTCTTCTTCTTCTCCCCCAGGCTGACACGCCGCTGCATATTAGAAGCAGTCTCTCCCTGTGCTGCTGCCCTGTCCCTAATACATTAACCTGTGCATAATTTCCTATCATTATCTTATTATTTAAATCTATCCTATGTTTATAAAGGGAGGGGCGACCGCATGCCCATGCTTGTCAGGCACAAAGCTTTAAGCCTTCTTAGTCCATTTTTTGAGTGTAAAAAACTATAGTATTTATGGAATTGAATTAAGAAACCGATGAAAAGCAACCAAAGCTGACTATACATGTTACAATCTAATTATACTATTTCCTTTAGGTCTATGTAGTGTGAGAGTCTGTTTGATTATTGTTTAGCACCTCTTGACCACTGAATACTGCTTAGGTGGGTCTTCAAATTATATCCCTTTGCAAAAAAAAAGGACTGTACATATTGGCTGAGTCAATGAGGTAGAATAGCTCCAATTGATTATGGCAAGACAATTCTGATTCATATTTGTGTGACCTTAAATTGAATGGAACACAGTTAAATTTGGCTGTACTACTAAACCACTTCAATACTAGACACTTTCACCCCCTTCCTGCCCAGGTAAATTTTCAGCTTTCAGTGCTATCTCACTGATGGGCACTAATAGGCGGCATTGATAGGTGGCACTGATAGGCGGCAGTGATAGGCACTGATAGATGGCACTGATGGGCACTGATAGATAGCAATGATGGGTACTGATAGGTGGCACTGATGGGCACTGATCGGTGGCACTGAAAGGCACTGATAGGTGGCACTTATGAGGAGGCACTGATTGGTGGCCCTGATGGACATTTATAGGCAGCAAAGATTGGCACTGATGGGGCTGCACTTATAAACAGGGCACTGATTATCTGAGTAAATGTTCCCTGTCACACTTGCCGGTTACCAGCTCTCCTCACACTGTGACATCACATGAGGAAAAGAATGTGATCATCTGTGATTGTGTGTGTTCCTCTATCACAAACTCGCTCATCTATGTCTTTATGGACCTTGCTTTGTGCACTGGTGCGCATTCATGTTGGAACAGGAAGAGCCAACCCCACAAAGTTGGGAGCATGAAATTGTCAAAAATGTCTTGGTATGCTGGAACTAAGGGGCCAAGGCCAACCCCTGGAAAACGACCCCACACCATAATCCCCCCTTCACCAAATTATTTAGACCAGTGCACAATACAAGGTCCATAAAGACATGGATGAGCAAGTTTGGGGTGGAGGAACTTGACTGGCCTGTACAGAGTTCTGACCTCAACCCGCTAAAACACCTTTGGGATGAATTAGAGCACAGACTGTGAGCCAGTCCTTCTCGTCCACATCAGTGCCTGACCTCACAAATGTGCTTCTGGAAGAATGGTCAAACATTCCCATAGACACACTCCTAAACCTCATGGACAGCCTTCCCAGAAGAGTTGAAGCTGTTATAGCTCCAAAGGGTGGGTCAAATGAATATTGAACCCTACAGACTAAGACTGGGATGCCATTAAAGTTCATGTGCATGGAAAGACAGGTGGCCCAATACTTTTGGTAATATAGTGTATGTGCACGTACAAACATAAACACACACGTTGGCGCCTTTACGTCAATTGCGATATACATGTTACATTTTGCAGCAAACGCCGGAATGATAGCAATAATTCTAACCAGACCTCTTTGTAATGCTCAGCTGATGACCTATATACTGTAGGGTTTTCAAAGTGTCACCTATTGAAAATATAGGGTACTGAATAGGGTTTGTACCGGACTTTTGGGTTTTTGGTACCCGGACCCGAACCCGAACAATTTACTGTATGTTCGGGTTCGAGTTCGGTGTTCGGCAATGTAATGGCGCATTTTAAAAAGCTGCAGGGCAGACAATCAACATTCGTTTAACTCATGTGCCCTTAGAAGCCATCACAGCCATGCCTACTAATGGCATGGCTGTTATTGGCCTAGTGCAGCATGTGACCCAGCCTCTATAAAAGCTAGAGGCACATAGCACAGCATGTCACTCTGCTTTAGATAGTGTAGGGAAAGTTTGCTGCTGCTGCTTTGAGGGAGAGAATTAGATAGGAGTCCTGATTCAGAAATCAAATTACTCAGCGATCTACCTTGATTTTGTTGTGTGGGTGCAGTGCACAATCTTTTTACCCTGCCCTGAGCCCAGTGCCAGAGAAAAGATAACTTTTATCCATCTGTTAGTTAGGTTGGCGTCGGCGGGCATTTTATGCAAGCTCAGTGTACCAGCACTGCATATGTTACTGTGAGATACACCCTTTAGATACTGTTGGTCTATTCTTCTATTCTAAAAACACCCATTTAGGGCAAAAAATATATATTTTTGCTGCGTTTCCTGCATATCTGTATTTAGTGAGATACACACTTTAGATACTGTTGTTTTATTCTGCTATTCAAAAAAAAAAATTAGGACAAAAAAAAATTTGGGCAACGTTTTCTGCATATCTGTACCTGTGAGATACACCCTTTAGATACTTTTGCTCTATTCTGCTATTTAAAAAAAAACAAATTTAGGGGAAAAATCTTAAATTGCGGCCTAGTCTGTATCTGTACGTGTGAGGTACACCCTTTAGATACTGTTGCTCTATTCTGGTATTAAAAAAAAACACATTTAGGGCAAAAAAATAAATATTTTGCAGTGTTTCCTGCATATCTGTACGTGTGAGATACACACTTTAGATACTGTTGTTTTATTCTGCTATTCAAAAACAAAAAATTTAGGGCAAAAAAAAAATTTTTGACAATGTTTTCTGCATATCTGTACGTGTGAGATACACACTTTAGATACTGTTGCTCTATTCTGCTATTAAAAAAAAAAAACATTTAGGGGAAAAATCTTAAATTGCGGCCTAGTCTGTATCTGTACGTGTGAGGTACACCCTTTAGATACTGTTGCTCTATTCTGGTATTAAAAAAAAACACATTTAGGGCAAAAAAAATAAATATTTTGCAGTGTTTCCTGCATATCTGTACGTGTGAGATACACACTTTAGTTACTGTTGTTTTATTCTGCTATTCAAAAACAAAAAATTTAGGGCAAAAAAAATAATTTTGCCAACGTTTTCTGCATATCTGTACGTGTGAGATACACACTTTAGATACTGTTGCTCTATTCTGCTATTTAAAAAAAAAACATTTAGGGGAAAAATCTTAAATTGCGGCCTAGTCTGTATCTGTACGTGTGAGGTACACCTTTTAGATACTGTTGCTCTATTCTGGTATTAAAAAAAAAAACACATTTAGGGCAAAAAAAAAACCCTTCAGATACTATTGTTCTATTCTGCTATTCAAAAAACACCCATTTAGGGCAAGATCCTAAATTTGAGAAATATAAGGAGAACATCAAATAAGGGACGTGGCCCCGGTCGTGGTGCTGCTGGTGGAGCTCCTGTTGCAGGGAGAGGACGTGGTCGATCTGTGCCAGCTACACGCACAAGTGAAACACCTTCCTCAGGTACGAGTAGGCGACGGAGCCTGCAGCGGTATTTGGTCGGGCCTAATGCGGCTCTATGAATGTTGAGGCCAAGACAAGTACAGGCGATAGTAGATTGGGTTGCTGACAGTGCCTCCAGTTCCTTCACATTGTCTTCCACCCATGTTATTTTAAGTTATTTCCCTATCCACATTTGTTTGCAGAACACTTGCCATGCTCTTAACAACATTTTGCTGCCATTTGCAGCCCTCTTGCCCTTTCCATTACTTTTTTAGAGCCATTTTAGTCCTCAAATGTTCGGGTCCCCATTGACTCGGGTCCCGAACTCAAACTTTTTTGCGAAGTTCGGCCAACCCCGTCGAACCCGAACATCCAGGTGTCCGCTCAACTCTAGTACTGAAGTTTTTTTGGCATTTCACGGGCGCACACAAATTTAGGGTTTGACATGTTGGGTATCTATTTACTCGAGGCACCCACATATTTTAAATTTTACCAATAAAATTGGGTAACTTATTGCGTGTTTGTGCCCTAAAATTTACTTTTAGTATGTTTTTTACTGAAATTTTGTGTTTCCTAGGCCTTTGCTGTAATATCGTTTGACATCCCTTAAAATTAACTAGTGAGAAAGCTGTCTCATTCAGTAGCATTGTAACTAAATGTCTGATTTTTAACTACCGGTAAATGTAATTAATAAAAGCCAGAGATTACTTATAATTGCATGCCTCATTGGACTGTCAGGGTAAGTATGAGTCATTTATTGCTTTTATTTTATTCTGCCATTTTATACTCTGAACAGAAAAACAGAAAATGTACTATCAAATACCATCATTTTCCTTTCCTGATGGACACCATGTTAGCATACGTTTTGGTAGCCCCACCCTCGCTCCTACCCCATATGACCCCACTCCCCTAAATTTTCAGGATAAGCCATAGGCCACGTTCCGTTAATAGCCTACTCATGACTCTGAGAGGGATCTCCTGCTGCCATGGAGTCCATCAGGAAAGAAAAATTACCTGGCTGAAGTGATGGCCCTTGGAGTTCATGTCTTCGTAGCTCAGTCTTTACCCAAGCTGGAGTGCAAAAAGATCCCATCTGGAGCCGGCAAGGAAGTCCAGAGCAAGTAGAGAGTTTTGGTTCTCCTTCGAATCTCGGATGCAGCCCCCATCAAAGTATTGGATGAGTAAGGGATAGTCTACTCATGAGACATTGGATATGACAGGGACTGCAGAGATCTGACCAGAATGCACCTGACCAGAGGACTGAAGCAAAGAAAACAAAGCAGTCCAAACTGAATAAGCTCTATTAAAATCCTTTTGTAGGATTTATAGATATTAGCGTAGAGAAACAACAGCCCAAGCCTGATCAGTCTCTGAGAAAGTGGAAAAGATGAACAAGGGTGGAATATTGCGCTCTATGACCGAAGATCTCATGTGAGAGAAAGGACTTCAATTTGATACCCCTATACAGCTAGACTGTCATCATTATTATTATTTTTTTTCAAATTTTTTTTTTTTTCAATTAAAATTGAGATATTGATTTTTTTATTGATTTTTTTATTTACTTTTTGTTTTAATCTGTAAGGGTTTATTATTATATATTTGGTGGTTGGATCGTTCTGTGTATTATCAATATCACTCTGTGATACTATTGCTTGCCAGATGAATTTTGTTAATTGTTGGATAATATTCTGGAGAACAGTATATCTGACTAATTCCAAATATGTCATGTCATACATGGGTCGAATTTCAAATAAATTTTCTTTTGAAAATCTTATCTAAGAATTTTCGTTCGTATTTCACACCATTTGCAGCAACAGCCGATTTTTGTGTGGCCATCAAATTTCAGTAATCGGACATGTTGGAAATTCTTTGAAAGACGAACGATTTTCTAATCAATGATGGGAGAATTGTGCGAGAAATTTATTAGAATTTTCAAGTTTTCAAATATCGGAAATTCAAATTTTTGAATTTCTGAATTTCTAATTTTTCAAATTTATTATTTCGGATTTTCAAATTTTCAAATCTTAGAATTTCTGATTTTCTAATTTTCGATTTTTGAATTTTCAAATTTCAGATTTTCTAATTTTCTAATTTCCGATTTTCGAATTTCCAACTTTTCCAATTTCCGATTTTCTAATTTTGAATTTCCGTTTTTTCGAATTTCTGATTTTGGATTTTTGAATTTCCCAATTTGGAATTTCCCAATTTGGAATTTTCGGATTTTCTAATATAAAATTTTTAGAATTTCCAAATTTAAAAATTTCTGAATTACGAAAATCTGAAAAAAAAGAAAGAGAAAATCAGTAAAATTTGAAATAATAACTAACTAACTAACTAACTAATAACAACTATTAAATTGTAGGTATTGTAATTTCCTTTAAAATTTGGCTGTTAATGAAAGCAACGAATACAAATTTATCTGAAGTTACGAATTATCCGAAATAACAAATGCAGCATCTAAACAAATGGAAAGGAACAAATTAATAATAAATAATAATAATAATAAAAATAATAATAAAACATTTTTATTATTTATTATTATTAGATCCTTACGTTCCATTCATTTAGATACAGCATTCGTTATTTTGGATAATTTGTAACTTCGGATAAATTTGTTACATTCACTAACAGACAAATTTGAAAGTAAATTTCAATACCTATAATTTAATAGTTAGTAATAGTTATTATTAGTTAGTTATTATATCAGATTTTCAGGTTTTTGAATCTTCGGATTTTGATTCTTTCTAATTTTCGTATTTTGATTTTTATTTACGGATTTTCAAATTTTCAAATTTCCGAAATTTTGAATTTCTAATTTTCAAATTTCCGAAATTTAGAATTTAGAATTTCCTAAATTTCGAATTTCTAATTTTCAAATTTCCGAAATTTAGAATTTCCTAATTTCTAATTTTTGTATTTCCACATTTCCGAAATTTCGCTATTCCGAAATTCGAATTTCCGAAATTTCGAATTTCCTATTTTCTAATTTTTGAAATTCCGAATTCCCGAGATTTTGAATTTCTGAAATTTCAAATTTTCGAAGATTTGGAAATTAAAAATTTCAGAAATTCAAAATTCTGAGATTCGAAAATTCTGAAATTTTACATTTTGAAAAAATGAACTAATCTGTGAAAATTTGTTAAAAAACAAATTCCGAACTAAACAAATTGCACATGTCTAGTACTGACCAGTTGCCATTGCAGATTTCTAGGGGCTGCATCATTGATACTTTGTTTAAATTTTTTGGGGACTTTTTAACACAATAATTAGAAGTTGGCTGGATTCACACCTACAGTATGCATTTTTAGTGCTTTTTGCATTTTGCAGATTTGCACTACAGTCCATTTAACATGGTTTCCTATGGAACACATTCTGTAGTGCAAATCTGCAAAATGCAAAAAGCACAAAAAATGCATAGGTGTGAATCAGGCCTCACTTCTGTGTTTTTGGGACTTTTTAACACAACAATAATTAATTCATACGTATCAATTCACTCATGTTATGTGTTTTTTGTATGATTATTCAATAATGTGTTTTATTTTTGCGCAATCTCTTTTTTTCTATATATGTTTATAAATTGAGTATTTAATTCTTAAAGATAGCAGTATATATATATATATATATATATATATATATATATATATATATATATATATTTATATTTATATACACATATATATTTTCACCCCCCTTTTTTTCACTTTTTTCTCACGTATAACATTGTATTTAATACAATACTGATCACATTATTAATTTGGTGAGCGCAGAATAATTAAATTATATGAGTAACGGATAGTCTACCCATGAGACATTGGATATGACAGGGACTGCAGAGATTTGCCCTCTAAGGCCCCATTCACACCTGAGAGTTTTGTAGCTTGAAGCCTGAAGCTACAAAACGCTGGAGGGGAAAAAAATCAATTATTCTCTATGGAGATGGTTCACATCTTCACTCCAAAATGCCTGAAGCTCAAACAAGTTCTGGAACTTTTTTTTAAGGCAGATTTTGGCGTGTTTCTGCTTTTTAAATTGGTGACCTTTTGACCTGTACAAAATCGCGGCAAAAAACACATCAAATTTGCGGCAAAAATCCGGCAAAAATTGCGGTAAAATGGTGCGACTTTCTGCCTGAAAACGCTATGCTAAGGTGTGAATGGGGCCTTAGACCCCTTTCACACTGGGTCATTTTCCAGGCGCTATTGTGCTAAAAATAGCGCCTGCAAACCGACCTGAAACAGCCGCTGCTGTGTCTCCAGTGTGAAAGTCCTGAGGGCTTTCACACTGGAGCGGTGCGCTAGCAGGACAGTAAAACAAGTCCTGCTAGCAGCATCTTTGGAGCGGTGAAGGAGTGGTGTGTATACCGCTTCTCTACCACTCCTGCCCATTCAAATCAATGGGGCACCGCGGCTATACAGCCGGTAAGGCGCTTTGCGGTGTTTTTTAACCCTTCCTTGGCTGCTAGCGGGGGGTAAAACCGCCCCACTAGCGGGCGAATAGCGCAGCAAAATTGGTGGTGAGGCCCCTTTCACACTGGGGCGGGAGGTGCATCGGCGGTAAAGCGCCGCTAAAAACTTTACTGCCAATTTTGCGGCGCTATTCGGTTTTACCCCCCACTAGCGCCCAAGTAAGGCGATTTTTGGTGGTATATACGCTGTGCCCCATTGATTTCAATGGTCAGGAGCGGTAGAGGAGTGGTATACACACTGCTCCTTCACCGCTCCAAAGATGCTGCTAGCAGGACTTTTTTTACCGTCCTGATAGCGCACCGCTCCAGTGTGAAAGGTCTCGGGGCTTTCACACTGGAGACACAGCAACAGCTGTTTCAGGTCGGTTTGCAGGCACTATTTTTAGCGCAATAGCGCCTGCAAAACGACCCAGTGTGAAAGTGGTGTAAAGCGCCGCTAAAAATAGCGGCGCTTTACCGCTGACGCACCTCCCGCCCCAGTGTGAAAGGTAAAGCGTCGCCGTTTTTGCGGAGGTATTTGGCCGCTAGCGGGGCCTTTTTAACCCCTGCTAGCGGTCGTAAAAGGGTTAAAAGCCACCCGCAAAGCGCTGCTGCAGCGGCGCTTTGCCGGCGGTTCGGCCGCGCTGCCCATTCATTTCAGAAGCGCTTTAGGAACAGTGGAGGAGCGGTGTATACATCGCTCCAAAGATGCTGCTTGCAGGAGTTTTTTAACGTCCTGCCAGCGCATCACCTCAGTGTGAAAGCACTCTAGCTTTCACACTGACTCTGCAGGGAAACCGTTTTTCAGGCGCTTTACAGGCACTATTTTTAGCCCAAAAGCGCCTGAAAAACACCCCAGTGTGAAAGGGGTTTTAGAAAGCTTTAGGATCAGTTAAAGTCCGGAATGCACCTGACCAGAGGACTGAAGCAAAGAAAGCAAAGCAGTCCAAACTGAATAAGCTCTATTCAAATCCTTTTGTAGGATTTATAAATATTATCTTAGAGAAACAACAGCCAAGCCTGATCAGTCTCTTTCCGCCAGAAAGAAAAAGTGGAAAAGATGAACAAGAGTGGAATATTTCTCTCTATGACCGAAGATCTCATACGAGAGAAAGGACTTCAATCTGATACCCGGTAATCAAAGGCAGGAACCCAGACTTATTTTGGCCAATAGGGAATTACTGCAAAAATTGCCACGGTCTTTAGCAGCAGACCCCCCCAAAGAAAAACTGTATATGGATCGAATTGGAAAGCATATGGCTTGTGAGACCTTTTCTGATCTGACACAGCATCTGCACCCAGGGCTTGGCCCAGGCCCCTAGGGAACAGTTTTACAGCTTGTAACAGTAAGGAGATGCTACCAGATCTAACTCTGAAAACTTGTCCAGAGAAGAAACCTATGGCCATGGATTCCCCTCCAAATCTGTGCCCATCTAAGCAGCATCACTGTGCCAATCTGCAGCCTCACTGTTCTCATCTAAGCAGCATCACTGTGCCCATCAATGCAGCCTTGTCAGTGCCCATCAATGCAGCATCACTAAGCCTATTTACAGCCTCACTGTGTCCATTTACAGCCTCACTGTGCCTATTTACAGCCTCACTCTGCCTATCTAAGCAGAATCACTGTGCCCATCAATGCAGCCTCACTGTGCCCATTTGCAGGTCAAGCACTTCAGGCCATGTGGGTCAATCAGCCATCTTCGAGCCTCTGACTGTGCCAGGAGGAATCCTTTGCTCCAGCAACAATAAGCAAGTTCTGCTAGCCAATGTGGTGCTTACCGTCTCTAGGGATGGCAATTTCAATTCCAGCAGATGTGATTTGAAGAGCAGTACTATTGTTGCTCAGAGGGCTGCCTATTTCCAACTCCCAGAGCTGTCTTCTGACATACTGTACCTCTGTTTCTATATGGATTAAGACATGGTTGGGTTCTCAATCCACTCCTGGATAATCCTGCCTCTTCTCTCTTCACCTGTCAGTGTCAGAATACCTGATGATCAGGATCATGGTCTGCAAAAAGCGCCTTGAGGGTAAAACCGCCCGCTAGCGGCTGAATAGCGCTGCAAAATTGGCGGTAAAGCGTCGCTAAAAATAGCGACACTTTACCACCGATGCACCCCAGTTTCACTGCACTATTTGGCCGCTGGCGGGGTGGTTTTACCCCCTGCTAGCAGCTGAGAAAGACTGATCAGGCTTGGCTGTTGTTTCTCTAAGATAATATTTATAAATCCTAGCGGGCGGTTTTACCCTCAAGGCGCTTTTTGCAGCCAGTGTTTTGCTGGCTGGTGTGGTCATTTACCCTGTAGGATCTCAACATGCTAGGGACACACATTCATACACATATATACTGGGCCAATTTGGACAGGATCCAATTAACCTACAAGCATGTCTTTGGAGTGTGGGACGAAACCGGAGTACCCGGAGGAAACCCACGCAGACACAGGCTGAACATGCAAACTCCAGGCAGATGGTGTCGTGGTCGGGATTTGAACCAGTGACCCTTTTGCTGCAAGGTGAAGGTGAAAGTGCTAACCACTACACCACTGTGCTGCCCTTAGATTTAGTATCCTTGGACCTTGCTCATTGACTTCTGAAGTCTGCTAAAACCAAAGACACTGCAAGTATTCTTCCTTTTCAACTCTTTTTTATTCCCTGTTGCTTTATTGTCTCTTTATTTTTTTGTAACGCCCTTTTTTCTGTAAATATTTTATGTGCACCAATCTTAACTTTTTTCATTATTAAACTTTATTTTGAAAAGTGTTAACAAGTAGTGACAACACAAGCACAATGCACATTTGCAGTGTGTTTCTGAGACGCATGGCAAAGTGCTCTTTTTCTATGTTGTTTTCCATGCATTCAGAAACACACAGATGTGAATGGAGCCTCATTGTTCTTGTGTAAACGCATCAATTTCACTTTCAGGCCCCATTCACACCTAGAGTAGTGGGAGTGCATGTCGTTGGCTAGTTTTTTCCAGTGATACACATAAGGCAGTATGATCATTTTAATAAGCTGTGCTACACATGTCAAATTAGCTAATGGGACATTTTGGCGTTTTATCACTGCTGCATTTGTCACCCGTTTTTTCATGTGTCAAAATGTGTGTTTGCTTCTGTTTTTGGTGTGCCTTTAACAAATAATGACACTAAAAGTGCAACTAGGTAATTTTAGGTGTATAAATGTGGCCATACACTATATAATCTGATTTTCTTTAGATTTACCAAATCTATATAATAAGAGGACACACAATCTATACAATCACTCTGTATCCAATAGGTAGGCTCTTGCACTACATCAAGGGTGTCCTGTGGGCTGCATGTGACACAAGGGAGTTTAGCATGCGGCCTGAGCCCATTTGAAGGGACCCTGTGGAAGCCAGGCAAATGCACGCATTGAGAGATGCTGGGTAATTTGTGAAAACATAGTTGATGGGTCATCTGGTAAACTCCTTCCTGTGTCTTACTGGTTTCTCGGTCCTACATCTAATGTCAGGATGTGATGAAGCTTTCTAAGAAATACAGCAAGGGCTAAGGTAAGGCCTTGTTTTCAAAATCAAAGCAAGCTTGTATTTTTCTGCAACCAAGGTACATTAACCACTTCGCGCCTGGCCTTTCTGCAAAAGACGTCCGCAAAGCAGTCGCCAATTGCTGATAGGACGTCTATGGACGTCCTCCCATTCACTTCCGCGATGCGTGCCGCCACGGGCGCACATCGGGGAAAAGCTGTGCCCGCCGTGTCAGGCGGGTGCCGATGCGCGTGCCTGGCGGCCGCGATGTCCGCCAGGTACCCGCGATTGGCTGTCACAGAGCCAGGGACGTGGATCTCTGTGTGTAAACACAGAGATCCACGTCCTGTCAGGGAGAGGTGACGGATGGTGTGTCCCTTGTACATAGGGACAACCATTGGTCACCTCCCCCAGTCAGTCCCCTCCCCCCACAGTTACAATCACTCCCAGGGAACACATTTAACCCCTCGATCGCCCCCTAGTGGTTAACCCCTTCACTGCCAGTCACATTTATACAGTAATCAGTGCATATTTATAGCACTATTCGCTGTATAAATGTGAATGGTCCCAAAAATGTGTCAAAAGTGTCCGATGTGTCCGCCATAATGTCACAGTCACAAAAAAAAAAATCGCAGACCGACGCCATTACTAGTAAAAAAATAAATAAATAAATCAAAAAAAAATCATAATTCTATTCCCTATTTTGTAGGCGCTATAACTTTTGCGCAAACCAATCACTATACGCTTATTGCGTTTTTTTTTTTTTTACCTAAAATATGTAGAATACGTATCAGCCTAAACTGAGGAAAAAATAAGTTTTTTTAAAAAAAAATTGGGATATTAATTATAGCAAAAATGAAAAAATATTGTGTTTTTTTCAAAATTGTCGCTCTTTTTTTGTTTATAGCGCAAAAAATAAAAACCGCAGAAATGATCAAATACCACCAAAAGAAAGCTCTATTTGTGGGAAAAAAAGGACGTCAATTTTGTTTGGGAGCCACGTCGCACGACCGCGCAATTGTCATTCAAAGCGTGACAGCGCTGAAACCTGAAATTTCGCCTGGGCAGGAAGGGGGTTATGTGCCCAGTTGTCAAGTGGTTAATGGTATATTGGAACATAGGTGAGCTAGATTTTAGAAGATTGTCTGTTGATGTGTTTTCTTTCATTCATTTTTAGGAGGTTTTTTAAACTCTGTATAAATTATTGCAGTTATATGCATTTTTCAAAAGATGGTGGTTTGCATTGGGTTAATGGACAGACTGTCTATCGGATCATGATTAGTTTATAGTTATAATTGTTTTATATACACTGCGTACTACTGGAAACATGAAAATACAATCCATTTAGTATGCAATGTTTCTGAACATTTTATTAATAATGAACTTAATATTAATGTCATGACTGGCCAATAAGGACTGCTATTGTTGTTCTCTAGACTTATTTTTTCAAACCATATCCAGTAATATTATAATTTACTAGGTCAACTATTGTAGGTGACCTTGTGAGCATATCATTAGCCTATATAACTCTTTACTACCTTTTCTCCTTTAGTAATGTAGTTGATCACATTTAAAACATTTCTGACCTTACAGTGCAGAGCTCCATATTCACTATTCAGTCTTTTGAAAAATAACAAAATAGATTTTTATCATTAAAAAGCTATATTAAGTATAAGGTCAGATTACAATAACATTAACATTTGTAACTTTACATTTGTTTTTAATGACAATAACATTTAGGAATGCATTTCAATTATTATTATAATTTATGTTGACAATTTGGATTTTTAGTAAAATAGCTCAAATACATTCTCCCACCAGAGACAAAGAAGAGCTATTTCACGATTCTGTTCAAATGAAACATGTTTAATATACTTAATGCAAGACATTAGAGATAATCCCTGTCTGGCCTTTAATAGCAACATTAATCATAACACACTCAATTAATAATGTTGAATTTTATTAATATAATCCCCTCAGCATTCATGAATCGTATTTAAAGTTTGCTAAACTGAGCATGACTTTCAATTAGCATATTTTTAATAAAAAATTCTACATGCTTAAAAAGAAGGGGGTGTGCTATTACATGGGACTGGATAGTTTAAATTTAAGAGAAAGCCAAATGAAACAAAAAGAGGATTAAGATTTAATACCTAATTTCGTAATCCGATCAAGTTCTTATTTGGCATTATTAATAGGGCCTTAAAGTACATTTTCATACAAAGTGATAATTTTACATATGACCCAGCTGCATAACTCTAGTGAACTTTTAGGCTCTTTCATACCAGCTGCATTATCATGCAATTTATTGCATCTCCCAATGCAAATAAAATCCATGAGCATTAGAGAAGAGTGAATCTGGGTTTGGTGCTTAGGAGGTGAGTGAGCCCAACGGGAGGTCCCCAAACCCTCCCTGAACATAGCTTCAATCCACAATGAAGTCTATCATCATCTACCCAACTAGACCATATTGCAGCAAACTTGTGCAAAGCATTGCAAAAAATTATGTTTGTTTCTCAAACAAAATATATTTATCCACTTCAGATTTCCACTTATCTACCAATGGCAGAATAAAGAATACCCATTATGAAGCAATCAGTTTTCATACAATAAAAAGAGATATTAAAACTGCAACGGTTAGCTTAGAGTCCAATGTATTTGAATCAACATATCCTAGGTTATATGAAATGGGCTCAAGGGTTAGGGAAATGCCATATAGATCATTTAAAGTTTAAATAACCAGATGCCAGTAACACCTACGCTTTAAGCACCTCCACAATAAGTGGATAAGGTTGCCATGCGGATGAGTTCTCCCTACAACCTACCTTATACAAAAGTTCTAGTGTATGATACACCCTGCGCAAATTCTGTGGCATGAAAAGACCGAGATAGTCTGATTATTCTACAGCCCTTCTTCCCAAAGTTCATTGGAGAGGGGCTCAGATCCTCCTCCCATCTGTGCTTAAGAGGAAATTTAAGGATACATTTTGACAATAACTGTGTGTATGCCATTGAGGCAAGCCCCTAGGCATTGGAGCAAAAGAGGTGGATGGAGTCTATCCCTGTTCACAAAGTGCATGACATAATTGTAAAAATGTATAGAACCAACACTGTTCCAAGTTAAACTCTGAATGCAGTTGTTGTAAAAATGTTAGCATTCTGTCAGAATAAAGCTGTGAGAGCTGTGATTTTTGCCCTCTCCCACTTTTAAAAGCCTTCAAGCCGAGAAAGTTTGGCCAGAGTATCATTGGACCAAAGTGAAGTATATTTGTTATATGCAACAATTTCCAAAAACGTTTTAGCTGTTTGCCACACTTTATGCATCAGATTGAGTGTAGGATATGCAGAATGTACTTTAACCACTTAAGCCCCGGACCATTTGGCTGGCCAAAGACCAGAGCACTTTTTGCAATTTGGCACTGCGTAGCTTTAACTGACAATCCCAAGCAAAATGAATGTCCTTTTTTTTCCCACAAATAGAGATTTATTTTGGGTGGTATTTGATCACCTCTGCGGTTTTTATTTTTTGCGCTATAAAAAAAAATAGAGCGCCAATTTTGAAAAAATTTCTAAATATTGAATATTTTTTACTTTTTGCTATAATAAATATCCCCAAAATATATATAAAAAAATATTTTTTTCCTCAGTTTAGGCCAATACGTATTCTTCTACATATTTTTGGTAAAAAAAATCGCAATACGTGTTTATTGATTGGTTTGCGCAAACGTTATAGCCTCTACAAAATAGGGGATAGATTTATGGCATTTTTATTAATATTTTTTTTTCTAGTAATGGTGGTGATCTGCAATTTTTATTGTGACTGCGACATTATGGCGGACACATCGGACACTTTTGACGCCATTCTGGGACCATTGTCATTTTTACAGCGATCAGTGCTATAAAAATGACACTGGCAGTGAAGGGATTAATCAGTAGGGGGCCCTGAAGGGGTTAAGTGTGTCCTAGGGATGTGTTCTAACTGTAGGGGGGATGGGCTACGAGTGACACGACACTGATCACCGCTCCCAATCACAGGGAGCTGTGATCAGTGTCCTTGTCACTAGGAAGAATAGGGAAAAATCACGCACATGCCCACAATGCCGCGCGCGCCCACAATGCCGCGTATTAAAGGGCAACGTATATATATACGTTAATCTGCCCAACCGTGCCATTCTGCCGACGTATATCAGCGTGAGCCAGTCGTCAAGTGGTTAAGAACAACAGGAGTGTCTAACATCTGTAATGGGTTTTTACCTTGAAGTAGGGAGGAAAGTACTGTATGTTATAAGTGGACCCCCAAGGGCCATATCCCTCCCATCCCACAATGAGCTTAAGCTCAGCAACAAGAAAATATACCCATAGGTTAGAAGCAGACAGCGCCCCCTGCTCTTTGGAATATTACAAAAATGCTAATGTATTCTTAGAAAGTTAGTGCAGCCGGCTACAGATAAAGGTAGTTTACATACAAATTGGAAGTGAAATCTAGTAGGTAACAGATCCAAATATTTAAATTCAGAGGGATTTAATGTTGTATCTGGATAGTAATCTGCACTCCTAGGTATTTAAACTGGGAAACCAATGGATTGGACCAAGTGGAAGCAATACAGATTTGTCCCAGTTAATTCTAAATCATAAAAATGTGCAAAATTCATACATTGCAGAGGAGAGGGAAGTATACTTATCAGAGAGAAAAATAAGTATATCTTCGTAAGAAGCATTTCAAGGTCCTGGATAGGGATGAGCTCGGTGTTCGAGTCGAACATAAGTTTGACTCGAACATCGGCTGTTCGACCGTTCGGCGAACATCGAACGATTTGGGCCGTTCGCGCCAAATTCGAGTGACGCGAACGGCCCACAATACACTGCGCCATCGCAGTGCAATCCCGGCGCTGTGATTGGCCAAGCATGCACTGTGACCCCGCTTCGCCAATCACAGCGCCGGCAGCTAGGAGAGCCATAATTGGCCACAGGCAGGTTGCCTGTGGCCAATTATAGCTCAGGGGGTTTAGCACACACCCCACACTATAAAAGGCCGCCAGCGCGGCAGCCTTGTGTAGTGTGTTCCGGCGCAGGGAAAGAGTTACATAGGCAGGGACAGTGTCAGTGCTATTTGTACCTCAAACTTGTGTGTAGGGAGAGAGAAGGATAGGCAGGGAGAGTGTCAGTGTCATATTCTTTGCTAAACCTTGTGCAGGGAGAGAGAAGGATAGGCAAGGGACAGTGTCAGTGTCACATTCTTTGCTAAACCTTGTGTGCAGGGAGAGAGAAGGATAGGCAGGGAGACTGTCAGTGTCATATTCTTTGATAAACCTTGTGTGCAGGGAGAGAGAAGGATAGGCAGGGAACAGTGTCAGTGTCATATTCTTTGCTAAACCTTGTGTGCAGGGAGAGAGAAGGATAGGCAGGGAGAGTGTCAGTGTCATATACTTTGATAAACCTTGTGTGCAGGGAGAGAGAAGGATAGGCAGGGGACAGTGTCAGTGTCATTGTTGCTAAGCCTCCTGCACCTTATACACCTGAAGTTAGCCTGTATTGCTGCGTTTTCCTGGTGTGTTACACCAACAGGCATTTGCAGCACTTACAGCGGGCGGAGTGTGCCTCCTGATCATATTACACCTGAAGTTAGCCTGTATTGCTGCCTTTTCCTGGTGTGTTACACCAACAGGCATTTGCAGCACTTACAGCGGGCGGAGTGTGCCTCCTGATCATATTACACCTGAAGTTGGCCTGTATTGCTGCGTTTTCCTGGTGTGTTACACCAACAGGCATTTGCAGCACTTACAGCGGGCGGAGTGTGCCTCCTGATCATATTACACCTGAAGTTAGCCTGTATTGCTGCTTTTTCCTGGTGTGTTACACCAACAGGCATTTGCAGCACTTACAGCGGGCGGAGTGTTCCTCCTGATCATATTACACCTGAAGTTAGCCTGTATTGCTGCTTTTTCCTGGTGTGTTACACCAACAGGCATTTGCAGCACTTACAGCGGGCGGAGTGTGCCTCCTGATCATATTACACCTGAAGTTAGCCTGTATTGCTGCGTTTTCCTGGTGTGTTACACCAACAGGCATTTGCAGCACTTACAGCGGGCGGAGTGTGCCTCCTGATCATATTACACCTGAAGTTAGCCTGTATTGCTGCGTTTTCCTGGTGTGTTACACCAACAGGCATTTGCAGCACTTACAGCGGGCGGAGTGTGCCTCCTGATCATATTACACCTGAAGTTAGCCTGTATTGCTGCTTTTTCCTGGCATGTTACACTAACAGGCATTTGCAGCACCTACAGCAGGCATAGTGTGATTCCTGCAAAATATACTCCTGAAGCTAGGCCTTATTGCTGGTTTTCCCATTTCCCTGCAGGCCATTAGAATGTCTGGAAGGCAATCAAGGAGAGGCAGACAGTCAGGAGCCAATAAAAGAGGGCAAGCAGGCACTGTGTCTAGAGACAACAGTGCTGGTCGTGGACGCGGTGCATCGCCATCAGCACGTGGCCATGGGACACGCTTGTCCTTCTTTTCAGCAGCTGGACGTGTTGAGCCGCATCATGCCGAAGACTTGGTAGAGTGGATGACCAAGCCCTCCTCATCCTCCTCATCCTCTCTCACCCAGGCTCAGGGTACTGGCAAAGCAGCTGCCAAAGCGTCCTCTTCCCTGGTATCAATGTCATCATCAGTCACTCCTTCCCTAGACCAACCATGTCCTCCTGAGGAGTCCCCCGAACTGTTTGAGCACAGTGTTGGGTACATGCTCCAGGAGGATGCCCAACGTTTCGAAGGGTCTGATGATGATACCCAGCTAGAGGAAGGCAGTAGCGTGAGAGCAGAGAGAGGGGATGCTCAAGAAGGACACCAATCTGGCAGTCATGTTCCAGCAGCTGCAGCATACTGCCAGATTGGCTCCAGTGATGAGGAGGGAGGGGATGATGAGGTCACTGACTCCACTTGGGTGCCTAATAGGAGAGAGCAGGAGGAGGAGGAGGATGAGGAGGAGGCACATCTCCAACGAGGCAGGATGCCCTCAGGGGGCCAGCGTAAGGGCAGCACACCGACGGAATCACACCGCAGAGCTCCGCCTGTGCAGGGCGCTGCCTCTGCCCGTTATTCAAAAAGTTCTTTGGTGTGGGCCTTTTTTGAGTCGAGTGCATCAGATCGCACAGCTGCTGTTTGCAACATATGTCTCAAGCGTATATCGCGTGGCCAAAACATCACCCGCTTGGGCACCACATGCTTGACCAGACATATGTTGACCTGCCATGCAGCTCGTTGGCAAGCCTACCTTAAAGACCCACACCAAAGAACAAAGCGGACCTCTCCTTGCACCGCATCAGCTGGGATCTCCAACCCCACTATACCTTCAGTCCTCTCTGAAACCTGAACTGAGAGGAATGAAGGTGTAGAATTAGGTGTGTCACAGCCAAGTACTTGCGGGCACTCTGCTAGCAGTACACCAACGTCCGATTCTAGCAGGCAAATTTCCCTGCCCCAGCTGCTGGACCGTCGAAAGAAGTTCACTCCCAGCCATCCACATGCCCAGCGGTTGAATGCTAGCTTGGATAAATTGCTAGCGCTTCAACTGCTGCCTTTTCAGTTGGTAGACTCGGCCCCCTTCCGTGAGTTTGTGCAATGTGCGGTTCCTCAGTGGCAGGTTCCCAAACGCCACTTTTTCTCACGGAAGGCGATTACGGCTCTCTACCGGCATGTGGAAGGCAATGTCTTGGCCTCGCTGGACACGGCGGTCAGCGGTAAGGTGCATATTACCGCTGACTCATGGTCCAGCAGGCATGGACAGGGACGTTACCTTTCTTTCACGGCCCATTGGGTCACTCTTTTGGCAGCTGGGAAGGATGCAGGACAAGGTGCAGTAGTGTTGGAGGTTGTTCCACCGCCACGCCTCCAAAATGCTACTACTGGTTGTGACACACCTCTCTCCTCCACCCCCTCCTCTTCTTCTTCCTCCATGGCCTCTTCCTATGCTTTGTCCTCGGAACCAGCGGTGCTCCGTAGGCGTTCAAGGGGCTACGCAAGTACGCAGGCAAAAAGATGCCATGCCGTGCTTGCGCTGGTGTGTTTGGGGGACAGGAGCCACACTGGGGCAGAGGTTCTGTCTGCTCTGCAGGGGCAGGCCGAGAGGTGGTTGACGCCACGCCAGCTTAAGCCAGGAATGGTAGTTTGCGACAATGGCACCAACCTCCTCTCCGCTCTCCGACAGGGACAACTGACCCATGTGCCCTGTGTGGCTCACATCCTTAACCTGGTGGTGCAGCGGTTCTTGGGCAGGTACCCGGGCTTACAGGATGTCCTGAGGCAGGCCAGGAAAGTCTGTGTGCATTTCCGCAGATCTTATAATGCCAGTGCTCGCCTGGCTGAGCTGCAAAAGGAGTTGAACCTGCCCAAGAACCGCCTTATATGTGACATGCCCACCAGGTGGAACTCAACATTGGCCATGCTGCAGCGGCTGTACATGCAGCAGAGGGCCATCAATGAGTACCTGTGCGACTACGGCATCAGGACAGGGTCAGGGGAGCTCGGGTTTTTTTCCCCACGCCAGTGGGGCATGATCAGGGATGCATGAACTGTCCTGGCACCATTTGAGGAGGCCACGAGGATGGTGAGCAGTGACAGTGCATGCATCAGTGACACTGTACCTCTTGTCCACCTGTTGGAACATACGCTGCGTGGAATAATGGACAGGGCACTTGAGGCAGAACAGAGGCAGGAAGAGGACTTCCTTGCCTCTCAAGGCCCCCTTTACCCAGACAGTGTTCCTTCTGTCCCACCCATAGCACAGGAAGAGGAGGAGGAGGAGGAGGAGGAGGATTGTGTCAGCATGGAGGTGGAGCCTGGCACTCAGCATCATCAGCAGAAGTCTTTTAGGGATGATTTACAGTCCCAAGAAACCAGTGGACTTGTACGTGGCTGGGAGGAGGTGGCTACGGATCATGTCGTCCTTAGTGACCCAGAGGACTCCGGACCGAATGCCTCAGCTAACCTATGCTGCATGGCCTTCCTGATCCTGCAAAAGTCTGGGGAAGGATCCTCGTATTCTTCGGATCAAGGAGAGGGACCATTACTGGCTGGCCACTCTCCTTGATCCACGGTACAAGGGTAAGGTTGCGGACCTTATCTTACCGTCGCAGAGGGAGCAGAGGATGAGACAACTCCGGGAGGCCTTGCAGAAAGGTCTGTGCAACGCGTTCCCAGAGACTGGGAGGTTACAAACTCCTGGTCCTGGACAACGAGTTGCTGAGGCTTCGGTCAGTCAAAGAAGGAGCGGTGGGGAAGGTGGCCGTCTGACCGATGCGTTCAGACAATTCTTTAGTCCGCAGCCCCAAGGTATGATCGGTTCCAGCAATCATCGCCAGCGTCTGATATACATGGTGCAGGAATACCTAGGGGCAAGGTCAGACTTGGACACCTTCCCCACCGAAAATCCTCTGGCTTACTGGGTCTTGAGGATGGATCACTGGCCAGAACTTGCACAGTATGCAATTGAGCTACTGGCCTGTCCTACATCCAGCGTTCTTTCAGAACGCACATTCAGTGCTGCTGGAGGATTTGTCACGGATCACAGGGTGCGCCTGTCCACCGACTCTGTTGATCGACTGACCTTCATAAAGATGAACCAGTCTTGGATCACCACCAGCTACCAAACACCTGAAGCTGATATAACAGACTAATTTATTTTCAAATGTCACATCCCTTCAAGACTGATGCTGATGCTGAGAGACTGTCCTGTTATGTTGACTGACTATCCTCCTCCTCCTCAATGATCCGATTGATGATGATAGCTTGGAAGAACATTTTTGTTTCTGAGTGCCGCCACCAGTGGCTAAGGCCCAATTTTTCAGCCCCTGTTTAACAGGGGCATGTAATTACAATTTTTTACGCAATGCTTTGCAGCAGGGCTCATTCCTGCACTCCAACTAGAGTATCTGGGAGAGGTTGCAGTGTCGTGGCACCAGCACCAGTGGCTAAGGCCCAATTTTTCAGCCCCTGTTTAACAGGGGCGTGTAATTACAATTTTTGATGCAATACTTTGCAACAGGGCTCATTGCTGTGCTCCAAGTACAGTATCTGTGAGGGGTTGCAGTGTTGTGGCACCAGTGCCTAAGGCCCAATTTTTCTGCCCCTGTTTAACAGGGGCATGTAATTACAATTCTTGATCTAATAATTCACAGCAGGGCCCATTCCTGCGCCCACCAAGAGTAACTGTGAGGCCTTACAGTGTTGTGTCAACACCACCACCACCACCACCACCAAAGGCCCAATTTTTCAGCCCCTGTTCAACAGGGGCATGCAATTACAATTCTTGATCTAATAATTCACAGCAGGGCCCATTCATGCGCCCACCAAGAGTAACTGTGAGGGCTCACAGTGTTGTGGCAACACCAACATGTAAGGGGCAAATTTCAGCTGAGTATATATGGCAGGCCCCTACTTTCAAACATCCAACTTACAAACGACTCCTCCTTGCAAACGGAAGGATACAATAGGAAGTGAGAGGAAATCTCCCCCCAAGAAGGCAAATTCTCTCCTGTAAGAGTTAATATGGGAAAAAAGTGTCTCCTCTCCACTGATGCTTTATCACCAATTCTTGTTTCAATAAAAAAAACAAATTTTCTAAAAACATTTGTCATTAGGACGGAAAGTGAGGTGAACTGTTCTGAACAGGTGCACACTGCACAGACAGCAAAACAAATGTTACAGGGGTGATAACCCTTCCCTATGTTTTCCAAAAAGCTTAAAAATAGATTTTTTGGCTGGAGCTACACTTAAACAATGTACCTGTTCAAAATTACAAACAGATTCTACATAAGAACAAACCTACAGTCCCTGTCTTGTATGCACCGCCTGTATACGGCTGTTCAGAGTATATAGGGCCTTTTTTATTTTGTGTGCGGGGTTCCCCTTAATATCCATTCAAGACCCAAAGGGGCTGGTAATGGGCTGGGGTAGGGGGGGGGGCTGTGATGGGGTAGCTATGCCATTTTTCTTAAAGATTTTCATCCATATTACCGGGACCAGACATTACATTAAAGCCGCAAGCAGTTTTAAATGGCTTTTTTTCCTTTAGAAATGTAATTTTGTGCAGGGACAGTTCTAAACACGGGAAACACGTGGCACTTCACAGGCATACTTTAGACACCCCCCAGGTACGATATTTAAAGGAATATTTGACTTTTTTTTTTTCACTTTATGCATCATTAAAATAACTGCTCCCGAAAACGGCCGTTTTTAAAACTTTTTTTTGGATTGATACATGTCCCCTGGTGCAGAACCCGGGTTCCCAAACCCTTTTTAGGACAATAACATTCATAATAGTCGTTATAATTAGCACTTTAGATTTCGAACGTTCGCATCCATTGTATTTAATAGGGTTCTAAAGTTCGTGCAAACTTTCGGTCCGTTCGCAGGTTCTGGTGCGAACCGAACCCGGGGGTGTTCGGCTCATCACTAGTCCTGGAGTGGCCTAGCCACTTCAACCCCATAGAAAACCTTTGGAGGGAGTTGAAAGTCCGTGTTGCCCAGCGACAGCCCCAAAACATCACTGCTCTAGAGGAGATCTGCATGGAAGAATGGGCCAACATACCAGCAACAGTGTGTAACAACCTTGTGAAGACTTACAGAAAACGTTTGACCTCTGTCATTGCCAACAAAGCATATATAACAAAGTATTGAGATGAACTTTTGATATTGACCAAATAATTATTTTCCACCATAATTTGCAAATAAACTCTTTCCAAATCAGACAATGTGATTGTCTGGATTTGTTTCCACATTTTGAGAGAACTTACACAATTGGTGGCTGACTAAATACTTTTTTGACCCACTGTATATAGATACTCTGCCTTTAGCATAGACTATAAATTCAGTGTTTACTTTATATTCAGTCAGTGCAGGCAGTGTATTAATATATATATATATATATATATATATATATATATTGTGAGGGGGCTAGCTCGGCAGCGGGTATGTGTGACCCCCGGGATGGGCTCCCCACCCAAAACAGGCCCAGCAGACGGAGGTTGTGGTTTTCAAAATCAAAAAGGTGCGGTTTATTTTCTATTTACAGTGACAAAAACACAGCAAGGCAAAAAAAACATAAACAAAATAAATCCTGGTCAACTTGACCTCTGACTAAACTTACAGGTTTCCTAACTAACGACTGGGATCAGCCTAGTGCTGTCCTAGTCCCTGGTTTTAAATGTCCAAGCAAAATATAGCCACACAGGCTTTCTCTCACCGCACAGGGGTTCACTCTCCCTAGACAGTCCACACAGGTCTGCTTCCAGGCATGAGCTAACATCTAATGAATCTGGGAGTTTTTATAGAGGCCTTAAACGAACTGACAGGCTTCAGCTGGCCTCATCAACTCCCTGCCTGCACGACGCCCAGCCCTCTCCCTAGAGGTATGAGTCATCAATGAGCCCACTAGTCTCAGCTGGGCTTATACAACTCTCCACCTAGCTGTATAAGTCAGCGTAAAGCCTGAATCTGGGCGAAATATATCTACCCCCCTGGATGCAACCAGGTGACTTTACCTTCCTGCTGTCACATACCCCCCCCTCTTGTTTTAACCTCGGGGTTGGAACACCAGCAATCAGGCATTCATGTACTCGAGACAAAGCATCCACATTCCCCATTTGAACGCCAGGGCGATGCTTTACTGTGAAGTTGAATTCCTGGAGGGCCAGGAACCACCTATTCACTCTTCTATTTGTTTCCTTGTTTTGAGCCATCCACTTTAACGGAGCGTGATCCGTAACCATGTCAAAGTGCCTACCTAGCAGGTAGTACCGAAGGGAATCTAGAGCCCACTTCACCGCTAAACACTCCTTTTCAACGGTGGCGTAATTTACCTCATGGGACTTCAACTTCCTGCTGAGGTAAATGACTGGGTGCTCTTCCCCGTTCCAGACCTGGGACAATACTGCTCCTAACCCCACATCTGACGCATCACTTTGTACGACAAAGTCTCTAGAGAAGTCGGGTGAGTACAACACTGGCTGGCTACATAAGGCTTGTTTCAAGAATTGGAATGCTGCCTCAGCCTCGGGGGTCCATTTAATCATGACCGACCCTTTCCCCTTCGTCAGGTTGGTTAGGGGCACAGCCTTAGAAGCAAAGTGGGGAATGAATCGCCGATAATACCCAGCGATTCCCAGAAAGGCTCGTACCTGCTTCTTGCTGTTGGGACGTGGCCAACTCTGGATGGCCTCGACTTTGTTGAGTTGGGGTTTTATTACTCCCCTCCCAATGGTGTACCCAAGATATTTGGCCTCCTCCTGCCCAATGGTACACTTCTTGGGGTTAGCCGTAAACCCTGCTTCCCGAACAGAGTCCAGGACTGCTTGCACTTTTGGCAGATGTGAGGCCCAATCTGTGCTATGGACAATTATGTCATCCAGGTAAGCCGCAGCATACTTCCGATGGGGCCTCAGCATCTGGTCCATTTTCCGCTGGAATGTGGCCGGCGCATTCTGTAACCCGAACGGCATTCTTTTATATTGGAACGCCCCGTCTGGGGTTACAAATGCGGTTTTCTCTTTGGCCGACTTGGCCAGGGGGATTTGCCAATACCCTTTTGTGAGGTCAAGAGTCGTCATGTATCGGGCTGTTCCCAGCCGGTCGATCAACTCATCTATACGTGGCATGGGGTAGGTGTCAAATTTTGTAACTTTGTTCAACTGACGAAAATCGTTACAAAATCGCCAGCTCCCATCCGGTTTAGGCACCAACACAATGGGACTAGACCAATCACTTTGGGACTCCTCTATCACCCCTAAGTTCAGCATTCTCTGTACTTCCTCCCGTATTGCCTCCCGTCGGGCCTCTGGGATCCGATAGGGTTTTAACTTCACCCTTTCACCGGGCGGGGTAATAATGTCATGCTCTACCCCAGATGTTTGTCCCGGCAGCTCAGAGAATACCTCCTTGTTGCGAAGTACAAACTCCTTAACCTCCTGTTGTTGGGGTTGTGACAAGGTGGCTGCGATTCCAACCTCAGGAATCACGCAACCAGTTTGAGCTGGTGACCAAGTGTCTGCGACTAGGGACTCTCTATCCCTCCAGGCTTTCAACAGATTAACGTGATAGATCTGTTCGGGCTTTCGCCTTCCTGGTTGTCTGACCTTGTAATTCACTTCGCTCACTTTTTCCATTATCTCGTAGGGGCCTTGCCATTTGGCAAGGAATTTACTTTCAACCGTAGGGACAAGTACCAATATCCTATCCCCCGGGGAAAAGGTACGGGTCTTGGCTCCACGGTTGTACACTCTCTGCTGTGCCAACTGCGCTTGGGCCAAATGTTCCTTCACGATGGGCATTACCTGTGCAATTCGATCTTGCATCAGGGCGACATGCTCAATCACACTCCTGTGGGGAGAACTCTCACTTTCCCAAGTTTCCTTGGCAATATCCAACAGCCCTCTTGGGTGTCTCCCATACAGTAACTCAAAGGGGGAGAATCCCGTAGAGGATTGGGGCACCTCCCTAATAGCAAACATCAAATAAGGAAGTAGACAGTCCCAATCCCTTCCATCTCTATCCACCACTTTCTTCAACATTTGTTTTAGGGTTTTGTTGAATCTTTCAACCAGCCCATCGGTTTGGGGGTGATACACAGATGTACGCAATTGCGTCACTTTGAACAATTTACACAGCTCTTTCATAACCCGGGACATAAAGGGTGTACCTTGGTCCGTAAGCAGTTCTTTACAAATACCCACCCGGCTAAAAACAAGAGATAGCTCTTTGGCTATGGTTTTGGCCGAGGTATTTCTGAGAGGGATCGCTTCTGGATAACGGGTGGCATAGTCCATTATAACCAATATGTACTGGTGCCCCCTAGCGGACTTGATTATAGGACCTACCAAATCCATTGCGATTCTCTCAAACGGGACCTCAATGATGGGTAGAGGGACCAGCGGGCTACGGAAATGTGGCATCGGGGCCGACCTCTGACACACAGGGCAGGAGGAACAATAATTTTCTATGTCCTTCATCACCCCAGGCCAATAGAATCTCTGTAATACCCTCTCTCGGGTTTTCTCTGTCCCCAGATGACCTCCAAGAATGTGCCCATGGGCCAACTCCAACACCAACTTCCTGTAAGGTTTGGGCACCACAAGCTGCTCAACGGTTTCTTCTGCCCTTTTTGCCACCCGATACAGTAGGTCCTTCTCTACGCTGAAGTATGGGTAAGTGCCAGTATTATCTGGGTTCACTAACTCGCCATCTATTTTCACTACGTTTTCCCGTGCCTTTATTAGGGCGGGGTCTTTCAACTGTTCTGTGGCAAAGTTTTCCCTGTGAACCTCAAGATCAGAAAACTCCACAGACGGTAGGTTTTCGTCTGAGGAGGTGGGCTCCTCTCCAGTTTCTTGAGTCTCCCCTGCCAATACTGACAAGGGAAATTCCGGAGAGTCCTCACCACTCTCAGGGGAGTTCTGGCTATCACATTCCTGGTACATAGGGGCACCAGTGGGGGGCTCAGGATCATCCCACAGTTCCCAGAACTTCGGAAAATCCCTTCCCACAATGGCGTCATGCGGTAACTGAGATACTAAGCCCACTGGATGAGAGAGGGTACCTTTGGGGGTCTCGAAACACACCGTAGTCACTGGATACTCTCGGGTGTCCCCATGCACACAAATAACGGCTACCTTGCTATTCCCAGAGACCTCTGTTTTAACTAACTCAGCCTTTATCAGGGTCACAAGGCTACCTGAATCCAGCAATACCACAACATTTCTACCATTAATACACATTTTGCATAAATGTTTCTCAGTTCCCCGAATGGCAGTGCATGCGACTGTCGCACACAGCGACTGACGTCTGCCCGTCAGAAAGTCACACTGCATGGGTTCCTCCACAACCGGGCAATTTGCTGCAATATGTCCCGCTTGCCGGCAGCGGTAGCAAACGATCCTTCTTGCGGCCTCTTGAGCCGCTGATTTCCCAGGCTGTTCTCGCCAAACTTGGGGTAGAGCTCCCACCCTCTCACTCTCTCCACCCTCACCCCTTGGAATCCTCTTATCCGCCCCTGGGGATGGTCTGGTCTTAGGGTGGAAAGTCCGAGTGTCTCTGGAAGAGGCCGTCAGGTTCTCTGTAGCCAAGTATTTCTCCACACGATCCACAAGACCATCGGCCGTCTCTGGGTCTCCATGGCTTACCCACCTTTGGATGGCAGTAGGAAGAGCTCTCAAAAACCGATCCATTACAACACGTTCCACAATCTTTGGTGCGGACAAAGTCTCTGGCTGTAGCCACTTTCTGCTCAGGTGAATGAGATCATACATTTGAGACCTGGGGGGTTTTCCAAGCTGGAAAGTCCAGTTATGCACACGCTGAGCCCGGACAGCCTGGGTGACACCCAGCCTTGCCAATATTTCAGCTTTTAGCATCACATAGTCTTTTGCTTGGTTAGGCTCTAGGTCATAGTAAGCTTTCTGCGATTCACCAGTTAACAGAGGAGCCACTAGTCCAGCCCACTGCTCCTCAGGCCACTTTTCTCTTTCAGCGGTCCTTTCAAATGTGGTCAAAAATACCTCTGGATCATCCTCTCCAGTCATTTTTGTCAATAAACGACTCACCCCAAAGGACGCGGTATTAGTGGGACGGCTTTCCTCACTGGTCTGCGGACGTTGCTGCATTACTGCTTCCATCTGTTGTTGTAGTCTCTGCTCTTGCTTCTGCAACAGGTCTATGAAGCGGGCCTCAGATTGCTGTTGGGCTTGTTGCTGAGCCTCCAGACTCTGTTGTAAAGTTGCAAGGCTCTGTTGATGAGCTTGCTGCTGGGCTGCAAGGCTCCTTTGCAAACCTGCATTTGTCTGCTGTTGATTGGCATTTGCTAGAGCCAGCTGTTTCAGTATCTCCTCCATGCTGGCTTAAAAAAAAACTGCCACTGGTTCTCCACCAACTGTGAGGGGGGCTAGCTCGGCAGCGGGTATGTGTGACCCCCGGGATGGGCTCCCCACCCAAAACAGGCCCAGCAGACGGAGGTTGTGGTTTTCAAAATCAAAAAGGTGCGGTTTATTTTCTATTTACAGTGACAAAAACACAGCAAGGCAAAAAAAACATAAACAAAATAAATCCTGGTCAACTTGACCTCTGACTAAACTTACAGGTTTCCTAACTAACGACTGGGATCAGCCTAGTGCTGTCCTAGTCCCTGGTTTTAAATGTCCAAGCAAAATATAGCCACACAGGCTTTCTCTCACCGCACAGGGGTTCACTCTCCCTAGACAGTCCACACAGGTCTGCTTCCAGGCATGAGCTAACATCTAATGAATCTGGGAGTTTTTATAGAGGCCTTAAACGAACTGACAGGCTTCAGCTGGCCTCATCAACTCCCTGCCTGCACGACGCCCAGCCCTCTCCCTAGAGGTATGAGTCATCAATGAGCCCACTAGTCTCAGCTGGGCTTATACAACTCTCCACCTAGCTGTATAAGTCAGCGTAAAGCCTGAATCTGGGCGAAATATATCTACCCCCCTGGATGCAACCAGGTGACTTTACCTTCCTGCTGTCACAATATATATATATATGTGTGTGTAGCGGGGTATTGCCCTTTAATTCCCCAGAGACTACAGTACCCAGTACACCTTGAGGCACCCAGAGTGCATTGCCCTGTGCAAAGACTGCTGGGGTGGACTTTATAAGAGGGGGAGCGGGCCCCAGTACTTTCTCTATGGACACCGCCCTCCCAGCAAGAGGATCCCTGTGCTGATCTGCTGTGTGTACAAGGCCTGAAGCCTGGGCCTTGTGTTTTTTTTTCCAAAGAGCCTTCCGCTCCACTGAGTAACCTGCGGAGTGTCTGATCCTGTTGCTGAGTGCTGTTACCAGGAGGACCGAAGACCCGGGTGTCCTGGACACTGTGAATCAAGTCACAGCAACGGAAGTAACGGACAAGGACTAGTCCGGTTGGGTGAGAGAGCACCTGCTCAGAACTACACCACAGTATCTCTAGGCCCACTGACTGTATTCTGGGCCACCACAGTGATTGCAGTTACACTTTGAGGAGACTATCTACAAAACTGAGCTATCAGTCTCCTTGGTACTATTAAGTTACCAATCACTGTTTCTTTGTTGGATTACAATTTGTTCCTAAAGTGCACCACCATACTGCTAGCAAAGATCTTCTTCCACAGAACTATACCCTAATCATAATCAGGCCTGACTGGGTAGTATAGGACATTGTTGGGTGCCATATTGTCCACGAGGGAGGATAGCTGCAGAAGGGTCTGTTAACCTGTATACCATACTGCTGAACGTTTTGCTGTTTCATAAGTGTACTTATATTGCAGGGCTCTGCATATGGTATTGCATACTGTTTATCACTCTAACCTTTATCAACAGTAAAATATTAGAGTTAAGTATATCGGTTGTCAGTGTCATTTACTGTGCTATACCATTACTGTGTGCCCTACTGTGGGATTGTGTCATAGAGAGTTACAGAGTGATTGCAATTTTATCATCCCCTTTACTAACTGTGCCAAGAGATGTTAGAGCCGATTGCCAGGGGTTAACAGTGGTGCACTACAGGGCCCAAAAATCATACAGACAGCCCTTAACTGGGGGTATCGCTACATATATATACCCTGCATCCAGTGTACCCTATATCTACAGTGCATTCTGTGGTGTACTGTTTCTAATACACTTCAGGTGGTGTACACAGTATCTAAAACAGTGTGTACAGTGTCTACTACTCTTCTGGTGGTGTACACAGTATAAAATACAGTGCAGCCGTAGTACAGTTGCTAATATAGTGCAGGTGGTGTACACAGTATCCAATACAGTGTGTACAGTTTCTACTACACTTCTGGTGGTGTATACAGTACACAATACAGTGCAGCCGTAGTATAGTTGCTAATAGGGATGAGCTTCGAGTTCGAGTCAAACTCATGTTTGACTCGAACATTGCCTGTTCACCCGTTCGCCGAACAGCGAACAAATTGGGGTGTTTGCGGCAAATTCGAAAAACGCGGAACACCCCGTAAAAGTCTTTGGGAGAAATCTAAAGTGCTAATTTTAAAGGCTTATATGCGAGTTATTGTCATAAAAAGTGTTTGGGGACCCGGGTCCTGCCCCAGGGGACATGTATCAATGCAAAAAAAAAGTTTTAAAAACGGCCGTTTTTCGGGAGCAGTGATTTTAATAATGCTTAAAGTAAAACAATAAAAGTGAAATATTCCTTTAAATTTCATACCTAGGGGGTGTGTATAGTATGCCTGTAAAGCAGCGCTTGTTTCCTGTGCTTAGAACTGTCCCTGCACAAAGTGTCATTTCTGAAGGAAAAAAAGTCATTTAAAAGCACTCGCGGCTATAATGAATTGTCGGCTCCCGGCAATACAGAGAAAAGTCATTGATAAAAAAAAAAATGCGTGGGGGTCCCTAGGTCTGGTATGGATATTAAGGAGAACCCTGCATCAAATTAAAAAGAAAAATTACGTGGGGTTCCCCCAAAATATCCATACCAGACCCTTCAGGTCTTTTTAGGGGGAATTCCACGCCAAATTAAAAAAAAATGGCGTGGAGTTCCCCCCAAAAATCCATACCAGACCCTTTATCCGAGCACGTAACCTGGCAGGCCGCAGGAAAAGAGGGGGGGACGAGAAAGCGCCCCCCTCCTGAACCGTACCAGGCCACATGCCCTCAACATGGGGGAGGATGCTTTGGGGGTCTGTGACCCCTCAAATCACCATGTCCCCATGTTGATGGGGACAAGGGCCTCATCCCCACAACCCTTGCCCGGTGGTTGTGGGGGTCTGCGGGTGGGGGGCTTATTGGAATCTGGAAGATCCCTTTAACAAAGGGGACCCCCAGATCCCGGCCTCCCCCCTATGTGAATTGGTAAGTGTGATGTTTGTGCTGGAACACTGTGACCATTCACCCTTTTCTCCTGATGCATGCTAGGGGAGAAGCTGTACCAGGAAGTAAGAGAGTGTGTGTGTGAGACTGGAAGCAGCAGCAGTATGGATGCATAGATCTGGTAATGACAGAAGCCTGTTGTATTAAGACTCCTCCATGTAACAAGTCATCATGTTCTGAGTGAGTAATAAACCCTCTCCATGGTTAAGAAGTTGATCCAGCCTGTGTGCCAGATACTGGCAGCATTGCTAGCAACACCCTGAGAGACCCTGTGTCTAAGGGACATAACAGTGGCGACGAGGATTGTGGATTTTAGCACACATGGACTTCATAGGGTTTATTCAACCATTTGATCCTGCTGCTGAATCATGGAGCTCCTGGGTGGAGAGGCTGGAGCAGTATATGGAAGCAAATAGTGTGGCTGCAGAAAAGAAAGTTGCAGTTTTCCTCACAATATTGGGTCAAGCTGCATATGGCACTCTCAGAGACCTAATTTCTCCAGACAAGCCGGCCTCTAAGCCCCTGCCTGAGTTAATTCAGAAGCTACATGAGCACTACAACCCAAAGCCATTAGAGATTGCAGAGCCGTTTAAATTCTACAGTAGAAGGCAGCATGCCGGGGAGGACAGAAAGACTTATATCATTGCTTTACGTAAACTAGCTGGCACTTGTCAGTTTGGAGACTACCTGCAGACGGCTCTCCATGACATGTTTGTTATGGGACTCTGCGACCCAGCCATACAGAAACGCTTACTCACAGAACCCGACTTGACTCTGATGAAGTCCACTGACCTTTCTACGGTTAATGGAGTTGGCTACACGAGACGCCATCCTACTGAAGGCACCACCTGAAACTCCTGCAAGCCAGGGAGAGGAAATATTCCACTCTGCTATCACTTGACACCCAAGACGGCCGTCCCCAAATCTGCCTAAACCTTGCCACCCTAATTCTTCTGTCTCTAGGACACCAACTTGCTACCGTTGTGGTAACACTACTCACAGTGCACCTGCTTGCAAGTTCAAGGATGTCGTTTGTTTTCTTTGTGGAAAGACTGGCCATATTGGGCGTGTTTGCCGCAGCTCACGCTCCCCGAACACTACCACAAAAGTTAGACGTAAACAGACATTTCATATGGATACTGAATAATAACGGCTCCAGCTCTGATGAGGAAACCTGTGTCCATCATGTTGGACTGTTTCGGGTAGCTGGGAGTACTCCTGCGATAAAAGTGGATGTCACACTCAATGGCTGTCCTGTCTCTATGGATGTTGATACAGGGGCAGCTGTGTCTGTCATTTCATGGACTGATTTAAAGGCATCGGGTCTGTCCCTACCGCTCCAACCTACAAATCTCACACTACAAACCTACAGCAAGGAACTACTACAGCCCTTTGGTTATGTGAAACCCTTTGTTACATTAGGCAACCGCAGTCAAACTCTACGCCTTTATGTTGTCAATAAAGGAGGTCCTCCGCTGTATGGTAGGGACTTGATGAAAGCCCTGGGCATGCCTCCTCTTGCCATTGCCCAATGTATATTTTAGCTATGAGTAAGCATTAACTATAGTGTGAAACATGTCAGCTGCCATCCCTGCTTGCTGTGATTTGTAGTGCATTGTTTATTTTTTACAATATAGGCAACCGAAAAGGTTTTTGGAGTGCGGCTGTCCATCTTTCATCCATTATCTGTTTTTGCCTATCTTGTGCATTGCCAGTACCTACGGCTTCCTGAGGAACCATTAATTAGTAGAGCTCATCCACCTGGAGCGACAACTCCCTTCTTACATTGCTTTCTGAGGTAGACCATTGGGTGGAATCCCTGAAGTCACGCTTTAAGGGGGTTTTGGAGGACTCTTTGGGCACAGTAAAAGGAAAAATGGCCCACCTCCTCTTGAAGCCTGGTGCTACACCTTGTTTTTGTAAGGCAAGATCAGTACCTTTTGCCTTGAGAAAGAAAGTGGAAGCAGAGCTGGACCACCTATTGGCTGAAAAGATCATAACTAAAGTTGATCTAAGTGAATGGGCATCGCCAATTGTGCCTGTCAAGAAAAAGAATGGAGACATTAGAATTTGTGGAGATTTCAGGGTTGCCCTGAACAACCAACTTCTTGTGGATCAATACCCATTGCCTCGACTTGAAGATCTATTTAGCTCACTGGCTGGGGGGCAAAAGTTTACAAAAATAGACTTAAAGCAAGCTTACCTGCAACTGCAAGTACACCCAGATTCACGCAATCTGTTGACCATTAACACCCATAAAGGTTATTCCAATATAACTGCATGGTTTTTGGCATAGCCCCAGCTCCAGCCATGTGGCAGTGAATCATGGATGAGGTCCTGGCAGGCATACCTTTCACTCAATGTCTACTAGATGACATGCTCATCACTGGTCCCACTGATGAAGAACACAGAAAGAATGTTGAAACTGTGCTAGAGAGACTCCAAAGGTATGTTTTACGTGTCAATCTTTAAAAATGCGAATTTCTGAAGTGTCAACTGGAATTTTGTGCCCACACTGTAGACCGACATGGGTTACACACTACTGAAGAAAAGGTTAAAGCCTTTACCCATTCCCCTACTCCCCAGAATGTCACACAGCTCAGGTCCTACCTTGGCCTCCTAAATTACTACCACCGTTTCTTGCCGAACCTAGCACACCAGCTTTACCCATTACATCGCTTACTGGATGCAAGAGCTAAATGGATATGGACAGCCAAATGTGAAGAAGCTTTTCAGCTTTCTAAAGAACTCATTCTGTCTTCTCGAGTTCTGGTCCACTATGATTTAAAGAAACACGTCACCTTGGCTTGTGATGCCTCGACTTATGGACTGGGTGCTGTGCTTTCCCATGTCATGCCAGATGGCACAGAGCGCCCCATTTCTTTTGCCTCCAGGTCTTTGACCTCAGCAGAACAAAACTACTCCCACATAGACAAGGAAGCTTTGGCCATTGTATGGGTCACAAAAAAAATTCATATGTATATCTATGGTCAGGAGTTCACACTTATCACTGACCACAAACCTCTGTTGTCATTCCTGAATCCTTAGAAAGGAATTTCTATAACAACCGCATCTCGCTTACAAAGGTACGCTTTATTCTTGGGAGCTTATACTTATTCTATCAGATACGGCTCCCATGATGCCCATGGCAATGCAGATGCATTTTCCAGATTGCCAATTGGAGACCACTCACCAAGAGACGTACGCATAGTGGAAATACACAGGCCGAAATCCTGCATGTCCACCTCCTTAATTGCCAGACATACAGTCACAGATCCCTTCCTGTGTCAGATATTCTCATATGTTCAGGCTGGATGGCCAGAGAAAGTCCCAGGTGAATTTTGTCCGTACTTTGCCAGAAAATGTGAGCTTGTGACTAATGCTGGTTGCCTACAGTGGGGAAACAGACCGATTATACCTCAGTATTTGCAACCAACCATGCTAAGGATACAGCATGAGGGCCATCCTGGCGTGGTGCGATTGAAGCAGCGAGCCCGGAGCTATGTTTGGTTGCCACAAATGGACACAGCAATTGAAGATTATGTCCCGGGTGCTGTCAAGCTCAGCGACCCCAAAAGAAAGGAACACTGCTACCTTGGTCATGGCCGACAGAACCGTGGTCAAGAATCCATCTCGATTTTGCTGGCCCAAACCAGGGTAAAATGTATTTGATCGTGGTAGATGCACATTCAAAATGGCCAGAGGTTTTTCAAATGCCTTCTGTTACCTCAACTGCTACCATTCTAGTCTTAAGGAAGCTCTTTGCTCAATATGGCTTGCCAGCAGCCATAGTCTCGGACAATGGGACTCAATTTACATTGCATAAATAATTAATACTAAAGCGCTAATGAAAAAAATCTGTGTAAAACCAACTAAAAGATAACCAAATGGTGAAAGCCGCAATCATGCAAAAAAGAATCTGATTCCTTAAAGTGAAGAAATTAATTAAATAAATGATGCGCTTGATCAAGCGCATCATTTATTTAATTCAATTTACATTGCATGAGTTTCAATCCTTCCTCAGTGGCTTGGGCATCCAACACTACAAAACAGCTCATCCAGCCTCGAATGGGCTGGCAGAACGGTTTGTGCAGACGTTTAAGAAGCTCTTACTGTCCACTCTGGACCAGGTCGGACTGTCAGAGGAGAAGCTGCTGGAGTTCTTGACCATGTACCGAAACACAAAACATGCTACTACTGGGCTGTCCCCAGCTTTTCTTATGTTTGGCAGGCATCTCCGCACCAAACTGGATTTAGTTCGTCCACAGGAACAGTCACCAACACCTCCTTCGCCAGGCTGTCCTGGATCCCATGCTGGTGATCTTGTATGGTTACAGAATTACAGAGTTTTGCCTCATTGGCTTCCTGGCATTATTGATGGACCTCTTGGACAACGAATGTACCTTGTTCGCCTGGAGAATGGCGTTTGTGTTCAGAGACACCTTTCGCAATTGAGAAAGTGCTTTTGCCTGCCAGTAGAAACAAACCCGACCTCTCTTTCTACCCAACCACCAGAGTCTACTCAGGGCTCTACTGGTGACACATGGCATGGTGTCTGGCATGATCCCACAAGTTTACAACCAACCCCTGAAGCGGTTGGTGACCATATTCCTAAGGAGCCCAGACATGTGCCTGGAGTTGCAGAGACTGATTTGTCTGTTGGACGCCCACTGACACCTCCAGAACCTTTAACAGCCTCTACCCCTCCTAGTGCTGTGCCACTTCGTAAGTCTGCTCGCCAAAGACATCAAACTCCTCTTTGGCAAAGCACTGAAATCTTACGGGACACTTTGGAGGTCAGGAAACAGAGACACAGGGCTCATAACGTGATGCGGGAGCCACAGAACTGAGTTGGAGATACTATTTGCTGAACTGATCCTGCTTGCCTTGTTATTTTATGTGTTGAGTATTTTATGTGTTGAGTATTTTGTTCTCTTGTTATGTTTATTTCTTTTTTCCTTTTTGTTTGTTTTTTTATGGGAAAAAGAGGAGATGTGATGTTTGTGCTGGAACACTGTGACCCTTTTCTCCTGATGCATGCTGGGGGAGGGGCTGTACCAGTAAGTAAGAGAGTGTATGTGTGAGACTGGAAGCAGCAGCAGCATGGATGCATAGATCTGGTAATGACAGAAGCCTGTTGTATTAAGACTCCTCCATGTAACAAGTCATCATGTTCTGAGTGAGTAATAAACCCTCTCCATGGTTAAGAAGTTGATCTAGCCTGTGTGTAACTTGCTGAGCAGATACTGGCAGCATTGCTAGCAACACCCTGAGAGACCCCGTGTCTAAGGGACATAACAGTAAGGGGTACATTGTACCCCTACCATTTCACAAAGAAAGTGTAAAAAATTGTAAAACAAACACAGAGACACCGTTGGGAAAAGTCCTTTATTAAAAATAAATAAATAAATAAAAAAAGATTCCAGCGGTGGTAATCCACTCTCGGTATCCTGCAATGGGTGATCTCCTCTCCGGGGTCCAGCGATGGATGATCTCTCCTCTCCGGGGTCCAGGCTCCAACGATGATGTCCAGCGCAGCAAGGAACAGCACACCGTCCTCTCTTGACCGGAGCGGAGACACCCCGTTAATGATGCGGCTTCAGCCAGTGACAGCTCTTAAGTAGCTGAGGGCGGGGCCACCCGTCACGTGACCCCATCCCCCTCTGATGCAAGGGGAAACCCGGGCTTCCCCAGTGACGTGCGGGTGACCCCACCCCCCTCTGATGCAACGGAAACCTGCGTTACATGAGAGAGGGGCGGGGTCACCCGTACGTCACTGGGGAAGCCTGGGTTTCCCCTTGCGTCAGACGGGGACGGGGTCATGTGACGGGTGGCCCCTTTGTTAAAGGGGTCTTCAAGATTCCGATAAGCCCCCCACCCGCAGACCCCCACAACCACCGGGCAAGGGTTGTGGGGATGAGGCCCTTGTCCCCATCAACATGGGGACATGATGCTATGAGGGTTCACAGACCCCCAAAGCATCCTCCCCATGTTGAGGGCATGTGGCCTGGTATGGTTCAGGAGTAGTGATGAGCCGAACACCCCCGGGTTCGGTTCGCACCAGAACCCGCGAACGGACCGAAAGTTCGAACGAACATTAGAACCCTATTAAATACAATGGATGCGAACGTTCGAATTCTAAAGTGCTAATTATAACAACTATTATGCATGTTATTGTCCTAAAAAGGGTTTGGGAACCCGGGTTCTGCACCAGGGGACATGTATCAATGCAAAAAGAAGTTTTAAAAACGGTCGTTTTTCGGGAGCAGTCATTTTAATGATGCATAAAGTGAAAAAAAAAAAGTCAAATATTCCTTTAAATATCGTACCTGGGGGGTGTCTAAAGTATGCCTGTGAAGTGCCACGTGTTTCCCGTGTTTAGAACTGTCCCTGCACAAAATGACACTTCTAAAGGAAAAAAAAGCCATTTAAAACTGCTTGCGGCTTTAATGTAATGTCTGGTCCCGGTAATATGGATGAAATTCTTTAAGAAAAATGGCATAGCTACCCCATGACCCCCCCCCTACCTCAGCCCATTACCAGCCCCTTTGGGTCTTGTATGGATATTAAGGGGAACCCCGCACATAAAATAAAAAAGGCCCTATATACTCTGAACAGCCCTATACAGGCGGTGCATACAAGACAGGGACTGTAGGTTTGTTCTTATGTAGAGTCTGTTTGTAATTTTGAACAGGTACATTGTTGAAGTGTAGCTCCAGACCAAAAATCTATTTTTAAACTTTTTGGAAAACATAGGTAAGGGTTATCACCCCTGTAACATTTGTTTTGCTGTCTGTGCCCCTGTTCAGAACATTTCACCTCACTTTCCGTCCCAATGACAACTCTTTTTGAAATGTGGTCTTTTTCTTGAAACAAGGATTGCTGATAAAGCATCAGTACAGAGGAGACACCTTTCTCCCATATTTATTCTTACAGGAGAGAATTTTCCTTCCTAGTGGTAGATTTCCTCTCACTTCCTGTTGTCTTCTTGCGTTTGCAAGTAGGAGTCGTTTGTAAGTTGGATGTTTGAAAGTAGGGACCTGCCGTATATACTCTGCAGAAATAGGCCCCTTAGTTGTTGGTGTTGGCACAACACTGTAAGCACTCACAGTTACTCTTGGTTGGTGCTGGAACGCCCTGCTGTCAACTATTATATCAGGAATTTTAATTACATATAATTGTTGAACAGTGGTAGTAAAAATTGGGCCTTTGATGGTGGTGCTGGTGCCACAACACTGTAAGCCCTGACAGTTACTCTTGGTGGGTGCAGCAATGGGCCCTGCTGTGAATTATTAGATCAAGAATTGTAATTACATGCCCCTGTTGAACAGGGGCTGAAAAATTGGGCCTTAGGCACTGGTGGCACAACACTGCAACCCCTCACAGATACTGTACTTGGAGCACAGCAATGAGCCCTGTTGCAAAGTATTGCTTCAAAAATTGTAATGACACGCCCCTGTTAAACAGGGGCTGAAAAATTGGGCCTTAGGCACTGGTGGCACAACACTGCAACTCCTCACAGATACTGTACTTGGAGCACAGCAATGAGCCCTGTTGCAAAGTATTGCTTCAAAAATTGTAATGACACGCCCCTGTTAAACAGGGGCTGAAAAATTGGGCCTTAGGCACTGGTGGCACAACACTGCAACTCCTCACAGATACTGTACTTGGAGCACAGCAATGAGCCCTGTTGCAAAGTATTGCTTCAAAAATTGTAATTACACGCCCCTGTTAAACAGGGGCTGAAAAATTGGGCGTTAGGCACTGGTGGCGGCACCCATAAACAAAAATGATCTTACAAGCTATCATCATCAATCGTATCATTGAGGACTCGGAGGAGGAGGATAGCCAGTCAACATAACAGCACAGGCACTCAGCATCAGCATCAGTCTTGAAGGGATGTGACATGTTAAAATCAATTAGTCTGTTATATCAGCATCAGGTGTGTGGTAGCTGGTGGTGATCCAAGACTGGTTCATCTTGATGAAAGTCAGTCGATCAACCGAGTCGGTGGACAGGCGCACCCTGTGATCCGTGACAAATCCTCCAGCAGCACTGAATGTGCGTTCCGAAAGAACGCTGGATGCAGGACAGGCCAGTAGCTCAATTGCATACTGTGCAAGCTCTGGCCAGTGATCCATCCTCAAGACCCAGTAAGCCAGAGGATTTTCGGTGGGGAAGGTGTCCAAGTCTGACCTTGCCCCTAGATATTCCTGCACCATGTTTATCAGACGCTGGCGATGGTTGCTGGAACCGATCATACTTTGGGGCTGCGGACTAAAGAATTGTCTGAACGCATCGGTCAGACGGCCACCTTCCCCACCGCTCCTTCTTTGACTGGCCGAAGCCTCAGCAACTCGTTGTCCAGGACCAGGAGTTTGCAACCTCCCAGTCTCTGGGAACGCGTTGCACAGACCTTTCTGCAAGGCCTCCCGGAGTTGTCTCATCCTCTGCTCCCTCTGCGACGGTAACATAAGGTCCGCAACCTTACCCTTGTACCGTGGATCAAGGAGAGTGGCCAGCCAGTAATGGTCCCTCTCCTTGATCCGAAGAATACGAGGATCCTTCCGCAGACTTTGCAGGATCAGGGAGGCCATGCAGCGTAGGTTTGCTGAGGCATTCGCTCCGGAGTCCTCTGGGTCACTAAGGACGACATGATCCGCAGCCACCTCCTCCCAGCCACGTACAAGTCCACTGGTTTCTTGGGACTGTAAATCATCCCTAAAAGACTGCTGCTGATGATGCTGAGTGCCAGCCTCCACCTCCATGCTGACACAATCCTCCTCCTCCTCCTCCTCCTCCTCCTCCTCTTCCTGTGCGATGGGTGGGACAGAAGGAACACTGTCTGGGTAAAGGGGGCCTTGAGAGGCAAGGAAGTCCTCCTCTTCCTGCCTCTGTTCTGCCTCAAGTGCCCTGTCCATTATTCCACGCAGCGTGTGCTCCAACAGGTGGACAAGAGGTACAGTGTCACTGATGCATGCACTGTCACTGCTCACCATCCTCGTGGCCTCCTCAAATGGTGCCAGGACAGTGCATGCATCCCTGATCATGCCCCACTGGCGTGGAGAAAAAAAACCAAGCTCCCCTGACCCTGTCCTGGTGCCGTAGTCGCACAGGTACTCATTGATGGCCCTCTGCTGCGTGTGCAGCCGCTGCAGCATGGCCAACGTTGAGTTCCACCTGGTGGGCATGTCACATATAAGGCGGTTCTTGGGCAGGTTCAACTCCTTTTGCAGCTCAGCCAGGCGAGCACTGGCATTATAAGATCTGCGGAAATGCACACAGACTTTCCTGGCCTGCCTCAGGACATCCTGTAAGCCCGGGTACCTGCCCAAGAAGCGCTGCACCACCAGGTTAAGGACGTGAGCCACACAGGGCACATGGGTCAGTTGTCCCTGTCGGAGGGCGGAGAGGAGGTTGGTGCCATTGTCGCAAACCACCATTCCTGGCTTAAGCTGGCGTGGCGTCAACCACCTCTCGGCCTGGCCCTGCAGAGCAGACAGGACCTCTGCCCCAGTGTGGCTTCTGTCCCCCAAACACACCAGCGCAAGCACGGCATGGCATCTTTTTGCCTGCGTACTTGCGTAGCCCCGTGAACGGCTACGGAGCACCGCTGGTTCATAGGACAAACCACAGGAAGAGGCCATGGAGGAAGAAGAAGAGGAGGGGGTGGAGGAGAGAGGTGTGTCACAACCAGTAGTAGCATTTTGGAGGCGTGGCGGTGGGACAACCTCCAACACTACTGCACCTTGTCCTGAATCCTTCCCAGCTGCCAAAAGAGTGACCCAATGGGCCGTGAAAGAAAGGTAACGTCCCTGTCCATGCCTGCTGGACCATGAGTCAGCGGTAATATGCACCTTACCGCTGACCGCCCTGTCCAGCGAGGCCAAGACATTGCCTTCCACATGCCGGTAGAGAGCCGGAATAGCCTTCCGTGAGAAAAAGTGGCGTTTGGGAACCTGCCACTGAGGAACCGCACATTGCACAAACTCACGGAAGGGGGCCGAGTCTACCAACTGAAAAGGCAGCAGTTGAAGCGCTAGCAATTTAGCCAAGCTAGCATTCAACCGCTGGGCATGTGGATGGCTGGGAGTGAACTTCTTTCGACGGTCCAGCAGCTGGGGCAGGGAAATTTGCCTGCTAGAATCGGACGTCGGTGTACTGCTAGCAGAGTGGGCGCAAGTACTTGGCTGTGACACACCTAATTCTACACCTTCATTCCTCTCAGTGCATGTTTCAGAGAGGACTGAAGTTATAGTGGGGTTGGAGATCCCAGCTGATGCGGTGCAAGGAGAGGTCCGCTTTGTTCTTTGGTGTGGGTCTTTGAGGTAGGCTTGCCAACGAGCTGCATGGCAGGTCAACATATGTCTGGTCAGGCATGTGGTACCCAAGCGGCTGATGTTTTGGCCACGCGATATACGCTTGAGACATATGTTGCAAACAGCAGCTGTGCGATCTGATGCACTAGCCTCAAAAAAGGCCCACACCAAAGAACTTTTTGAATGACGGGCAGAGGCAGCGCCCTGCACAGGCGGAGCTCTGCGGTGTGATTCCGTCGGTGTACTGCCCTTACGCTGGCCACCAAAGGGCATCCTGCCTCGTTGGAGATGTGCCTCCTCCTCATCCTCCTCCTCCTCCTCTCTCCTATTAGGCACCCACGTGGAGTCAGTGACCTCATCATCCCCTCCCTCCTCATCACTGGAGCCAATCTGGCAGTATGCTGCAGCTGCTGGAACATGACTGCCAGATTGGTGTCCTTCTTGAGCATCCCCTCTGTCTGCTCTCACGCTACTGCCTTCCTCTAGCTGGGTTTCATCATCAGACCCTTCGAAACGCTGGGCATCCTCCTGGAGCATGTACCCAACACTGTGCTGAAACAGTTCGGGGGACTCCTCAGGAGGAGGACATGGTGGGTCTAGGGAAGGAGTGACTGATGATTTGTCTGACATTGATACCAGGGAAGACGACGCTTTGGCAGCTGCTTTTCCAGTACCCTGAGCCTGGGTGAGAGAGGATGAGGAGGAGGAGGAGGGCTTGGTCATCCACTCTACCAAGTCTTCGGCATGATGTGGCTCAACATGTCCAGCTGCCGAAAAGAAGGACAAGCGTGTCCCATGGCCATGTGCTGATGACAATGCACCGCGTCCACGACCAGCACTGTTGCCCCCAGACACAGAGCCTGCTTGCCCTCTTTTATTGCCTCCTGACTGTCTGCCTCTCCTTGTTTGCCTTCCAGACATTCTAATAGATGGCCTGCAGGGAGATGGGAAAAAAGCAATAAGGGCTACCTTCAGGTGTCCTTCTCTGTCCCTTGAAACAAGGACTTTCACAGTGAAAGAAACTGACACTCTCCCTACCTACAGTTTTCTGTCCCTAGAAAAAATATTTTTTTTAAGCACAATATAGCACAAGGACAATTCACTCACTGTCCTTACAGGTCCCTGGAAACAAGGACTTGCAGAGTGAAAGAAAAAAAACACTCTCCCTACCTACAGTTTTCTGTCCCTAGAAAAAATGTTTTTTTTAATCACAATATAGCACAAGGACAATTCACTCACTGTCCTTACAGGTCCCTGGAAACAAGGACTTGCAGAGTGAAATAAACTGACACTCTCCCTACCTACAGTTTTCTGTCCCTAGAATAAATGTTTTTTTTAAGCACAATATAGCACAAGGACAATTCACTCACTGTCCTTACAGGTCCCTGGAAACAAGGACTTGCAGAGTGAAAGAAAAAAAACACTCTCCCTACCTACAGTTTTCTGTCCCTAGAAAAAATGTTTTTTTTAATCACAATATAGCACAAGGACAATTCACTCACTGTCCTTACAGGTCCCTGGAAACAAGGACTTGCAGAGTGAAATAAACTGACACTCTCCCTACCTACAGTTTTCTGTCCCTAGAATAAATGTTTTTTTTAAGCACAATATAGCACAAGGAGAATTCACTCACTGTCCTTCCAGGTCCCTGGAAACAAGGACTTGCAGAGTGAAATAAACTGACACTCTCCCTACCTACAGTTTTCTGTCCCTAGAATAAATGTTTTTTTAAGCACAATATAGCACAAGGACAATTCACTCACTGTCCTTACAGGTCCCTGGAAACAAGGACTTGCAGAGTGAAAGAAAAAAAACACTCTCCCTACCTACAGTTTTCTGTCCCTAGAAAAAATGTTTTTTTTAATCACAATATAGCACAAGGACAATTCACTCACTGTCCTTCCAGGTCCCTGGAAACAAGGACTTGCAGAGTGAAATAAACTGACACTCTCCCTACCTACAGTTTTCTGTCCCTAGAATAAATGTTTTTTTTAAGCACAATATAGCACAAGGACAATTCACTCACTGTCCTTACAGGTCCCTGGAAACAAGGACTTGCAGAGTGAAAGAAAAAAAACACTCTCCCTACCTACAGTTTTCTGTCCCTAGAAAAAATGTTTTTTTTAATCACAATATAGCACAAGGACAATTCACTCACTGTCCTTACAGGTCCCTGGAAACAAGGACTTGCAGAGTGAAATAAACTGACACTCTCCCTACCTACAGTTTTCTGTCCCTAGAATAAATGTTTTTTTTAAGCACAATATAGCACAAGGAGAATTCACTCACTGTCCTTCCAGGTCCCTGGAAACAAGGACTTGCAGAGTGAAATAAACTGACACTCTCCCTACCTACAGTTTTCTGTCCCTAGAATAAATGTTTTTTTTAAGCACAATATAGCACAAGGACAATTCACTCACTGTCCTTACAGGTCCCTGGAAACAAGGACTTGCAGAGTGAAAGAAAAAAAACACTCTCCCTACCTACAGTTTTCTGTCCCTAGAAAAAATGTTTTTTTTAATCACAATATAGCACAAGGACAATTCACTCACTGTCCTTACAGGTCCCTGGAAACAAGGACTTGCAGAGTGAAATAAACTGACACTCTCCCTACCTACAGTTTTCTGTCCCTAGAATAAATGTTTTTTTTAAGCACAATATAGCACAAGGAGAATTCACTCACTGTCCTTCCAGGTCCCTGGAAACAAGGACTTGCAGAGTGAAAGAAAAAAAAACACTCTCCCTACCTACAGTTTTCTGTCCCTAGAAAAAATGTTTTTTTTAATCACAATATAGCACAAGGACAATTCACTCACTGTCCTTCCAGGTCCCTGGAAACAAGGACTTGCAGAGTGAAATAAACTGACACTCTCCCTACCTACAGTTTTCTGTCCCTAGAATAAATGTTTTTTTTAAGCACAATATAGCACAAGGACAATTCACTCACTGTCCTTACAGGTCCCTGGAAACAAGGACTTGCAGAGTGAAAGAAAAAAAACACTCTCCCTACCTACAGTTTTCTGTCCCTAGAATAAATGTTTTTTTAAGCACAATATAGCACAAGGACAATTCACTCACTGTCCTTCCAGGTCCCTGGAAACAAGGACTTGCAGAGTGAAAGAAACTGACACTGTCCCTACCTACAGTTTTCTGTCCCTAGAATAAATGTTTTTTTTTAAGCACACTATAGCACAAGCACAAAACACACTGACACTCTCCCTACCTATCCTTCTCTTTCCCTAAACTAAAGGAATCCAGGTTAAGCAAGAAAGAAATAACAGTCACTGTCCCTGCCTATGCTGCTCTATCCCTGCTCCGGAACACACTACACTAGGCCGCCGTGCTGGCGGCCTTTTATAGTGTGGGGCGTGTACTAAACACCCTCAGCAATAATTGGCCACAGGCATCCTGCCTGTGGCCAATCATTGCTCTCCTCGCTGCCGGCGCTGTGATTGGCCAAGCATGCGGGGTCACAGTGCATGCTTGGCCAATCACAGCGCCTGGATGACACTGCGATGGCGTAGTGCATTGTGGGCCGTTCGCGTCACTCGAATTTGGCGCGAACGGCCCAAATCGTTCGATCTTCGTCGAACGATCGAACAGCCGATGTTCGAGTCGAACGTATGTTCGACTCGAACACGAAGCTCATCCCTATTCAGGAGGTGGGGGCACTCTCTCGCCCCCCCTCTTTTCCTGCGGCATGCCAGGTTGTGTGCTCGGATAAAGGGTCTGGTATGGATTTTTGGGGGGAACTCCATCTCCGCCATTTATTTTTTGAATTTGACGCAGGGTTCCCCTTAATATCCATACCAGACCTGAAGGGCCTGGTAATTGAATTTGGGGGGACCCCCACGCATCTTTTTAAATTTTTTTATCAATGACTTTTCTCTGTATTGCCGGGAGCCGACAATTCATTATAGCCGCGAGTGCCTTTAAATGACTTTTTTTCCTTCAGAAATTACACTTTGTGCAGGGACAGTTCTAAGCATGGGAAACAAGCGTTGCTTTACAGGCATACTCTAGACACCCCCCAGGTACGAAATTTAAAGGAATATTTCACTTTTATTGTTTCACTTTAAGCATTATTAAAATCACTGCTCTCGAAAAAACGGCAGTTTTTAAAACTTTTTTTTGCATTGATACATGTCCCCTGGGGCAGGACCCGGGTCCCCAAACACTTTTTATGACAATAACTTGCATATAAGCCTTTAAAATTAGCACTTTAGATTTTTCATGTTCGAATCCCATAGACTTTAACGGTGTTCGGATATTCAAACAAATTTATTGCCTGTTCGCAAGTTCTGGTGCGAACCGAACTGGGGGGTCTTCGGCTCATCCCTAGTTGCTAATACAGTGCAGGCGGTGTACACCGGTATCTAATACAGTGTGTACAGTTTCTACTACACTTCTGGTGGTATATACAGTACACAATACAGTGCAGCCGTAGTACAGCATCTACTACTTTGCAGGCGGTGTACACAGTATCTAATACAGTGTGTACAGTTTCTGCTACACTTCTGGTGGTGTACAAAGTACACAATACAGTGCAGCCGTAGTACAGTTGCTAATACAGTGCAGGCGGTGTACACAGTATCTAATACAGTGTGTACAGTTTCTACTGCACTTCTGGTGGTGTACACAGTATCTAATAGTGTGTACAGTTTCTACTTCACTTCTGGTGGTGTACACAGTATACAATACAGTACAGCCGTTGTACAGTTGCTAATACAGTGCAGGCGGTGTACACAGTATCTAATACAGTGTGTACAGTTTCTACTACACTTCAGGTGGTGTACACCAGTTTTTCTCAACTCCAGTCCTCAACGCACCCCAACAGGTCATATTTTCAGGATTTCCCTCAGATGAAATGGCTGTGGTAATTACTAAGGCAGTGAAACTGATCAAATCACCTGTGTAAAATAATGGAAAGCCTGAAAACATGACCTGTTGGGGCGCCTTGAGAACTGGAGTTGAGAAACACTGGTGTACACAGTATCTAATACAGTGTAGTGTGGTGTTGCAAAACAAAAAATACATCATGTCCGGAAGGCCACCAAGGAGAGGCAGACGCTCACAGGCCACTAAAAGAGGGCAAACAGCCTCTGTGTCTACAGTCAACAGTGGTGGTCGTGGACATGGTGCATCCTCTGCAGGTGGTTGTGAGGCGAGCTTGTCTTTTTTTTCTGCTGCTGGTCGTATTATTGAGCCAGAACATGCAGAAGAGTTGGTGGAGTGGATAACAAAGCCGTTCTCATCCTCCTCATCTTCTGTCATCCAGGCTCAGAGTAGTTTGCCTTCCAACGCATCTGTCAAAGCAGCCTGTTCCACCGGCTCCTTGTCAACAGTCACTCCTTCTGTAGCCCCACTGTCATGTATCTAGGTGTATCCGAACCGGGATCTTCCTGGTCCCACAGCTGCAGTTTTACTTGTTGTGCCACATAGGAGCTCTGGAGTTATGGCAATGTCCTCTCAGTTTGAAACATTACCTTGGACTCACTAGCCCCACCTGTTGCCAGCTGTGGACAATCTACAATCAAAGCAGCCCATAAATAGCAGCACTTCCTGTCTCAGTGCCCGTTTGTTGGACTAGCTCCCTGGGTGTTGTGATAAGCTTTGTGATTCTGATTGCCGTGTGTGAATGTCTGCCTGAATTCCTGACTACTCTCTAGCCTGCTGATTTTGTACTTCAATGCCAGTTTGTGTATGACCTCTGCCTGCCTGACCACCCTCTGGATTTCGATCGTGTACCGCTTTGCCTGATCCGTTGCTGACCTGATCGTCCTGACTAAGTTTTCGCCTGAATCCTCAGCACACAAGCTCCACTTTAGGACACTACCTACCACAGGTACCCTACATTTCAAATGGGCCACAATGGCAGTGGACCCTGCTGAGATTGTTAAGGCAATTTCACCTCAGGGACAATTGATTGGAGCTCATGAACAGCATCTTTCTTCCCTGGATGCCAAGTTAGATGAACTTTGTGCTATGCTTAAATCTTGCTTGCCTGCGTCTTCTGCAATGGTCCAGACTCCTGCTCCAATCCAACCCGCCTCTTCTGTACCACCCAAACTTCCCTTGCCTGACAAATTTGGTGGTTATACTGAGGACTGCAGAGGCTTTTTAAATGTTTGCAGTTTGCATTTCCACAACAACCCTGGGACTTTTAGCACTTCATCTGCCAAAGTGACTTTTGTAATTTCCTTGTTAACCACTTAAGCCCCGGACCATTTTGTAGCTAAAGGACCAGGCCCCTTTTTGTGATTCGGCACTGCGGCGCTTTAACTGACAATTGCGCGGTCGTGCGACATGGCTCCCTAACAAAATTGGCGTCCTTTTTTTCCCACAAATAGAGCTTTCTTTTGGTGGTATTTGATCACCTCTGCGGTTTTTATTTTTTGTGCTATAAACAAAAATAGAGCGACAATTTTGAAAAAAATTCAATATTTTTTACTTTTTGCTATAATAAATATCCCCAAAAAATATATAAAAATTTTATTTTTCCTCAGTTTAGGCCGATACGTATTCTTCTACATATTTTTGGTAAAAAAATCGCAATAAGCGTTTATTGATCGGTTTGCGCAAAAGTTATAACGTCTACAAAATAGTGGATAGTTTTATGGCATATTTATTAATATTTTTTTTTTTACTAGTAATGGCGGTGATCTACGATTTCTATCGGGACTGCAACATTATTGCGGACACATCGGACACTTTTGACACTGTTTTGAGACCATTGTCATTTTTACAGCGATCAGTGCTATAAAAATGCACTGATTACTGTGAAAATTACACTGGCTGTGAAGGGGTTAACCTGTAGGGGGCGCTAAAGGGATTAAGTGTGACCTAATGTGTGATTCTTATTGTAGGGGGCCGTGGCTTGGCGTGTGACATTACTGATCGTCGTTCCCTATGACAGGGAACAGACGATCAGTGACACTCTCACTAGGAAGCACGGGGAGAGGTTTGTTTACACTTACCTCTCCTCGTTCTTCAGCTCTGTGACCCGATCGCGGGACACCGGCGGCGATCGGGTCCGCGGGTGCGGTCACTGAGCTCCCGACCGGATCGTGAGAGCGCCCACGGCTCGCATCTTAAAGGGGACATACCTGTACGCCCATATGCGCAGCCGTGCCATTCTGTCAACGTATATCATCGTGCGGCGGTCGGCAAGTGGTTAAAGGGAAAGGCCCTGGCCTGGGTCTCTCCTTACCTGGAACGCAATGATCCTGTGCTGCAAGATGCTGACAAATTTCTGGTTTCTCTCCAGACTGTATTTGACAAGCCAGATAGAGCTTCTGCAGCCGAGTATTCACTTTTGGACATACAGCACGGTACCAGGTCTGTGGCACAATATGCTATTGAGTTCCGTGCCGTAGCTGCTGTGACTAATTAGGACTCAAGGGCATTACGTGCAGTCTTACAGATCGCATCAAGGACGAATTAGTCTATAAGGATTCCCCAGAAGACCTTGAGTAATTCATAGAGCTGTGTGTTTGTCTGGATGTCCGGTATCATGAAAGGTGCCAAGAGAGACTTAGAACTCGTAAGCTTCCTAGGACAGTTTACCGTTTGGCCCCTAACTTTACCGTTTGGCCCCTAAGAACCTGAAATCTCAGTTGAACCCCAGGCACCTGTGGAACCCATGGAAGTAAGCCGTCTCCACTAGAGTTGAGCGGACACCTGGATGTTCGGGTTCGACGGGTTCGGCCGAACTTCGGAAAAAAGTTCGGGTTCGGGACCGAACTTTAACCCGAACCCGAACCCCATTGAAGTCAATGGGGACCCGGACTTCTAAGGACTAAAAAGGCTCTAAAAAAGTAATGGAAAGGGCTAGAGGGCTGCAAATGGCAGCAAAATGTTGTTAAGAGCATGGTAAGTGCTCTGCAAACAAATGTGCATAGGGAAATAAGTTAAAATAACATAAAAAAAATAAAAAAATAAAAAAATATGCTGGAGGCCCCCTTTTCAGCAGAAGAGGTACGGGAAGTCATTAAGAACCTCAGAAACTCAACGGCACGATGCCACACATTGGTGGGAATGCCCCAGAATACGCCCTTTCTGGAATAAATTATTCAATTTAATGGATAAGCTAGTGGGAAAATAAAATACTTTGAAATAAAAATGTAGCGGGGTGCTAAATTTAAGGGAAGTGTTTGAGTGGTAAATAGGCTCAAACACCCTAATTCTGTAGGATTCATGGACCATTTTGTCCTCGGGGGACAGTATTGGTGTGCAGTTCCCTGCGGCCTACAGGTGGCACTGCCATGGTAGGCTAGGGTTGAACCGCCGATACAGTGCTGTGCCTTTTGTGTCCCCTCTTGGCAGTAGTACAGCGGGGCGGGGAACCTGCTGTGCATGCCGGGAGAGCATATAAAAGGGGCAGACCTTTGGCCTGGGGGCTGATGTCCAGTGGGGTCCACGCCCAGGTGCCTTCGGCCTGGGTGCATGTGTTCCTGTTCCATCTCGGGTGCCTTTAGCCCGGGGTGAGGTACTATCCTGGAGTTCCTGCTGCCCTGGGTATGGAGGCCTAGGTGCGGGAGTAAAGCCTGGAGTCCAGAGCCTTCGTCTGGAGTCCGCTAAGGGTCGAGGAGTCTTAGGGTGCCGCCTCGTGTAGGGGACCATGTTCCAGGGAAGGGAGGATCATTCTGATGGACCGATGCGGGAGTCACGGTGAAAGAAGGGTCTGTTGACTCCCTGGAGAGATGTCTTCCCCTTGATATGGGCTAGGTTCGTAGAAGGAGAAGCTCAAGGTCATCTTGACTGTATCAGAGGCCTTATTCACCTGGCCCGTGGCAGGGGCCTTATACACCCTGGTCTGTGGCAGAGACCAAAGTTCTCCAGGTCCATGGCAGGGGCCTTGTACACCCGGTCTGTGGCAGAGACCAACCTCAAGGTCTGTGGCAGAGACCGTGCACCTAAAACTGTTTGAGAAACCTAAGCAGTGAAGTGAATGTGCTACGTTTGTGCCTGGACCTCCCCCACACCTTAAGCTGTCCTGTTTCTTTGCTCTAACCTTTTCTATCCGAGTAGAGTTTATTTTGCCATGAGAGAATAAGAGTTGTAATTTCAGCTGGTGTGGACATTGACTTTACTGGGAATTAAAGGACTTGCCTCTACCTACAGTAGAGATGAGAATCATCCTCTGGAGGAGTTTTGACTCCGGCTGTGGACACGGCCCGTCAAGTACACCGCTCAACCTCTTTATATAGGAGGGTACGGGCTGGTAGTGCGGTGTGCCTTTCTCCCTCCTGTGAGGAGCCAACAACATAAAGGCAGGTAAGGGGGAAAGGATCTGTGCGCTACAAAAAAATAAAATAAAAATTATAATCTTGACCTAGGAGGACGAGGTCCGTATGGAGTAGGAGGTTGAGGTGGCGGTGGATGTGGCTGTGTAGGTGGAAGCGGCGGTGGAGGAGGACGAGGTAGCCAACACTGGTTCAAAAATACAACAATGGCTGGGTAAGGCCGGTGATGTGTCGAATTCTGTCCCCCGTCAAATAGTGTCCACCCTGTACTGCGCTTGCTCAGTATGTAGGACAAGGGGATTTCGAAAATCTCCCAAGACGAACGGCGCCTGCGTGGTGAGTTCAGGTGAAGGCCACACCATCCGTGGTTCAAGCCGAGCCAAGTGAGGCCGTGCCCGAAGCGTGGCGATCGAACCAAGCCCGTGAGGGGCCCTGTTACTATGTGCTACCGTATGTCCACTTGGATGGTGGGGCTTGAACCTGCACTCACAGCGCAGGCGCCGTTCATCTTCGGAGATTTTGTGAATCTCCTTGTCCTCTGTACTGCGCAAGCGCTGCGCCTTCGCAGTATGGGCCGGACACAATCCGATGGCCGGACAGTTTTTGTCACAACACCGGTATACATGTCTATTCTGCAGAAGGTACGGACAAGTCCTGTGGGATCCATGCCTGGTTCATTTTAATGAACGTGAGATTGTCCACATTGGCTCTGGACAGGCGGCTGCGCTTGTCTGTGATAACGCCCCCTGACGTGCTAAATACACGTTCAGATAATACACTGGCTGCAGGGCAGGCCAGCACCTCCAAGGCATAAAGGGCAAGCTCAGGCCATGTGCCCAATTTGGAGACCCAGAAGTTAAAGGGGGCAGACCCGTCATCCAGTACGTGTAGGCCTGTGGACACATACTGCTCAACCATGTTGGTGAAATGCTGCCTCCTGCTAAGACGTTCCATCTCAGCTGGTGGTGCTGGTTGTTGTGGCGTGCTGACAAAGCTTTTCCACATTTCAGCCATGCTAACCCTGCCTTCTGAGGTGCTGCCGGTGCCCCGGCTGCGTTGGAGACCTCTTCCTCCTCCTCTGCCTTCGCCTTGTGCTTCCACCGTACGCCCGCTGTCAGGTGGGAATGCCACCAGCAGCGCGTCTACCAGCGTGCGCTTGTACTCGCGCATCTTACGATCCCGCTCCAGTGAGGGAATTAAGGACAGTATGTTGTCCTTGTAACGGGGATCCAGCAGGGTGGCCACCCAGTAATCAGCACCAGTTAAAATGTGGGCAACTCGGCGGTCATTGCGGAAACACTGCAGCATGTAATCGCTCATGTGTGCCAGGCTGCCCAGAGGCAAAGAAAAGCTGTCCTCTGTGGGAGGTGTATCGTCTGTGTCCTCTGTATCCCCCCAGCCATGCACCAGTGATGGCCACGAGCTGGTCTGGGTGCCACCCTGCTGTGAAAATGGCTCCTCCTCCTCCTCCTCCTCCTCCATCTCCTCCTCCACCTCGTCATCCTCCAGAACTGTGCCCTTTCTGCCGGACAATTGTGTACCTGGCGTTTGTTGGTGCAGGAACCCACCCTCGTAGCCACTTGTGAAAGACTGCCCTGAAAGCCTTTGAAATGATCCCGCTTCCTCCTCCTCCTCATCCTCCTGTGCCACATCCTCTTCCATCATCGCCCGAAGCGTTTTTTCAAGGAGGCATAGAACTGGGATAGTAACGCTAAGAACGGCGTCAATGGCACTGGACATGTTGGTGGAGTACTCGAAATAGCGCAACAAGGCACACAGGTCTCGCATGGAGGCCCAGTTATTGGTGGTGAAGTGGTGCTGTTCCGCAGAGCGACTCACGCGTGATTGCTGCAGCTGAAACTCCACTATCGCCTGCTGCTGCTCGCACAGTCTGGCCAGCATGTGCAAGGTGGAGTTCCACCTTGTGGGCACGTCACATATGAGGCGGTGAGCGGGAAGGCCGAAGTCACGCTGCAGCGCTGACAGGCGAGCAGCAGCAGGGTGAGAACGCTGAAAGTGCGCACACACAGCCCGCACTTTCTGCAGCAGCTCTGGCATATTGGGGTAATTTTTAAGGAACCTCTGGACCACCAAGTTCAGCACATGCGCCAGGCAAGGGATGTGCGTCAAACCGGCTAGGCCCAGAGCTGCTACGAGATTTCGCCCATTATCGCACACCACCAGGCCGGGCTTGAGGCTCACTGACAGCAACCACTCATTGGTCTGTTGTTCCATGTCCCTCCACAACTCCTGCACGGTGTGGGGTTTTTCCCCCAAACAGGAAAGTTTTAAAACTGCCTGCTGTCGTTTACCCCTGGCTGTGCTGAAGTTGGTGGTGAAGGTGTTACGCTGACCGGATGAGGAGGCGGTAGAGGATGAGGAAGCGGAGTAGGAGGAGTTAGCAACAGGAGGCAAACTGAAGCGCCCTGCAATCCTCGGTGGTGGAAGGACATGCGCCAAACTGCTATCTGCCTCAGGCCCAGCCGCCACTGCATTTACCCAGTGTGCTGTTAGGGAGATATAACGTCCCTGACCGTGCTTACTGGTCCATGCATCCGTAGTTAGGTGGACCTTGCCACAGATGGCGTTGCGCAGTGCACACCTGATTTTGTCCCCCACTTGGTTGTGCAGGGAAGGGATGGCTCGCCTGGAAAAATTGTGGCGGCTGGGCACGATGTACTGTGGCCAGGAGTTTTGAAATGCTGGCATTCAGGGCCAGGGATCGCGGGTGGCTAGGGGGGTACTTCCTCTTCCGCTCCAATGTTTGGGAGATAGAGAGCTGAACGCTTCCATGGGACATTGTGGAGATGATTGGTGACCCAGGTGGTAGTGTTGCTGGCAGATCCTCTGTTTGCGGGTGGCAGGTGCCACTGTCACTACAGAGGTGGATGAAGAGGCCGAGACTGCAGCAGAAGAGGAAGCAGGAGGAGCCAGAGACCTTTCTTGGTTTTTGAGGTGTCTACTCCACTGCAGCTCGTGCTTTGCACTTAGATGCCTGGTCATGCAGGTTGTGCTCAGGTTGAGAACGTTTATGCCTCGCTTCAGCCTCTGATTGCACAGCCTGCAAACCACTCGTGTCTTGTCATCAGCACATTGTGTGAAGAACTGCCACGCTAGGGAACTCCTTGGACCTGGCTTTGGTGTGCTCGGTCCCTTGCTACGTTGGGCAGTAGCAGACATACTGTCTAGGGGACGGACGCTCCGCTTTTGCACCCTGCTCCCTCTTCTGCTGTGCTGGTGGCTCTGTGCGACCACCGCCTCTTCCTCCAAACTACACTGGTCACCTGCATAACGTTCATTCCATGTGGGGTCGAGGACCTCATCGTCCTCCACATCATCTTCCACCCAGTCTTCACCCCTGCCCTCCTTGTCTGTCTGCACAATTGCGAAAGCAGCAGCAGTTGGCACCTGTGTTTCGTCATCATCCGAGACGTACTGTGATGGTCCTCCCATGTACTCATCATGAAACATAAGTGGTTGGGCATCGGTGCACTCAATCTCTTCCACTTCTGGGGCAGGGCTAGGTGGATGGCCCTGGGAAACCCTGCTAACAGAGTCATCGAAAAGCAGAAGAGACTGCTGCATGATTTGGGGCTCAGACTGCTTGGCTGATTTGCAAGGGGGTGAGGTGAAAGACTGATGGACATGGGTTTCAGGTGCCAACTCTGATCTTTCATCAGAAGAGAGGGTGGGAGACAATGTGAAGGAACCCGAGGCACTGTCAGCAACCCAATCTACTATCGCCTGTACTTGTCCTGGCCTAAACATTCATACAGCCTCATTAGGCGCGACAAAATACCGCTGCAGGCTCGGTCGCCTACTCGCACCTGAGGAAGGTGTTTCACTTGTGCGTGTATCTGGCACAGATCCACCACGTCCTCTCCCTGCAACAGGAGCTCCACCAGCAGCACCACGACCGGGGCCACCACGTCCCTTTGACCTTCTCCTCATATTTTCCAAATTTAGGATGTTGCCCTAAATGGGTGTTTTTGGAAGAGCAGAACACACCCACAGTACGTAACCGCTGAATCGCACAGCTACAGAACTGCAGAAAATGCTATTCAAAAAAAAATGTGTTTTTTTAGTATAGCACAGTAGAAGAAAACTATTTAGAAATTGTTTATTTCACACACCTCCAAATATGTATAACACACTGCAAACTATTTTTTGTGCCCCTAAACTGCGTTTTTTGGAAGAGCAGAACACACCCACAGTACGTAACCGCTGAATCGCACAGCTACAGAACTGCAGAAAATGCTATTCAAAAAAAAATTTGTTTTTTTAGTATAGCACAGTAGGAGAAAACTATATAGAAATTGTTTATTTCACACACCTCCAAATATGTATAACACACTGCAAACTATTATTTGTGCCCCTAAACAGCGTTTTTTGGAAGAGCAGAACACACCCACAGTACGTAACCGCTGAATCGCACAGCTACAGAACTGCAGAAAATGCTATTCAAAAAAAATGTTGTTTTTATAGTATAGCACAGTAGGAGAAAACTATATAGAAATTGTTTATTTCACACACCTCCAAATATGTATAACACACTGCAAACTATTTTTTGTGCCCCTAAACGGCGTTTTTTGGAAGAGCAGAACACACCCACAGTACGTAACCGCTGAATCGCACAGCTACAGAACTGCAAAAAATGCTATTCAAAAAAAATGTTTTTTTTTTAGTATAGCACAGTAGGAGAAAACTATATAGAAATTGTTTATTTCACACACCTCCACATATGTATAACACACTGCAAACTATTTTTTGTGGCCCTGAATGGCTCTTTTTGCAAGCGTACATTAAAGTGCAATTTTTTTTTTTTTTTTTTTTGCCCTAAACGGGTCTTTTTTTGCACGAGCAAAATAAAATGCAAATTTTTTATTTATTTTTTGCCCTATGGGTCTTTTGGAAAAGAGCACAATAAAGTGCCTTTTTTTTTCCCCCTAAAAGTTAGATTTTCTCTGACACTGGGCTCATGGCAGTGTAAAAATACTGCACTGCAACACAAACAGGTAAACCTATGCAGATCGCTGATTTTAATCTCTGAATCTGGACTCCTATATAATATTCTCTTTCCCTGAAAGCACCAACAGGAACCTGGCCCTACACTACACTATCTCTCTATCTTTTCCCTCAGATTGCAGAATCAGGACTACCTCATGTATTTTACAATCTCTCCCTATTAGCAACAGCAGCAGCCAAGATCCTCTCCCTATCTATTCTGAAGCAGAGTGACGTGTGTGCTGTGTGCCTCTAGCTTATATAGAAGCTGGGTCACATGTTGCACTGACCAATCACAGCCATGCCATTAGTAGGCATGGCTATGATGGTCTCTAAGGGCACACCAGCTAATCAAAAGGTGATTGGCTGGCCCCTGAAGCATTTCTAAATGCGTAATTAGATTGCCGAACCCGGACTTTTGCGCAAAGTCCGGGTTCGGGTTCGGGTTCGGGAAAAAGCTAAAGTTCGGTACGGACCCGAACTTTACAGTTCGGGTTCGCTCAACACTAGTCTCCACCTAACAGAGTCAGAGAAACAAAGTAGGCGTGCATTTGACCTATGCCTATACTATGAACTTAAAGGACATTTGTTATCTGTCTGCCCTTCCTGTCCAGTAAAAGGCAGTGTCTAACCAGTGTTGGAGGAGCTGGGTTAATCTATACAGGTATATCCTCCAAGACCAAGATTATCGTTCCCGCAATTATCCATTTAGCCTCTAAGCTTGTCTCCTGTGAGGCTTTTGTGGATTCTGGAGCTGCTGGCATATTCTTGGACTACACTTTTGCTAAAGAAAATAAAATCCCAATTGTTCCAAAATCTAGACCCCTGAACATCACCACCCTGAATGGAAAACTGTTGGGAGATGGCATTGTAAATTTTGAGACTACGACAATCACCCTTCAGGTAGGCGTACTCCACAAAGAGGAAATTGTCTTATCTCTTATTGATTCTCCACTTCTGCCCATTATCCTTGGTTGTCCATTGTTACAACAACACAACCCTTCTTTTGATTGGGGAAATGGAGAACTAACCTCTTGGGGGTCATCCTGTTTTCTCAACTGTTTGTCTCAACCCAAAAGACTTTCTGGTTGTCTGTTGGCTTCCGTGGCCATCCCACCTTCCTTGCCTCACGAATACCATGACTTTGTAGACGTATTTTGTAAGCAAAATGCAGAGGTTTTACCTCCACATCGTTCTCTGTACTGCGCAATTAATTAGATTCCTGGAGCACCTCTTCCCAAAGGAAGGCCCTTCAGGTCTGGTATGGATATTAAGGGGAACCCTGCCGCAAATTAAAAAAAAATGACGTGGGGCTCCCCCCAAATATCCATACCAGACCCTTCAGGTCTGGTATGGATTTTAAGGGGAACTCCACCCCAAATTTAAAAAAAAATGGCGGTGATGGAGTTCCCCAAAAAAATCCATACCAGACCCTTTATCCGAGCACGCAACCTGGCAGGCCGCAGGAAAAGAGGGGGGGACAAGAGAGCGCCCCCCCTCCTGAACCATACCAGGCCACATGCCCTCAAAATGGGGAGGATGTCCCCATGTTGATGTGGACAAGGGCCTCATCCCCACAACCCTTGCCCGGTGGTTGTGGGGGTCTGCAGGCAGGGGGCTTATCGGAATCTGAAAGACCCCTTTAACAAGGGGACCCCCAGATCCCGGCCCCCCTATGTGAATTGGTAAGGGGTACATTGTACCCCTACCATTTCATGAAGAAAGTGTAAAAAAATGTAAAAAAAAAAACACACAGACACCTTGGTAAAGTCCTTTATTAAAAATGAAAAAAAAAACAAAAAACATTCCAGCGATGAAATCCAGTGTCCCGGCGGCGATCCGATGTCCAACACTGTCCACACGAGACGTCATTGGCTGAGCCTGAGCAGACCTGATGGGGAACTTCCTCCGTGGTGTATTAAATGAATAGACCCGCCCCTTCTAAATTTCCCCATCAGGTCCGCTCAGCCAATGACGTAGGTGTAAGGCTAAGCGGACCAGATGCGGAACATGAGAAGGGGCGGGTCTATTCATTTATTACACTGTGGAGGAAGTTCCCCATCAGGTCTGCCCCCTCATATGTCAGACCCCGCCTACGTCATTGGCTGAGCGGACCTGATGGGGAGCTGCCTCACAGTGGCATATTACCTCTGACTCATGGTCCAGCAGGCATGGACAGGGACGTTACCTATCTTTCACGGCACATTGAGTGACTCTGCTGGCAGCTGGGAAGGATGCAGGACAAAGTGCAGTAGTATTGGAGGTTGTTCCGCCACCACGCCTCCAAAATTCTACTACTGGTGATTCTGACACACCTCTCTCCTCCACCCCCTCCTCTTCTTCTTCCTCCATGGCCTCTACCTGTGTTTTGTCCTCGGAACCAGCGGTGCTCCGTAGGCGTTCAAAGGGCTACGCAAGTACGCAGGCAAAAAGATACCATGCAGTGCTTGAGCTGGTGTGCTTGGGGGACAGGAGCCACACTGGGGCAAAGATTCTGTCAGCTCTGCAGGGCAGGCTCAGAGGTGGTTGACGCCACGCCAGCTTAAGCCAGGAATGGTGGTTTGCGACAATGGCACCAACCTCCTCTCTACCCTCCGACAGGGACAACTGACCCATGTGCCCTGTTTGGCTCACGTCCTTAACTTGGTGGAGCAGCGGTTCTTGGGAAGGTACCCGGGCTTACAGGAGGTCCTGAGGAAACTCTGTGTGCATTTCTGCCGGTCATATAATGCCAGTGCTCGGCTGGCTGACCTGCAAAAGGAATACAACCTGCCCAAGAACCGCCTAATCTGTGACATGCCCACCAGGTGGAACTCAATGTTGGCCATGCTGCAGCGGCTGCACACGCAGCAGAGGGCCATTAATGAGTATCTGTGCCAATATGGCACCAGGACAGGGTCAGGGGAACTTCTTTTTTTTTTTTGCCACGCCAGTAGGAGATCCCTTCAAGACTGCCTATGCTGATGCTGAGTGGCTATCCTGTTATGCTGAGTGACTATCCTCTTCCTCCTCAATGTTCATGCTGATAGCTTGTAAGAACATTTTACCTACAGCGGAAGCACTGTCTACCCTCTTCCTTTCCCATATTGTGAAATATCATGGCATACCTACCAATGTCGTCTCAGACCGCGGATCTCAGTTTGTTTCCCAATTCTGGAGAGCGTTCTGTAAGAAACTGGGAGTAATGCTCTCACTCTCTACCTCACATCACCCTCAAACAGATGGTCAAACCAAACGCATGAACCAGACCCTGGAAACCTATCTTTGACATTATGTCAATGCCTTACACTCCAACTGGTCTGAGTATTTGCCTTTGGCTGAATTCTCCATTAACTCCCATTGGCACAGTGCTCTTCATACCACACCATTCTATGCAGCCCTAGGCTATCACCCTCAGACGTTTCCCCTACTTCAACCTTCTTCTGGTGTATCAGCAGCAGATCAGCGGGTGAAAAATATTCTGCTACATTGGAAAAAGATTTGCTTATTACTACGCAAGTCAGCAGGCAAGTATGCACTTTTCTCCAAAAAACAAAGACGCAATATACCTCCATATGTGGTGGGGGACAGAGTTTGGCTATCAACCAAATAAGTCAGACTGAAACAACCTTCTACCAAATTGGACCCTTGATTCACCGGTCCTTATAGTATTATTGCTCAAGTCGGGCCAGTCTCCTATCGGTTGAAATTGCCCTTCTCTCTCCGGATACATCCCGTATTCCACGTTTCCCTTCTCAAAAAGGCAATTTTCAATCGCTACTCCAGAACGCAACAGCTACATCCTCCTGTTCTTGTTGATGGACAAAATGAATTTGAAGTCTCTAAGATTCTTGATTCTAGAAGACAGGGTCGTGGCCTACGGTATCTGGTTCATTGGAAGGGATATCCCATCACAGACCGTTCCTGGGGCCCAGCCAAACATTTGCATGCTCCTGCTCTTATGCTCTTCTTCAAGACTTCCATGCCTCGAGGGGTGTGGCTTGCGCGCGACGGTGATGGACGCCTAAGCTAACAGCTCTGACAGAGACCGGGGATTAAAACAACTTACAGAGCAATCTCTAGCGCATCCACAGCCCAAAACACCTCACTACCTTGGGGAAACCCCACCCGATGCAGTCCCGTAAGCAGAAAGAGGAGAGATACCCCAAGAAGCTGACAGGCTTCCTCACAATGCCGGCAACCGAGCAGGGGACATGGCAAGATGGCGCCGGCGGCGCGCACTCGCAAGCTCCTTCTTCATACATGGATCTACCTGATGCACATCCGGACTCCTGGGCAGACGAAATAGCTCCGCTCCAGGGCAGTGATTCATCCCAGCACAGCCCAGCCTCTCTCAGCCCCGCGAAATCGCGGATGAGAATGGATCCAGCCACGCAGACCTCAAACATAGTGGCAGACACTCTCCTCCAGGACCAGGTAGGCCTCAACTTATTGTCTCCTATAGCACACTTCCCCACATCAGGCCAACCTGTCCTGGATACAACTATGAAGGACATGTTACTCTCCCTGCAGTCCTCCCTTATGATGAATATTTCTACAATGATAAAAAGCTTCTCCTCTGAGATGCAGGGGATGGGGAACAGAGTGCAGCACATTGAAACGAAAATGGAGGAATGCACCTCCACAGTAAATGAGCTTATAGATGTTTGTAAGGAACAGTCTGAGGACACTAATTGGATGAAAGCTAAGCTCGCAGATCTCGAAGATCGTTCGAGAAGGAACAATGTGAAAATAAGAGGGATGCCCGAGTCCATTCTCCCTGGGGACCTGCAAAAATTTGCTGGCGACATGATTACTACAATGCTCCCTGAAGTGTCGCAAATAGAACGCATCATTGATTGCATACACCGTATACCTAAGCCCAAACATCTTGAGGCCTCAGTACCCCGAGATGTCCTCATGAAAATCCACTTTTTTCCAACGAAGGAGAAATTGCTAGCAAAGGCTAGATAAAACCCAGAGCTTCCAGCCCCATTCAATGGGATACATCTGTATGCAGACCTCTCCCAACACACTCTCAGCATGAGGAGACAAATGAAAACCACTACTAAGGCCCTTAACAACCACAAGATTTCTTATAAATGGAGACACCCAGCCACGTTAGTGATCACCAACAATGGCACAACAACCGTCATATCTGATCCAAGGGAAGGGCTGCAACTCCTCCATACATGGGGAATTATCCCCGATCTCTCCCCTGAGGAAAAGAAAAACCTTAATGAGCTTCAGACACGGGGTACGCACCGCCATGGTTACCATTCACGTAGAGGAAAATTATCTATTTCACAACAAATATGTGCTTCAGCGACCTATATCCCCGGTCCTCTGCCCTGTTATAGTATAATTTTTTGGAACTTTCCCCCAAGTTGTGTCAGTATACCTGGTTGTATACACTGGCAGTTTGAATTTTAAAGGAGATCGTTTAATTTCTCATCTAATTATACTACTCACTTCATGTATTGTCGCCCACAGCTGTGGGCACAGTGGTTTATGATCAGCAGCAGAAAGTGACTTACATAGTCTGTAGGGTATAGAGTCGTTTTGATTTACGGTTGACTGTTAGTACTGTATATTGACTGTTCTCTTCCACAAGTACAGCCACAACAAAGTTTGTTTCCTGCAGGACCGACTATCCCGGAGCAACCACGACTGAGAATACCCCTGCAGATCAGCGACTGGGATACTCATCTATACCATCTAACAGTGAGTGACACTTTACAACATATCATTCCGGATAACTTCACAATGGCCATTAATGTACTGACTATTAACGCAAAAGGATTGAACCACCCGGCCAAAAGAGCTTCCCTATGGAAGACAGCACTGATTCACAACAGCGACATATTATGCGTTCAGGAAACGCACTTTACTCAAGATGCCACCCCTAGCTGCCAACATAAATCTTATTCACAGGTGTATAAAGCAAGCTACTCCAAGAAACAAAGGGGAGTACTGATAGCCATCAAGGACACCCTATCCTTTCAACTTCAAAACTGTAAACTGGACCCAGAAGGTCGTTACATAATTCTTGTGTGCTCTATTGACACTGTCCAATATACAATTGTAAATCTATATGCCCCGAACCATGGTCAGATGCGATTCCTTAAACGTCTACTGAAAGAAACCCAGGAGATCCAACAAGGACACCTTCTCTTTTGCGGAGACTTTAACCTAGTACCTGACTATGTTATGGACTCATCTTCTGGCCCCAAACGCTTCATTTCACCTCTAACCTCCTTTCTTACAGGAAATGACTTGCACGACGTTTGGAGGTGTTGTCATGCGACCGAGAGGGATTACACATTCCTTTCCTCGCGTCACAACACTTACTCACATATTGACCTCTTCTTTTTTTTTTTCCATAAATGATTTTATTGAAAGAAAAGTAAGGTTACATGTACATACAAGACATACAGGTTCATGGACATTTCAAGACTAACCAACGTTAACACAGAGCAATAACCAGTAACTGAAAGAGAGCAAGTAAACCCGTGTAAGAGTGCAAGGACCCGCCATAGGCCAATATCAGCAGGCCTATCCGGGGTCATGGTAAAACTTCTGAAATCGGAAACTGCACTGGTTGTATAGGTATTGGGAGCCCCTAGTAAGGCTCCAGGCTATCTTTTGGTCGGTTAATTCGGTATTGGGAAAGACAAATAGAGAAAAATAACAATCATATCGGGGGGGGGGGGGGGAGCAGACAGAGAAGAGGTTTACATTGACATAGGCGTGGGAAAGGGGTAAAAGGAGAAGAAGAAAGGTAGGTAGAGGGTAGCAGTCAAGAATAGAAAATAGAGAGAAGTGGGGCGAAAAGAGAAGCGTGAGGTGGGGGGTGGTGGGGGCCGCTCTCCGTCCCAGGCCCCTGCACCAGATCAAAACGCAGGAAAGATTACTGTGTGAACTGTTTTTACTTCAAATACTTCAGGACAGCATTCTAGAAGAAGGACTTATAGTAATCCGTAGTCCTAAAATGCGTCCAACAGGACCAGGTCAAACTAAACTTCTGTAAGCGGTCATGGGCTGTGTGTATCAATTCCTCCATCTCCTCTATCTTAGCGACTCTGATCAACCATTCTCGAATGGTCGGGATATCCTTTGAACGCCAATGTGTAGGGACGCATAGCCTGGCTGCATTAACCATATGCATAGCCAATGATTTTTGGTAATTTCGTTTGGGTAGAGTAGTATGGTGTAGAAGGTATTGAGCAGGAATGTAGTCTAGAGTGAAAGTGGTGACCCGTTTAATGATGGAGTGGACCTCCCTCCAAAAAGGTTGGAGCAAGGTACACTCCCACCAAATGTGGATCATAGATCCTACCTCTTCTGTACACCTCCAACATGTATCCGGAATAGAGGGTGAGAATTTATGTAGACGAGATGGGGTCCTATACCATTTCGTGATAATTTTATAACCGTTTTCTTGAATCACAACGTTCATTGAGCCTTTATGCGCAAGAGTGAATATGGATTCCCAGTCATCGTCCTCAAGTGTGATTTGCAGGTCCCTTTCCCAAGAAGCACGTATATTCTGCATCGTGGGAGTACCAGGGACATCCTGTAATAGGGCGTAAATGTGTGACACGAGGTGTCGTTGTGGTGCATTGCGTGAACAAAGTACTTCAAATGGTGTAAGTTGTCTATCCCACGTGGCCTTCGCATCTTTGGAGGTAAGAAAGTGAGTCAGCTGTCTAAAAGACCAGAAAGGAAAAGTGTTAGTACGTGATTCAGAAGTAAGCTCCTCATAGGTTCGTCTTCGGCCCTTATGAAAGAAATGGCACGCCAGAACCTCCTCGTGTGGCCATTCCGTGTGGAGGAATGAATTAGAATCTCCCGGAGGGAACTCAGGGTTGCCTCTCAGAGGGGTTAGTGGACCCGGTTGTGAGGAGAGGTTAAAGAGAGCGACCGCTTTCCTAAAGGCCGATAGGAAAGGTGCAATGAGCGGGTGTGTCTTGAGGATCAGGGGCCAGCATCGAGGTGACAGCCAAGGTAATGTGGCAATCGGAGTTTGCGTGAGAGAATTTTCTAGCGTCACCCATGCTTTCCTTAGTTTGTGAAGTTTCCAGTCCACCACTCTAGTTAGGTGGCAGGCCAGGTAATATTTATAAAGGTCTGGTAACCCAATCCCACCGGTTGTTTTGGAGCATGTCAGCCGTGAGTATTTAATTCGTGGGGCATTATTCTTCAAATAAAGCTAGTGCATGCTTTTTTATATGCCGCAAAGAATGAGGGGGGTAAGTGAATCGGGATTGTCTGCATTAAATATAATAGGCGGGGGAGAACAACCATCTTAATGAGGACCGAGCGCCCAAACCAAGAAACGTTAAGGTTGTCCCAATCCTTCAAATTTGCCTGGAGCTTAGAGAGGGCGTGGAGGAAGTTGTGGCTATAAAGATCCGTTATGTTCTTAGTGATCTGGATGCCTAAATAGGTAATGGCTGTCTTCTGCCAATGAAAGGGAAAGGATTCCTGACAATGTGTGACTTCATGAGAGGTAAGGGATACATTTAGGGCATGCGATTTGGAATAATTGATTTTGAGATTTGATAGCTCGCCAAAGTGTTTTATGTCTTTCAAAAGATTGGGTAGCGATATCCGAGGGGATTGCAAGGACAATAGGATATCGTCAGCAAAGGCCGCAACTTTAAATTCTCTGTGGGCAATGGAGATTCCCTTGATATCCGTGTTGGACCTCAGTCTGTTTAGTAGGGGCTCCAGAGTCAAAACAAAGATCAGGGGAGATAACGGGCAGCCCTGACGGGTACCATTGCTAATCGAGAAGGCGTCTGACAGGAGGCCATTAGCCCTCACCCTCGCGGAGGGGTTAGTATAGAGGGCAGTGATATGTGCAAGCATACGTGGCAGGAGGCCTATGCCTTCCAAGACCGCCCGCATGTAATCCCATGACACCCTGTCAAACGCCTTCTCAGCATCAAGGGAGAGGAGGAATCCCTCGGTCTTCGATGAGGCCAGCCAATGCTGCAGGTTTAAAGTGCGGATAGTATTGTCCCTAGCCTCCCTACCCGGGATAAAGCCCACCTGATCAGATGATATGAGGCCAGGGATCAAGGGGAGTAACCTATTTGCTAGCATCTTGGCGTAGATTTTTATATCCACGTTAAGCAGGGAGATCGGCCTATAGTTAGAAACTTGTGTGGTATCTTTCCCATCTTTCGGGATAACTGCTATATGGGCTTCCAGTGATCTGCCTAGGGAAGTGTGGGGGGACGAAAGGGAGTTAAATGTGTTTAGCATTTTGGGAGTAAGGTCCTCCTGAAAGCATTTGTAGTACAAGAGCGGGAGGCCATCGGGGCCTGGGCTTTTCCCCACCTTCATCTGTTTGATTGCTAAGTGAAGTTCTTCCATGGAGAAAGGGCTCTCCATGGCTTCAGCCTGTTGGGGGGTGATAGGATTGGGGCAGTAATCCGCCAAGAAGTCCGATATTTGAGAGGAACGCCCGGCCATATTGGTCACCCCTCCCCCATCTTGCGCCAAATTGTACAATTTGGAGTAGAATTTTTCAAAGTGTTTGGTTATTTCTTCGTTCTTTGAAAGGAGTGTACCTTGGCTGTCACGAATATGATGAATCACTGACGAGACCTTATCTGCCTGTATCGTGCGAGCCAACAGTCTCCCACTTTTGTTACCGTGTTCGTAGAACACTTTCTGTCTGAGGACGTATCGCCTTCTAGTGCGCTTCCCCAACTCACCCACCAAATCAGAACGCGCCTGCAAAAGCTCCTGCAGTGTAGCTTGCATGGATGACTGGTTATGGGCTCTTTCCATGCGGTTTATTTTTTCAATTAACGATTTAACGTCTTCCTGGTGTCTTTTTTTGGCTATCGTGGCTAAAGAGATTAATTTTCCCCTTAGGACACATTTGTGTGCTTCCCAAAGTGTTATGGGAGAGACATCTGGGGTAGAGTTTTCTTGAAAGTACAATTGAATTCGGGTACGCACTTGTCTAACATTTTCAGGGTCTTTGAATAGCGTTGGATTCAGTCTCCAGGTTTTCGTTGTCTTATGGACGTCAGGAAACGTAAGAGTTACTGTTATAGGGTGGTGGTCTGATAAGAACATTGGCTCTATAGTGGCCTGCGAGAGAAAGGATAGGTCAGTCTGCGAGAGAAAAAAGTAATCTATCCTAGAGTACTTCTGGTGGGGTGGAGAGAAAAAAGTGTAATCTTTATCGGTAGGATACATGGTACGCCATGTGTCATGGAGCTTTAGGTATTGCATTTGGAGTCTAATCTGGCGAAGTGCCCGGTGTGTGAGGATGGATGTGCCAGTAGAGGAGTCTATAGTTGGGTTTAATGGAACATTGAAGTCCCCTCCCAAGAGTGCAATACCCTCCTGGAATGTGGCAAGCAGGTCACAGACTTTCCTAAAGAACGACACTTGGTGCTCGTTTGGGCAGTACACATTGGCTAGTGTGATTGGTTTAGAGGCAAAGGTACCTTTAATAAAAATGTACCTGCCCTCCGGATCGATTATCGAGTCCGACAATCGAAAATCAGCGCGTTTGCATATCAGTATGGAAACTCCCTTCGTCTTGGACTCTGGGTTCGTAGAATGTATTACCTGCTTGTAAATATGGTTCCCCAATTTGGGGATTGCATCAGATCTAAAATGAGTTTCTTGGAGCATAAGAAAGTGAGCATTGTGTTTAGTCAATGCTGACAATACCTGTGTTCTCTTTTCAGGGAGATTTAGGCCTTTGACGTTGAGTGAGGCCTTGTACACACGGCCGAGATTCTCGTTGAAATAAACATGTCGTTTTTTTCGACGAGATTCTTGGACAAGAAACTTGTCCCGGACGAGTGTACACACGCTCGTTTCAAAGAACCCGCGGTTCTTTGAATGGAGCGTACGCGGTGACATCATCGACTACGACGAGCATGCGCTCGTCACATTCGATGCCGTCGCCGCCATCTTGGTATACCCTACGTATGCCTATGAAGCTACCGCGCATGCGTCGAATTCATTTCGAACATGCGCGGGCTTCCGGGAGGACAGGTAAGTGTACACACACTCACTTTTCTCGTCGAGAAACATGCCGAGGAGAATCTCGACGAGAAAATAGAGAGCAGGTTCTCTATTTTCTCGTCAAGGTTTCTTGTCGGTTTTCTCGACGAGAAACCCGATAGCCGCGTACACACGACCGATTTACTCGGCAAGACCTCTCTGCCAGCAAGTTTCTTGCTGGTTCTTGCCGAGAAAATCGGCCGTGTGTACGAGGCCTCAGAGACATTTCAATGACAGCTGTTGTTTAATTATATTCTCCTTCTGCATGGTGTAATCCAACGGAGAATATAATATTTATGAGCGAAGTCTGATTGTTAGTGCGGTGATCAGGAGCCACTGCACTGTCCCTGACAGGAGAGAGGAAAGAAGAGCGGCCCCCACGAAAATGAAGAAAAGAAAGGAGAAAAAAAAAAAAAAAAGGGGGGGGGAAGGGGGGGAGGGGACACGTAGGATCTAGAGAAAGATGGGAGGGAGTAAGTAAGGAAGTCAGGAAGCAGGGGGGGAGGGGAAAGGCACAGAGAAGAACAATGCACTAACGCTGGGAGGGTCTACAGCGCGTGCGTGATAATACCGGAGGCAGTTAAATATAAATCTAACCGCCTAATAAGGGAAAATCCGGAGTGTCAGCTTCCCGCCAAGTGGGAGGCTGTGGAGGGGTAGAAAGACCAGGACGGGATACTGGAATCCCGCACAACGGTGGACGTAAGGAGACAAAACAGGTGCTTAAAAGACAATGGATGGCGTAAATGAGAATCATGGGATTAAAATACGAAAAGTACAAAAGGGAATCTGAAAGGAATAAATGAATATTGAGACGTGGAATTCCCCTGCACAGGTTGTTACTTCGGGATATACTGTTGCATAATGATAACAGGGGCGGTCCAAAAGCCTATCCGAGTTATATGATAGACCAGTCTAAACCTATTGTGACCGGAATCTAAACGGACCCCCTACCAAGGGCTTAGGATGGACAATATTCATCCTTAAACATTATCACACATTTGTGGAGATCGGTGTGTCCCTGAGCCCACAAATATGTAGGCCCCTGAACCCACCGACCAGAACCATAGAAACAGATAAACAAATAAACAAACAGGCATTGAAACATTGCAACGCTGCTCCCCCCCCGCCCCCCAAGGGGTTCGGACTGTGTGTCAATCCAGTAGGGCCTCAATCTGAAAATCCATTGTCCAGGTCTAGGACCAGTCTCAGGAGATACCCCAGGGTTGTGTTCAAGGTAAGAGTATACTCTTCCCCTGAGACCCAATGCCATCCCGCTTAAGCATGGGCGTAGTTCAAGTTAGGTCTTATTGAGAAAGAAGTAAATGCCTAGCATGGAGAGCTTATCACAAGCTACAGAATAAGTGCAGGTTCAACCCATAAAAAATCAAAAACGGGAAAGTGGAGGAGTGAACCCGGCCCCACCGTGAAAGACGGTAATCTGGCTTGGCGAATCCCTTAGCATAATCCTACAACAGGGGCCAATATAAAAGACAATATGTCTAGATTGTAGAGACATTCCTCAAGCTGTCAGGAGCCGAGTCCACCTCCCCAAAGTAATCAGCAGGCATAAAAACAAAGCGATCTAAGTAGGCAAAGGCATATCCCTGGCAAACCATGCGTGTGAGCATCTGTTACCTTCTCGGTAGTATACATCACCTAGACCCTGGAAGGAATGGACCCCGAGAAGGCCCCCCGGAGAAACTGTAGGAGCAAATCAGAGTTAGTCATGTCTGGAAGAGAAAAAAAAAAGGGGGGGGGCACCGAATGCTTTTGGCGCTTTGGAGGGCATCAAAGGGCCACAGCTTAGAAATAACCATCTAGGTGAAGGTGAAAACTCATTTGGCTGGAATCAAAGGGGGCAGTAAGTTCCAATCGGGCTTGGGGGGTGAGGTCAGCAAAGAGAGGAGAAAAAAAAAAAAACCTCCTCCCCTCTCTCCCCCTTCCCCCCCCTCCCCCGTGCCGGAATCGCAAACAAATTTAAACAGCAACAGAACGTTTCTGTGTAATCTCAACTAGGTAGTGTAGAGGCTTGATGTAGAAAGGAGCAGAGTTAAGCATCTTGAAGTCCCCCTCTCGGGGTTCCAGCCGGGTCCGGATGTTACAGGAGGTTGTCACGGCGGGCATAGCGGTCTCCTGGTGATGTCGGGTCCAATCTGCGGCGTCTGGAGCATTGTCGCTGAGCTTTTGGTGAGGAGTTGTGCGAGACAGGTTTCCAAGACTCCGTGGGAAAGTAGAAAGAGTACCAGTCAGGCAGGTCAATCAATGGTATGTCTAGTTGTTCGCAGAATACAGGCAAATCTTCCGGGGTCCGTAAGAAGGCTGTACGGCCCCTGGTGGACGCTGAGAGGCAAAACGGGAACTTCCATCTATACTGTATATTGCGGGCCCGCAGTGTATCCAACAGGGGACGCAGAGTGCGCCTATTCTGCAAAGTTATTTGAGAGAGATCTTGGAATAATTTAATGTCTGTGCCATGAAACAAAATTCGGCCTCTATCTCTTGCCTTCCTCAGTATCTCCTCTTTGAGGGGAAAATTTACGATACAGCACACAATGTCCCTGGGGGGCTCAGAATCTCGGGGAGGGGGTCTCAGGGCCCGATGCAGTCTTTCCATCTCGATGGGGGAGTCAGCCGGGCGGCCCAAGAGATCGTTGAAAATGGAGCAGACCGTTTGTGGTAGTGTAGCCGGTTCTATACCCTCGGGGACCCCCCGAACCCTAACATTATGTCTGCGACCCCTGTTATCTAAATCCTCCACCTGTCTGTGGAGTTCAAACATGTGAGACAGTTGTGAGTCATAAGTCTTTTGTACTTCCCTGATTGCTACTGCCTGAGTTTGGGTGGTTTCTTCCACCTCGGTGAGGCGGTGGTTCATTGTGTGAATGTCCGACTTCAGATCCGCAATGGCCGTTGTTAGAGTATGTTTGATGTCTAGTGCCACTCTCTGCAGATCTCTTTGGAGGTCGAGTAGGCTCGGGTTAGGGTCTGTGGCTGATCTCAGACCAGCGGTGTTTTCAAGCGGGATCAAGGATGAGGCCTGTGAGCTCTGTGAATTCTGCATCTCCCCGTGGTCCCCTGGGGGCCGATTCTTGAACATCTCCGGAATATTGTTGCTCAATTGTGCCCCTGAGTCTTTGAGAGTGCGTGGTGTGGAGGAACTTCTAGTGGATTTCCCCATGATTCAGCTGATTGTGGTGTCTAAAGAAAGCGTTTCACATCCCCGTCATGCAGGAGTCCTATCTTCATGCCGCCATCCCGGCCGCCGTCTGAGCAGATCCCCACCTAAATAAGTCTTCTAGCATAGCAGAGCATAGCAGCCCGGTTCACCCCTCTTGCAGGCGGGGTGTCAGGATTAAGCCTTGATGTTAGTGCAGGGGAGGATGAAGAGGCTGTCTGTAGACCTGAGGTGTAGCAAGATGGCCGCCGTTCCCCTGCTTTAAACAGCACTATTGGGTGCCTCCACCGGCCTTCAGAACTCCCCCTCTCCAGCCTGACTGTCCAGGAGAGGTGGGATAGCTGTGGCCAGAGATGTTCCCCGCTCCTCCCGTAGCCTCCTTACCCGAGTCCCGGGGATTCGGAGGGCCCACAGGCCTCAAGATGGCGGCGGATCTCACGTGGATGGGATCAGCCCAAAAAGTTCTTTAAGTGCCCCCAGCACAGACAGGGCCCAGGATGGGGGACCGGGCGGGTGGCGTGTGTGGGATCTGGCCCCCAGAGACGGATCGGGTCGGCCTCACTGCGCTCTCGCGGGGGTGCAGTCCGCAGGAAAGACCGGGGATTCAAGGCCTCACAAGGCCGCGTGGAGTCGCGGCCACCACAGATGGCTCCGAGAGTCGGCCCTGTCTTCGGGCTGTTCCAGGTAGGAGGATGGGTGGCGGGTGGGGATGGATGGTGGTCTCTCACCTCCAAGAATGCCGGGGTCTGGCTCCTCCGGGAGGGCTTGGGCCTACAAGATGGCGGCGGCTGCAGAAGCTGGCGGCTACGGATTTCGGGCTTCCCCCGGTCGAATCGCTCCGCGATAATGGCCCAGGACACTGCGGTGGGGCAAGGTGAACGGGCTGGGATGAGATTGGGACGTGGATGTTCGATTTATCAACCCGGATGGCGGTGGATGGAGTTCGGGAGTCCCGGAGCTCCCCTGAAGCACGTCCGCCGCTGCACACATCAGGACACGCCCCCTTGACCTCTTCTTAACCGATAAATGGTTACTGCAAAATGTCAGCGAAACCAAAATCCACACCATCACCTGGTCAGACCACGCTTCTGTCAGCATCCAAATTGCAAACAAAAATTCCAATCCCAAGGCTTTCTTGTGGAGAGTCAACAATAGTATTCTACAAAATGCAGAAAACATTGCATTTCTCTCTCAAAAATTGACAGAATTTTTCCTCAATAACAATGGTTCAGTGTCTGACCCGGCGGGACTGTGGAATGCACACAAATCTTATATGAGGGGATTTTTCATACAATTAGGAGCCAAAATGAAAAAGAGGAGGATGCAGAGATTGGAAGAATTGACAGCACAGATAGCTGCCGTAGACTTACAAAACAAATCAAACCCAACCCTTGATCTTCAATCCCAAATATTTAAATTACGCCACAAACTTAGATCGCTGCTTCTAGAAAGATATGAACTAAATCTTAGAAAACTGAAAGCCAAATCTTTTGTCACTAGTAGGGATGAGCTTCGTGTTCGAGTCGAACATACGTTCGACTCGAACATCGGCTGTTCGATCGTTCGACGAAGATCGAACGATTTGGGCCGTTCGCGCCAAATTCGAGTGACGCGAACGGCCCACAATGCACTACGCCATCGCAGTGTCATCCAGGCGCTGTGATTGGCCAAGCATGCACTGTGACCCCGCATGCTTGGCCAATCACAGCGCCGGCAGCGAGGAGAGCAATGATTGGCCACAGGCAGGATGCCTGTGGCCAATTATTGCTGAGGGTGTTTAGTACACGCCCCACACTATAAAAGGCCGCCAGCACGGCGGCCTAGTGTAGTGTGTTCCGGAGCAGGGATAGAGCAGCATAGGCAGGGACAGTGACTGTTATTTCTTTCTTGCTTAACCTGGATTCCTTTAGTTTAGGGAAAGAGAAGGATAGGTAGGGAGAGTGTCAGTGTGTTTTGTGCTTGTGCTATAGTGTGCTTAAAAAAAACATTTATTCTAGGGACAGAAAACTGTAGGTAGGGACAGTGTCAGTTTCTTTCACTCTGCAAGTCCTTGTTTCCAGGGACCTGGAAGGACAGTGAGTGAATTGTCCTTGTGCTATATTGTGCTTAAAAAAACATTTATTCTAGGGACAGAAAACTGTAGGTAGGGAGAGTGTCAGTTTCTTTCACTCTGCAAGTCCTTGTTTCCAGGGACCTGTAAGGACAGTGAGTGAATTGTCCTTGTGCTATATTGTGATTAAAAAAAACATTTTTTCTAGGGACAGAAAACTGTAGGTAGGGAGAGTGTTTTTTTTCTTTCACTCTGCAAGTCCTTGTTTCCAGGGACCTGGAAGGACAGTGAGTGAATTGTCCTTGTGCTATATTGTGCTTAAAAAAAACATTTTTTCTAGGGACAGAAAACTGTAGGTAGGGAGAGTGTTTTTTTTCTTTCACTCTGCAAGTCCTTGTTTCCAGGGACCTGGAAGGACAGTGAGTGAATTGTCCTTGTGCTATATTGTGCTTAAAAAAAAACATTTTTTCTAGGGACAGAAAACTGTAGGTAGGGAGAGTGTTTTTTTTCTTTCACTCTGCAAGTCCTTGTTTCCAGGGACCTCTAAGGACAGTGAGTGAATTGTCCTTGTGCTATATTGTGCTTAAAAAAAACATTTATTCTAGGGACAGAAAACTGTAGGTAGGGAGAGTGTCAGTTTATTTCACTCTGCAAGTCCTTGTTTCCAGGGACCTGGAAGGACAGTGAGTGAATTGTCCTTGTGCTATATTGTGATTAAAAAAAACATTTTTTCTAGGGACAGAAAACTGTAGGTAGGGAGAGTGTTTTTTTTCTTTCACTCTGCAAGTCCTTGTTTCCAGGGACCTGTAAGGACAGTGAGTGAATTGTCCTTGTGCTATATTGTGATTAAAAAAAACATTTTTTCTAGGGACAGAAAACTGTAGGTAGGGAGAGTGTTTTTTTTCTTTCACTCTGCAAGTCCTTGTTTCCAGGGACCTGTAAGGACAGTCAGTGAATTGTCCTTGTGCTATATTGTGCTTAAAAAAAACATTTATTCTAGGGACAGAAAACTGTAGGTAGGGAGAGTGTCAGTTTATTTCACTCTGCAAGTCCTTGTTTCCAGGGACCTGTAAGGACAGTGAGTGAATTGTCCTTGTGCTATATTGTGATTAAAAAAAACATTTTTTCTAGGGACAGAAAACTGTAGGTAGGGAGAGTGTTTTTTTTCTTTCACTCTGCAAGTCCTTGTTTCCAGGGACCTGTAAGGACAGTGAGTGAATTGTCCTTGTGCTATATTGTGCTTAAAAAAACATTTATTCTAGGGACAGAAAACTGTAGGTAGGGAGAGTGTCAGTTTATTTCACTCTGCAAGTCCTTGTTTCCAGGGACCTGTAAGGACAGTGAGTGAATTGTCCTTGTGCTATATTGTGATTAAAAAAAACATTTTTTCTAGGGACAGAAAACTGTAGGTAGGGAGAGTGTTTTTTTTCTTTCACTCTGCAAGTCCTTGTTTCCAGGGACCTGTAAGGACAGTGAGTGAATTGTCCTTGTGCTATATTGTGCTTAAAAAAAACATTTTTTCTAGGGACAGAAAACTGTAGGTAGGGAGAGTGTTTTTTTTCTTTCACTCTGCAAGTCCTTGTTTCCAGGGACCTGGAAGGACAGTGAGTGAATTGTCCTTGTGCTATATTGTGCTTAAAAAAAAACATTTTTTCTAGGGACAGAAAACTGTAGGTAGGGAGAGTGTTTTTTTTCTTTCACTCTGCAAGTCCTTGTTTCCAGGGACCTCTAAGGACAGTGAGTGAATTGTCCTTGTGCTATATTGTGCTTAAAAAAAAACATTTATTCTAGGGACAGAAAACTGTAGGTAGGGAGAGTGTCAGTTTATTTCACTCTGCAAGTCCTTGTTTCCAGGGACCTGGAAGGACAGTGAGTGAATTGTCCTTGTGCTATATTGTGATTAAAAAAAACATTTTTTCTAGGGACAGAAAACTGTAGGTAGGGAGAGTGTTTTTTTTCTTTCACTCTGCAAGTCCTTGTTTCCAGGGACCTGTAAGGACAGTGAGTGAATTGTCCTTGTGCTATATTGTGATTAAAAAAAACATTTTTTCTAGGGACAGAAAACTGTAGGTAGGGAGAGTGTTTTTTTTCTTTCACTCTGCAAGTCCTTGTTTCCAGGGACCTGTAAGGACAGTCAGTGAATTGTCCTTGTGCTATATTGTGCTTAAAAAAAACATTTATTCTAGGGACAGAAAACTGTAGGTAGGGAGAGTGTCAGTTTATTTCACTCTGCAAGTCCTTGTTTCCAGGGACCTGTAAGGACAGTGAGTGAATTGTCCTTGTGCTATATTGTGATTAAAAAAAACATTTTTTTCTAGGGACAGAAAACTGTAGGTAGGGAGAGTGTTTTTTTTCTTTCACTCTGCAAGTCCTTGTTTCCAGGGACCTGGAAGGACAGTGAGTGAATTCTCCTTGTGCTATATTGTGCTTAAAAAAAACATTTATTCTAGGGACAGAAAACTGTAGGTAGGGAGAGTGTCAGTTTATTTCACTCTGCAAGTCCTTGTTTCCAGGGACCTGTAAGGACAGTGAGTGAATTGTCCTTGTGCTATATTGTGATTAAAAAAAACATTTTTTCTAGGGACAGAAAACTGTAGGTAGGGAGAGTGTTTTTTTTCTTTCACTCTGCAAGTCCTTGTTTCCAGGGACCTGTAAGGACAGTGAGTGAATTGTCCTTGTGCTATATTGTGCTTAAAAAAAACATTTATTCTAGGGACAGAAAACTGTAGGTAGGGAGAGTGTCAGTTTATTTCACTCTGCAAGTCCTTGTTTCCAGGGACCTGTAAGGACAGTGAGTGAATTGTCCTTGTGCTATATTGTGATTAAAAAAAACATTTTTTCTAGGGACAGAAAACTGTAGGTAGGGAGAGTGTTTTTTTTCTTTCACTCTGCAAGTCCTTGTTTCCAGGGACCTGTAAGGACAGTGAGTGAATTGTCCTTGTGCTATATTGTGCTTAAAAAAACATTTATTCTAGGGACAGAAAACTGTAGGTAGGGAGAGTGTCAGTTTATTTCACTCTGCAAGTCCTTGTTTCCAGGGACCTGTAAGGACAGTGAGTGAATTGTCCTTGTGCTATATTGTGATTAAAAAAAACATTTTTTCTAGGGACAGAAAACTGTAGGTAGGGAGAGTGTTTTTTTTCTTTCACTCTGCAAGTCCTTGTTTCCAGGGACCTGTAAGGACAGTGAGTGAATTGTCCTTGTGCTATATTGTGATTAAAAAAAACATTTTTTCTAGGGACAGAAAACTGTAGGTAGGGAGAGTGTTTTTTTTCTTTCACTCTGCAAGTCCTTGTTTCCAGGGACCTGTAAGGACAGTGAGTGAATTGTCCTTGTGCTATATTGTGCTTAAAAAAAACATTTATTCTAGGGACAGAAAACTGTAGGTAGGGAGAGTGTCAGTTTATTTCACTCTGCAAGTCCTTGTTTCCAGGGACCTGTAAGGACAGTGAGTGAATTGTCCTTGTGCTATATTGTGATTAAAAAAAACATTTTTTCTAGGGACAGAAAACTGTAGGTAGGGAGAGTGTTTTTTTTCTTTCACTCTGCAAGTCCTTGTTTCCAGGGACCTGTAAGGACAGTGAGTGAATTGTCCTTGTGCTATATTGTGCTTAAAAAAACATTTATTCTAGGGACAGAAAACTGTAGGTAGGGAGAGTGTCAGTTTATTTCACTCTGCAAGTCCTTGTTTCCAGGGACCTGTAAGGACAGTGAGTGAATTGTCCTTGTGCTATATTGTGATTAAAAAAAACATTTTTTCTAGGGACAGAAAACTGTAGGTAGGGAGAGTTTTTTTTTTCTTTCACTCTGCAAGTCCTTGTTTCCAGGGACCTGTAAGGACAGTGAGTGAATTGTCCTTGTGCTATATTGTGCTTAAAAAAACATTTTTTCTAGGGACAGAAAACTGTAGGTAGGGAGAGTGTCAGTTTATTTCACTCTGCAAGTCCTTGTTTCCAGGGACCTGTAAGGACAGTGAGTGAATTGTCCTTGTGCTATATTGTGATTAAAAAAAACATTTTTTCTAGGGACAGAAAACTGTAGGTAGGGAGAGTGTTTTTTTTCTTTCACTCTGCAAGTCCTTGTTTCCAGGGACCTGTAAGGACAGTGAGTGAATTGTCCTTGTGCTATATTGTGCTTAAAAAAACATTTATTCTAGGGACAGAAAACTGTAGGTAGGGAGAGTGTCAGTTTATTTCACTCTGCAAGTCCTTGTTTCCAGGGACCTGTAAGGACAGTGAGTGAATTGTCCTTGTGCTATATTGTGATTAAAAAAAACATTTTTTCTAGGGACAGAAAACTGTAGGTAGGGAGAGTGTTTTTTTTCTTTCACTCTGCAAGTCCTTGTTTCCAGGGACCTGTAAGGACAGTGAGTGAATTGTCCTTGTGCTATATTGTGCTTAAAAAAACATTTATTCTAGGGACAGAAAACTGTAGGTAGGGAGAGTGTCAGTTTATTTCACTCTGCAAGTCCTTGTTTCCAGGGACCTGTAAGGACAGTGAGTGAATTGTCCTTGTGCTATATCGTGATTAAAAAAAACATTTTTTCTAGGGACAGAAAACTGTAGGTAGGGAGAGTGTTTTTTTTCTTTCACTCTGCAAGTCCTTGTTTCCAGGGACCTGTAAGGACAGTGAGTGAATTGTCCTTGTGCTATATTGTGCTTAAAAAAAACATTTTTTCTAGGGACAGAAAACTGTAGGTAGGGAGAGTGTTTTTTTTCTTTCACTCTGCAAGTCCTTGTTTCCAGGGACCTGGAAGGACAGTGAGTGAATTGTCCTTGTGCTATATTGTGCTTAAAAAAAAACATTTTTTCTAGGGACAGAAAACTGTAGGTAGGGAGAGTGTTTTTTTTCTTTCACTCTGCAAGTCCTTGTTTCCAGGGACCTCTAAGGACAGTGAGTGAATTGTCCTTGTGCTATATTGTGCTTAAAAAAAACATTTATTCTAGGGACAGAAAACTGTAGGTAGGGAGAGTGTCAGTTTATTTCACTCTGCAAGTCCTTGTTTCCAGGGACCTGGAAGGACAGTGAGTGAATTGTCCTTGTGCTATATTGTGATTAAAAAAAACATTTTTTCTAGGGACAGAAAACTGTAGGTAGGGAGAGTGTTTTTTTTCTTTCACTCTGCAAGTCCTTGTTTCCAGGGACCTGTAAGGACAGTCAGTGAATTGTCCTTGTGCTATATTGTGCTTAAAAAAAACATTTATTCTAGGGACAGAAAACTGTAGGTAGGGAGAGTGTCAGTTTATTTCACTCTGCAAGTCCTTGTTTCCAGGGACCTGTAAGGACAGTGAGTGAATTGTCCTTGTGCTATATTGTGATTAAAAAAAACATTTTTTCTAGGGACAGAAAACTGTAGGTAGGGAGAGTGTTTTTTTTCTTTCACTCTGCAAGTCCTTGTTTCCAGGGACCTGGAAGGACAGTGAGTGAATTCTCCTTGTGCTATATTGTGCTTAAAAAAAACATTTATTCTAGGGACAGAAAACTGTAGGTAGGGAGAGTGTCAGTTTATTTCACTCTGCAAGTCCTTGTTTCCAGGGACCTGTAAGGACAGTGAGTGAATTGTCCTTGTGCTATATTGTGATTAAAAAAAACATTTTTTCTAGGGACAGAAAACTGTAGGTAGGGAGAGTGTTTTTTTTCTTTCACTCTGCAAGTCCTTGTTTCCAGGGACCTGTAAGGACAGTGAGTGAATTGTCCTTGTGCTATATTGTGATTAAAAAAAACATTTTTTCTAGGGACAGAAAACTGTAGGTAGGGAGAGTGTTTTTTTTCTTTCACTCTGCAAGTCCTTGTTTCCAGGGACCTGTAAGGACAGTGAGTGAATTGTCCTTGTGCTATATTGTGCTTAAAAAAAACATTTATTCTAGGGACAGAAAACTGTAGGTAGGGAGAGTGTCAGTTTATTTCACTCTGCAAGTCCTTGTTTCCAGGGACCTGTAAGGACAGTGAGTGAATTGTCCTTGTGCTATATTGTGATTAAAAAAAACATTTTTTCTAGGGACAGAAAACTGTAGGTAGGGAGAGTGTTTTTTTTCTTTCACTCTGCAAGTCCTTGTTTCCAGGGACCTGTAAGGACAGTGAGTGAATTGTCCTTGTGCTATATTGTGCTTAAAAAAACATTTATTCTAGGGACAGAAAACTGTAGGTAGGGAGAGTGTCAGTTTATTTCACTCTGCAAGTCCTTGTTTCCAGGGACCTGTAAGGACAGTGAGTGAATTGTCCTTGTGCTATATTGTGATTAAAAAAAACATTTTTTCTAGGGACAGAAAACTGTAGGTAGGGAGAGTGTTTTTTTTCTTTCACTCTGCAAGTCCTTGTTTCCAGGGACCTGTAAGGACAGTGAGTGAATTGTCCTTGTGCTATATTGTGATTAAAAAAAACATTTTTTCTAGGGACAGAAAACTGTAGGTAGGGAGAGTGTTTTTTTTCTTTCACTCTGCAAGTCCTTATTTCCAGGGACCTGTAAGGACAGTGAGTGAATTGTCCTTGTGCTATATTGTGCTTAAAAAAAACATTTATTCTAGGGACAGAAAACTGTAGGTAGGGAGAGTGTTTTTTTTCTTTCACTCTGCAAGTCCTTGTTTCCAGGGACCTGTAAGGACAGTGAGTGAATTGTCCTTGTGCTATATTGTGATTAAAAAAAATATTTTTTCTAGGGACAGAAAACTGTAGGTAGGGAGAGTGTCAGTTTCTTTCACTGTGAAAGTCCTTGTTTCAAGGGACAGAGAAGGACACCTGAAGGTAGCCCTTATTGCTTTTTTCCCATCTCCCTGCAGGCCATCTATTAGAATGTCTGGAAGGCAAACAAGGAGAGGCAGACAGTCAGGAGGCAATAAAAGAGGGCAAGCAGGCTCTGTGTCTGGGGGCAACAGTGCTGGTCGTGGACGCGGTGCATTGTCATCAGCACATGGCCATGGGACACGCTTGTCCTTCTTTTCGGCAGCTGGACATGTTGAGCCACATCATGCCGAAGACTTGGTAGAGTGGATGACCAAGCCCTCCTCCTCCTCCTCATCCTCTCTCACCCAGGCTCAGGGTACTGGAAAAGCAGCTGCCAAAGCGTCGTCTTCCCTGGTATCAATGTCAGACAAATCATCAGTCACTCCTTCCCTAGACCCACCATGTCCTCCTCCTGAGGAGTCCCCCGAACTGTTTCAGCACAGTGTTGGGTACATGCTCCAGGAGGATGCCCAGCGTTTCGAAGGGTCTGATGATGAAACCCAGCTAGAGGAAGGCAGTAGCGTGAGAGCAGACAGAGGGGATGCTCAAGAAGGACACCAATCTGGCAGTCATGTTCCAGCAGCTGCAGCATACTGCCAGATTGGCTCCAGTGATGAGGAGGGAGGGGATGATGAGGTCACTGACTCCACGTGGGTGCCTAATAGGAGAGAGGAGGAGGAGGAGGATGAGGAGGAGGAACATCTCCAACGAGGCAGGATGCCCTTTGGTGGCCAGCGTAAGGGCAGTACACCGACGGAATCACACCGCAGAGCTCCGCCTGTGCAGGGCGCTGCCTCTGCCCGTCATTCAAAAAGTTCTTTGGTGTGGGCCTTTTTTGAGGCTAGTGCATCAGATCGCACAGCTGCTGTTTGCAACATATGTCTCAAGCGTATATCGCGTGGCCAAAACATCAGCCGCTTGGGTACCACATGCCTGACCAGACATATGTTGACCTGCCATGCAGCTCGTTGGCAAGCCTACCTCAAAGACCCACACCAAAGAACAAAGCGGACCTCTCCTTGCACCGCATCAGCTGGGATCTCCAACCCCACTATAACTTCAGTCCTCTCTGAAACATGCACTGAGAGGAATGAAGGTGTAGAATTAGGTGTGTCACAGCCAAGTACTTGCGCCCACTCTGCTAGCAGTACACCGACGTCCGATTCTAGCAGGCAAATTTCCCTGCCCCAGCTGCTGGACCGTCGAAAGAAGTTCACTCCCAGCCATCCACATGCCCAGCGGTTGAATGCTAGCTTGGCTAAATTGCTAGCGCTTCAACTGCTGCCTTTTCAGTTGGTAGACTCGGCCCCCTTCCGTGAGTTTGTGCAATGTGCGGTTCCTCAGTGGCAGGTTCCCAAACGCCACTTTTTCTCACGGAAGGCTATTCCGGCTCTCTACCGGCATGTGGAAGGCAATGTCTTGGCCTCGCTGGACAGGGCGGTCAGCGGTAAGGTGCATATTACCGCTGACTCATGGTCCAGCAGGCATGGACAGGGACGTTACCTTTCTTTCACGGCCCATTGGGTCACTCTTTTGGCAGCTGGGAAGGATTCAGGACAAGGTGCAGTAGTGTTGGAGGTTGTCCCACCGCCACGCCTCCAAAATGCTACTACTGGTTGTGACACACCTCTCTCCTCCACCCCCTCCTCTTCTTCTTCCTCCATGGCCTCTTCCTGTGGTTTGTCCTATGAACCAGCGGTGCTCCGTAGCCGTTCACGGGGCTACGCAAGTACGCAGGCAAAAAGATGCCATGCCGTGCTTGCGCTGGTGTGTTTGGGGGACAGAAGCCACACTGGGGCAGAGGTCCTGTCTGCTCTGCAGGGCCAGGCCGAGAGGTGGTTGACGCCACGCCAGCTTAAGCCAGGAATGGTGGTTTGCGACAATGGCACCAACCTCCTCTCCGCCCTCCGACAGGGACAACTGACCCATGTGCCCTGTGTGGCTCACGTCCTTAACCTGGTGGTGCAGCGCTTCTTGGGCAGGTACCCGGGCTTACAGGATGTCCTGAGGCAGGCCAGGAAAGTCTGTGTGCATTTCCGCAGATCTTATAATGCCAGTGCTCGCCTGGCTGAGCTGCAAAAGGAGTTGAACCTGCCCAAGAACCGCCTTATATGTGACATGCCCACCAGGTGGAACTCAACGTTGGCCATGCTGCAGCGGCTGCACACGCAGCAGAGGGCCATCAATGAGTACCTGTGCGACTACGGCACCAGGACAGGGTCAGGGGAGCTTGGTTTTTTTTCTCCACGCCAGTGGGGCATGATCAGGGATGCATGCACTGTCCTGGCACCATTTGAGGAGGCCACGAGGATGGTGAGCAGTGACAGTGCATGCATCAGTGACACTGTACCTCTTGTCCACCTGTTGGAGCACACGCTGCGTGGAATAATGGACAGGGCACTTGAGGCAGAACAGAGGCAGGAAGAGGAGGACTTCCTTGCCTCTCAAGGCCCCCTTTACCCAGACAGTGTTCCTTCTGTCCCACCCATCGCACAGGAAGAGGAGGAGGAGGAGGAGGAGGAGGAGGAGGATGGAGGTGGAGGCTGGCACTCAGCATCATCAGCAGCAGTCTTTTAGGGATGATTTACAGTCCCAAGAAACCAGTGGACTTGTACGTGGCTGGGAGGAGGTGGCTGCGGATCATGTCGTCCTTAGTGACCCAGAGGACTCCGGAGCGAATGCCTCAGCAAACCTACGCTGCATGGCCTCCCTGATCCTGCAAAGTCTGCGGAAGGATCCTCGTATTCTTCGGATCAAGGAGAGGGACCATTACTGGCTGGCCACTCTCCTTGATCCACGGTACAAGGGTAAGGTTGCGGACCTTATGTTACCGTCGTAGAGGGAGCAGAGGATGAGACAACTCCGGGAGGCCTTGCAGAAAGGTCTGTGCAACGCGTTCCCAGAGACTGGGAGGTTGCAAACTCCTGGTCCTGGACAACGAGTTGCTGAGGCTTCGGCCAGTCAAAGAAGGAGCGGTGGGGAAGGTGGCCGTCTGACCGATGCGTTCAGACAATTCTTTAGTCCGCAGCCCCAAAGTATGATCGGTTCCAGCAACCATCGCCAGCGTCTGATAAACATGGTGCAGGAATATCTAGGGGCAAGGTCAGACTTGGACACCTTCCCCACCGAAAATCCTCTGGCTTACTGGGTCTTGAGGATGGATCACTGGCCAGAGCTTGCACAGTATGCAATTGAGCTACTGGCCTGTCCTGCATCCAGCGTTCTTTCGGAACGCACATTCAGTGCTGCTGGAGGATTTGTCACGGATCACAGGGTGCGCCTGTCCACCGACTCGGTTGATCGACTGACTTTCATCAAGATGAACCAGTCTTGGATCACCACCAGCTACCACACACCTGATGCTGATATAACAGACTAATTGATTTTAACATGTCACATCCCTTCAAGACTGATGCTGATGCTGAGTGCCTGTGCTGTTATGTTGACTGGCTATCCTCCTCCTCCGAGTCCTCAATGATACGATTGATGATGATAGCTTGTAAGATCATTTTTGTTTATGGGTGCCGCCACCAGTGCCTAACGCCCAATTTTTCAGCCCCTGTTTAACAGGGGCGTGTAATTACAATTTTTGAAGCAATACTTTGCAACAGGGCTCATTGCTGTGCTCCAAGTACAGTATCTGTGAGGAGTTGCAGTGTTGTGCCACCAGTGCCTAAGGCCCAATTTTTCAGCCCCTGTTTAACAGGGGCGTGTCATTACAATTTTTGAAGCAATACTTTGCAACAGGGCTCATTGCTGTGCTCCAAGTACAGTATCTGTGAGGGGTTGCAGTGTTGTGCCACCAGTGCCTAAGGCCCAATTTTTCAGCCCCTGTTCAACAGGGGCATGTAATTACAATTCTTGATCTAATAATTCACAGCAGGGCCCATTGCTGCACCCACCAAGAGTAACTGTCAGGGCTTACAGTGTTGTGGCACCAGCACCACCATCAAAGGCCCAATTTTTACTACCACTGTTCAACAATTATATGTAATTAAAATTCCTGATATAATAGTTGACAGCAGGGCGTTCCAGCACCAACCAAGAGTAACTGTGAGTGCTTACAGTGTTGTGCCAACACCAACAACTAAGGGGCCTATTTCTGCAGAGTATATACGGCAGGTCCCTACTTTCAAACATCCAACTTACAAACGACTCCTACTTGCAAACGCAAGAAGACAACAGGAAGTGAGAGGAAATCTACCACTAGGAAGGAAAATTCTCTCCTGTAAGAATAAATATGGGAGAAAGGTGTCTCCTCTGTACTGATGCTTTATCAGCAATCCTTGTTTCAAGAAAAACACCACATTTCAAAAACAGTTGTCATTGGGACGGAAAGTGAGGTGAAATGTTCTGAACAGGGGCACAGACAGCAAAACAAATGTTACAGGGGTGATAACCCTTACCTATGTTTTCCAAAAAGTTTAAAAATAGATTTTTGGTCTGGAGCTACACTTCAACAATGTACCTGTTCAAAATTACAAACAGATTCTACATAAGAACAAACCTACAGTCCCTGTCTTGTATGCACCGCCTGTATAGGGCTGTTCAGAGTATATAGGGCCTTTTTTATTTTATGTGCGGGGTTCCCCTTAATATCCATACAAGACCCAAAGGGGCTGGTAATGGGCTGGGGTAGGGGGGGGGGGGGGGGTCATGGGGTAGCTATGCCATTTTTCTTAAAGAATTTCATCCATATTACCGGGACCAGACATTACATTAAAGCCGCAAGCAGTTTTAAATGGCTTTTTTTTCCTTTAGAAGTGTCATTTTGTGCAGGGACAGTTCTAAACACGGGAAACACGTGGCACTTCACAGGCATACTTTAGACACCCCCCAGGTACGATATTTAAAGGAATATTTGACTTTTTTTTTTTCACTTTATGCATCATTAAAATGACTGCTCCCGAAAAACGACCGTTTTTAAAACATCTTTTTGCATTGATACATGTCCCCTGGTGCAGAACCCGGGTTCCCAAACCCTTTTTAGGACAATAACATGCATAATAGTTGTTATAATTAGCACTTTAGAATTCGAACGTTCGCATCCATTGTATTTAATAGGGTTCTAATGTTCGTTCGAACTTTCGGTCCGTTCGCGGGTTCTGGTGCGAACCGAACCCGGGGGTGTTCGGCTCATCACTAGTCACTAGTAACAAAGCAGGGAAAGGCATGTCACAACGTATCAAAGGACACAGGACAAAAACGAGAATAGCCCATCTATTTCACCCCACTACTAAGGTTAAACATTTTAACCCCCAAGAAATTGCGGACGCTTTTAGCGCCTACTATAGCAGCCTATATAATCTAAAAGAAGACAATAGCACCCATCAACCCACTCAAGCCGAAATTCAGTCCTTCCTCAATCATATACAGTTACCGGCATTAACTCCTGACATGCTAGCACAACTCAATCTACCCTTCACTGAATCTGAAGTTCGAGCAACTATAGGCAAACTACCAAACTCAAAATCCCCTGGCCCAGATGGATTCACAGGAGAATACTTCAAAGAATATAATACAACTTTAGCTCCCTATCTCTGCGAATTATTCAACCACGCTGCATCCTCCTCCTCATTCCCAACTGAAATTGTATCAGCTTTTATTATCACATTACCCAAACCGGGCAAAGAACCCACTACCCCCCAAAATTTTCGCTCTATCTCGCTACTAAACATCGATCTTAAAGTATACGCCAAGTTAATAGCAAATAGACTCATTGATATCCTACCCTCCCTAGTTCACAAAGATCAAACAGGGTTCACTAGAGGCCGCCAAACGTCGGATGCTACTAGACGTCTGATAAATATCATACACCACACATCCTCGACCGGAACGCCTTCTCTGCCTCTATCGTTGGACACAGAGAAGGCGTTCGATAGAGTGAACTGGACGTATCTTTCCCTGGTTCTACAAAAATTTGGATTTGGAGGACATATCCTTCAGGCCATTCTTGCACTATATTCCAATCCGTCTGCAAAAGTATACACTTCAAACCTCCTATCCACCCCCTTTCACATAACAAACGGCACGAGACAGGGGTGCCCCCTGTCTCCTCTAATTTTTTATCTCATGATGGAACCACTAGCGGAGCACGTGCGAACCAACGCCAATATATCAGGAGTCACTATAAGTAATCAAACTCACAAAATCAGCCTGTTAACTGATCCATCACGCTCCTTACCTGAAATCCAAAAAACCCTCACATGGTTCAGTAGAGTCTCATACTACAAAGCTAATGCTACAAAATCCCATATACTTGACCTGGGTGTAGATCCAGTGACCCGCAATCTTCTACAACAACAGTTCCCATTCGCTTGGGCAGATTCCAGTATACCCTATTTAGGTATCAACCTCACTAAATCAACAAACTCCCTTTTTGCTCATAACTACATTCCTTTGAAAAACAAAATTCAAAACGACCTCCACAATATAGAACACCTGGAATTTTCCTGGTGGGGCAGACTAGCTATGTTTAAGATGATCCAACTCCCCCAAATTCTATACCTTTTCCGAAACCTCACAATTCCTATCCCTGGCAGCTACTTTAGATCTCTACAAACAATCTTAGCTAGATTTGTTTGGCAGGGGAAAAGATCCAGATGCTCACACGCTAAACTAATAAAACATAGATTAGCTGGTGGAGTAAGCTATATAGATTTCCGAGATTACTTTCTCGCCTCTGTCTTAACCCAATTGCGAGAATGGTTCCTCCCAGAACCATCGACCTCTTGAGATAGAAGCGACTTACAGCACATTTGGCCCGACGAATCTATGGCTGTTCGGAGCCCAGTTAGGACAAAGAACCCCGACACACCTATCCCCATCGATGTTACTCTCCATCCGAACATGGCTCAACCTGCTAGGGCACAAACAACCATCGGAACAGATGGTCACAATGGATATTCCATTAGAAGTCCTAAAACACACGATAGATCAACTCTCCATAAAATTATGGCGGGAAAAGGGCATCAAGCACCTGCAGGACTTATACACCAAAAGCTTTTTGAAACCCTTTGCACAACTTCAGGTAGAATTCAACTTACCTCAAACGAGCTTCTATCAATACATGCAAATTAAACACAGCCTTCAGAAATTCCCAGTGCACGGGCATACCATCCAAACACAAGCATGGCTATTCCTCTCCGCAAGAAACCCGCAGAGAAAGGGAATAACACTGTTCTACAATCTTTTTCAACAAAAACAATCATTTGTTAAATCCTCTTCCCACTTCCAATGGGAGATGGATTTACAACAGACATTTACACCGCTCCAGTGGCATAGGGCCTGCAAAATCACCCAGAAAGCGTCCAACTGCACCACCTTGTGGGAAATCTCGGTCAAAATAACACTCAGATGGTACTACACTCCCGCAGTTTTATCAAAATTTGACGCCCAACAACCCAACACATGTTGGAGGCATTGTGGATCTCGACGTGATCTATTTCACACACTGTGGGGATGCCCAAAACTCAGAGAATACTGGGACAATATATTTAAGGTTATCACGGAATTAGCGCAAACACAGTTCTTACCAAATCCAGCGTTAGCACTCCTATCTCTAGGAATCGACCAAATCCTACCAAATCTTCAACACACAATAGCAAACTTCCTATTGGCTGCTAAGCTAATAATTACAAGAAAGTGGAAAGACAGCACCCCTCCTACACTTGCAGAAGTAATTGACCTAACCAACCTACACTACACTTACGAAAAACTATTAGCATCCTCACTAGGGCGTATCCATACCGCTCTTGATCTTTGGTCTCCATGGATTTCTTGGTTCACTAACAACTAAAGAGTTCTGGCATCCTTGGGTATTTGTAATGTTACAAATCTTTGTAAGGAGACTGGTACCCCCATTGGGTGCAGTGTGATCCCTTCAAGGGGCGCCTGTGGGGAGACTGGTCCCTGAGCTACTCTTCGACAACATTACCATCTATAGATGGTGGCCGACTGTTTACTCAAGGATGGAGTCAATAGTCTACATATAAGACTGGTTGGTTACTGTACTTATGTTTCATGTTACAATTTCATGTTATAATTGTATTGAACTGTGATGAGCTTAATACTTGGGATTATATGCCCACCAGTTTAAAACTTGGGTATGTATACCCACCAGATGGTTAATGCGACTTTAAATACATATGGTACGGATGTTTCACTGTGCTCATACACTTGTTTTAACTACTGTATTGTTTATGATGTAATTTCATGGAAAATCAATAAAAAGAATTGATATAAAAAAAAGACTTCCATGCCTCTTTTCCCACTAAGCCCCGCTAGGCCCCCGGAGGGGTCCACTGGGGAGGGGGCCCTGTCATGTTCCTGGGTGTATTCGAACTGGGATCTTCCTGGTCCCACAGCTGCAGTTTTACTTGTTGTGCCACAGAGGATCTCTATGGCAATGTCCTCTCAGTTTGAAGCATTACTTTGGACTCACTAGCCCCACCTGCTGCCAGCTGTGGACAATCTACAATCAAAGCAGCCTATAAATAGCAGCACTTCCTGTCTCTCAGTGCCCGTTTGTTGGACTATCTCCCTGGGTGTTGTGATAAGCTTTGTGACTCTGATTGCCATGTGTGAACTTCTGCCTGAATTCCTGACTACTCTCTAGCCTGCTGGTTTTGTACTTCAACGTCAGTTTGTGTATGACCTCTGCCTGCCTGATCACCCTCTGGATTTCGATCGTGTACCGCTTTGCCTGATCCGTTGCCAACCTGACCGTCCTGACTAAGTTTTCACCTGAATCCTCATCACACAAGCTCCACTTCAGGACACTACCTACCACAGGTACCTTACACCCACCATCATGCACGGAGGAGTCCCCAGAATTATTCAACCACAGTGTCGGGTACATGCTGCTGGAGGATGCGCAGAGATTTGAAGACTCCAATGTTGGTTCCCAGATTGAGGAAGGGAGTAACGTAAGCCTAGAGAGAGGGGGTGCCCAAGAAGGACAAGAAACTGTCAGTCATGTTCCCCCAGCTGCAGCATACTGCTAAGTTTGCTGCAGTGATAAGAAGGGAGGGGATGATGAGGTCACTGACTGTACTTGGGTGCCTGAGAGAAGAGAGGAGGAGGAGGCACCACTCCAATGAGGCAGGATGTCCTCTAGGGGGCAGCTTAAGGGCAGCCACCCTATTGCATCACACTGCAGAGCTCGGCAGGTGCAGGACGCTGCTGACTCCCCGCTGACTTTTAAAAGTTCCTTGGTGTTGGCCTTTTTCAACACGTGTGCAGCAGATCGCACAGTTGCTGTTTGCAACTTATGTCTGAAGTGGATTAAGCCTGGCCAGAACAGCAGCAACTTGGGCACCACATGCTTGACCAGACATATGACGACCTGCTATGTAGTCCGTTGTCAATAGCATTTGAAAGAGCCACATTAAAGGAAAAGGCAGACTTCTCGTTGCTCCTCATCTGGGATCTCCAACCCTACTATACCTTCAGTCCTGTCAAAAACCTGCACTGAGAGCAATGAAGGTATAGCAATAGGTGCCCCAAGTACTTGCAGCCAATCTGCTAGAAGTACACCACCTTAAGATTTTAGCAGGCAAATTTCCCTACCCCAGTTGCTGAACCGTAAAAAGAAATTCAGGCCCCAGCCATCCACATGCTCAGTGTCTAAATGTTAGCTTGGCCAAATTGCTAGCACTGCAACTGCTGCCTTTTCAGCTGGTAGACTCTGCCCCCTTTCGTGAATTTGTGAAATGTGCTGTACCTCAGTGGCAGGTTCCAAAACGCCATTTCTTTTCACGGAAGGCCATTCCGGCTCTCTACCGGCATGTGGAAGGCAATGTTTTGGCCTCTTTGGGCAGGGTCGTCAGCAGTAAGGTGCATATTACTGCTGACTCATGGTCCAGCAGGCATGGGCAGAGACGCTACCTTTCCTTCACGGCGCACTGGGTAACTCTGCTGGCAGCTGGGAAGGATGCAGGACAGGGTTCAAAGCTCTCTCCTCCACCCCCTCCTCTTCTTTTTCCTCTATGGCCTCTTCTGCAGATTTGTCCTCTGAACCAGTGGTTCAAGGGGCTATGCAAGCAGTCAGGCAAAAAGATGCCATGTGGTGCTTGAGTTGGTCTGATTAGGAGACAGGAGCCACACTGGGGCGGAGATTCTGTCAGCTCTGCAGGGACAGGCTAAGAGGTGGTTGTTGCCATGCCAGATTCAGCCAGAAATGGTTGTATGTGACAATGGCACCAACCTTCTCTCTGCCCTTCGACAGGGACACTTGACCCATGTTCCATGTTTGGCACACATCCTGAATTTGGTGGTTAATCAGTACTTGAGCAGGTACCCAGGCTTACAGAATCTCCTGAGGCAGGCCAGAAAAGTCTGTGGTCATTTCTGCCAGTCCTACAATGACAGTGCTGGCTAAATCACATTCAAAGGGAATGCAACCTGCCCACCAACCTCCTCATTTGTGACATGCCCACCAGGTGAAAATCAACGTTGGCAATGCTGCAGCGGCTGCACACACAGCAGAGGGCCATCAATGAGTACCTGTGCGAGTATGGCACCAGGACAGAGTCAGGGGAGCTTGGCTTCTTTTTGCCATGCCAGTGGCTACTGATTAGGGATGAGCTCGGTGTTCGAGTCGAACATACGTTCGACTCGAACATCGGCTGTTCGATCGTTCGCCGAACAACGAACGATTTGGGCCGTTCGCGCCTAATTCGCGGCCCACAATTCACTACGCCATCGCAGTGTCATCCAGGCGCTGTGATTGGCCAAGCATGCACTGTGACCCCGCATGCTTGGCCAATCACAGCGCCGGCAGCGAGGAGAGCAATGATTGGCCACAGGCAGGATGCCTGTGGCCAATTATTGCTGAGGGTGTTTAGTACACGCCCCACACTATAAAAGGCCGCCAGCACGGCGGCCTAGTGTAGTGTGTTCCGGAGCAGGGAAAGAGAAGCATAGGCAGGGACAGTGAAATTTTTTTTCTTGCTTAACCTGGATTCCTTTAGTTTAGGGAAAGAGAAGGATAGGTAGGGAGAGTGTCAGTCTGTTTTACTGTGCTAAACCTTGTTTGTAGGGACAGGGAAGGACAGTGAGGGAAATTCTCATTGTGCTATACTGTGCTAAAGCATTCATCATCAACCATCTTTAAAAAAACATTTTTTATAGGGACAGAAAACTATAGGTAGGGAGAGTGTCAGTGTGTTTTACTGTGCTAATCCTTGTTTGTAGGGACAGGGAAGGGAAGTGAGGGAAATTCTCATTGTGCTATACTGTGCTAAAGCATTCATCATCAACCATCTTTAAAAAAACATTTTTTATAGGGACAGAAAACTATAGGTAGGGAGAGTGTCAGTGTGTTTTACTGTGCTAATCCTTGTTTGTAGGGACAGGGAAGGACAGTGAGGGAAATTCTCATTGTGCTATACTGTGCTAAAGCATTCATCATCAACCATCTTTAAAAAAACATTTTTTATAGGGACAGAAAACTATAGGTAGGGAGAGTGTCAGTGTGTTTTACTGTGCTAATCCTTGTTTGTAGGGACAGGGAAGGACAGTGAGGGAAATTCTCATTGTGCTATACTGTGCTAAAGCATTCATCATCAACCATCTTTAAAAAAACATTTTTTCTAGGGACAGAAAACTATAGGTAGGGAGAGTGTCAGTGTGTTTTACTGTGCTAATCCTTGTTTGTAGGGACAGGGAAGGACAGTGAGGGAAATTCTCATTGTGCTATACTGTGCTAAAGCATTCATCATCAACCATCTTTAAAAAAACATTTTTTATAGGGACAGAAAACTATAGGTAGGGAGAGTGTCAGTGTGTTTTACTGTGCTAATCCTTGTTTGTAGGGACAGGGAAGGACAGTGAGGGAAATTCTCATTGTGCTATACTGTGCTAAAGCATTCATCATCAACCATCTTTAAAAAAACATTTTTTATAGGGACAGAAAACTATAGGTAGGGAGAGTGTCAGTGTGTTTTACTGTGCTAATCCTTGTTTGTAGGGACAGGGAAGGACAGTGAGGGAAATTCTCATTGTGCTATACTGTGCTAAAGCATTCATCATCAACCATCTTTAAAAAAACATTTTTTATAGGGACAGAAAACTATAGGTAGGGAGAGTGTCAGTGTGTTTTACTGTGCTAATCCTTGTTTGTAGGGACAGGGAAGGGAAGTGAGGGAAATTCTCATTGTGCTATACTGTGCTAAAGCATTCATCATCAACCATCTTTAAAAAAACATTTTTTATAGGGACAGAAAACTATAGGTAGGGAGAGTGTCAGTGTGTTTTACTGTGCTAAACCTTGTTTGTAGGGACAGGGAAGGCCAGTGAGGGAAATTCTCATTGTGCTATACTGTGCTAAAGCATTCCTCATCAACCATCTTTGAAATCCTTGTTTTTTGGACAGTCAGGGAAATTGTCATTGTGCTATTCTGTGCGAAAGCAATCATCTTCAACCATATTTAGAAATCCTTAAGTAAAGGGACAGAGAAGGACACCTGAAAGTAGCCCTTATTGCTTTTTTCCCATCTCCCTGCAGGCCATCCATTAGAATGTCTGGAAGGCAAACAAGGAGAGGCAGACAGTCAGGAGGCAATAAAAGAGGGCAAGCAGGCTCTGTGTCTGGGGGCAACAGTGCTGGTCGTGGACGCGGTGCATTGTCATCAGCACATGGCCATGGGACACGCTTGTCCTTCTTTTCGGCAGCTGGACATGTTGAGCCACATCATGCCGAAGACTTGGTAGAGTGGATGACCAAGCCCTCCTCCTCCTCCTCATCCTCTCTCACCCAGGCTCAGGGTACTGGCAAAGCAGCTGCCAAAGCGTCCTCTTCCCTGGTATCAATGTCAGACTCATCATCAGTCACTCCTTCCCTAGACCCACCATGTCCTCCTCCTGAGGAGTCCCCCGAACTGTTTGAGCACAGTGTTGGGTACATGCTCCAGGAGGATGCCCAGCGTTTCGAAGGGTCTGATGATGAAACCCAGCTAGAGGAAGGCAGTAGCGTGAGAGCAGACAGAGGGGATGCTCAAGAAGGACACCAATCTGGCAGTCATGTTCCAGCAGCTGCAGCATACTGCCAGATTGGCTCCAGTGATGAGGAGGGAGGGGCCGATGAGGTCACTGACTCCATGTGGGTGCCTAATAGGAGAGAGGAGGAGGAGGAGGATGAGGAGGAGGCACATCTCCAACGAGGCAGGATGCCCTTTGGTGGCCAGCGTAAGGGCAGTACACCGACGGAATCACACCGCAGAGCTCCGCCTGTGCAGGGCGCTGCCTCTGCCCGTCATTCAAAAAGTTCTTTGGTGTGGGCCTTTTTTGAGGCTAGTGCATCAGATCGCACAGCTGCTGTTTGCAACATATGTCTCAAGCGTATATCGCGTGGCCAAAACATCAGCCGCTTGGGTACCACATGCCTGACCAGACATATGTTGACCTGCCATGCAGCTCGTTGGCAAGCCTACCTCAAAGACCCACACCAAAGAACAAAGCGGACCTCTCCTTGCACCGCATCAGCTGGGATCTCCAACCCCACTATAACTTCAGTCCTCTCTGAAACATGCACTGAGAGGAATGAAGGTGTAGAATTAGGTGTGTCACAGCCAAGTACTTGCGGCCACTCTGCTAGCAGTACACCGACGTCCGATTCTAGCAGGCAAATTTCCCTGCCCCAGCTGCTGGACCGTCGAAAGAAGTTCACTCCCAGCCATCCACATGCCCAGCGGTTGAATGCTAGCTTGGCTAAATTGCTAGCGCTTCAACTGCTGCCTTTTCAGTTGGTAGACTCGGCCCCCTTCCGTGAGTTTGTGCAATGTGCGGTTCCTCAGTGGCAGGTTCCCAAACGCCACTTTTTCTCACGGAAGGCTATTCCGGCTCTCTACTGGCATGTGGAAGGCAATGTCTTGGCCTCGCTGGACAGGGCGGTCAGCGGTAAGGTGCATATTACCGCTGACTCATGGTCCAGCAGGCATGGACAGGGACGTTACCTTTCTTTCACGGCCCATTGGGTCACTCTTTTGGCAGCTGGGAAGGATGCAGGACAAGGTGCAGTAGTGTTGGAGGTTGTTCCACCGCCACGCCTCCAAAATGCTACTACTGGTTGTGACAAACCTCTCTCCTCCACCCCCTCCTCTTCTTCTTCCTCCATGGCCTCTTCCTGTGCTTTGTCCTCTGAACCAGCGGTGCTCCGTAGCCGTTCAAGGGGCTACGCAAGTACGCAGGCAAAAAGATGCCAAGCCGTGCTTCCGCTGGTGTGTTTGGGGGACAGAAGCCACACTGGGGCAGAGGTCCTGTCTGCTCTGCAGGGCCAGGCCGAGAGGTGGTTGACGCCACGCCAGCTTAAGCCAGGAATGGTGGTTTGCGACAATGGCACCAAGCTCCTCTCCGCCCTCCGACAGGGACAACTGACCCATGTGCCCTGTGTGGCTCACATCCTTAACCTGGTGGTGCAGCGGTTCTTGGGCAGGTACCCGGGCTTACAGGATGTCCTGAGGCAGGCCAGGAAAGTCTGTGTGCATTTCCGCAGATCTTATAATGCCAGTGCTCGCCTGGCTGAGCTGCAAAAGGAGTTGAACCTGCCCAAGAACCGCCTTATATGTGAAATGCCCACCAGGTGGAACTCAACGTTGGCCATGCTGCAGCGGCTGCACACGCAGCAGAGGGCCATCAATGAGTACCTGTGCGACTACGGCACCAGGACAGGGTCAGGGGAGCTTGGTTTTTTTTCTCCACGCCAGTGGGGCATGATCAGGGATGCATGCACTGTCCTGGCACCATTTGAGGAGGCCACGAGGATGGTGAGCAGTGACAGTGCATGCATCAGTGACACTGTACCTCTTGTCCACCTGTTGGAGCACACGCTGCGTGGAATAATGGACAGGGCACTTAAGGCAGAACAGAGGCAGGAAGAGGAGGACTTCCTTGCCTCTCAAGGCCCCCTTTACCCAGACAGTGTTCCTTCTGTCCCACCCATCGCACAGGAAGAGGAGGAGGAGGAGGAGGAGGATTGTGTCAGCATGGAGGTGGAGGCTGGCACTCAGCATCATCAGCAGCAGTCTTTTAGGGATGATTTACAGTCCCAAGAAACCAGTGGACTTGTACGTGGCTGGGAGGAGGTGGCTGCGGATCATGTCGTCCTTAGTGACCCAGAGGACTCCGGACCGAATGCCTCAGCTAACCTACGCTGCATGGCCTCCCTGATCCTGCAAAGTCTGCGGAAGGATCCTCGTATTCTTCGGATCAAGGAGAGGGACCATTACTGGCTGGCCACTCTCCTTGATCCACGGTACAAGGGTAAGGTTGCGGACCTTATGTTACCGTCGCAGAGGGAGCAGAGGATGAGACAACTCCGGGAGGCCTTGCAGAAAGGTCTGTGCAACGCGTTCCCAGAGACTGGGAGGTTACAAACTCCTGGTCCTGGACAACGAGTTGCTGAGGCTTCGGCCAGTCAAAGAAGGAACGGTGGGGAAGGTGGCCGTCTGACCGATGCGTTCAGACAATTCTTTAGTCCGCAGCCCCAAAGTATGATCGGTTCCAGCAACCATCGCCAGCGTCTGATAAACATGGTGCAGGAATATCTAGGGGCAAGGTCAGACTTGGACACCTTCCCCACCGAAAATCCTCTGGCTTACTGGGTCTTGAGGATGAATCACTGGCCAGAGCTTGCACAGTATGCAATTGAGCTACTGGCCTGTCCTGCATCCAGCGTTCTTTCGGAACGCACATTCAGTGCTGCTGGAGGATTTGTCACGGATCACAGGGTGCGCCTGTCCACCGACTCGGTTGATCGACTGACTTTCATCAAGATGAACCAGTCTTGGATCACCACCAGCTACCACACACCTGATGCTGATATAACAGACTAATTGATTTTAACATGTCACATCCCTTCAAGACTGATGCTGAGTGCCTGTGCTGTTATGTTGACTGGCTATCCTCCTCCTCCGAGTCCTCAATGATACGATTGATGATGATAGCTTGGAAGATCATTTTTGTTTATGGGTGCCGCCACCAGTGGCTAAGGCCCAATTTTTCAGCCCCTGTTTAACAGGGGCGTGTAATTACAATTTTTGAAGCAATACTTTGCAACAGGGCTCATTGCTGTGCTCCAAGTACAGTATCTGTGAGGGGTTGGAGTGTTGTGCCCCCAGTGCCTAAGGCCCAATTTTTCAGCCCCTGTTTAACAGGGGCGTGTCATTACAATTTTTGAAGCAATACTTTGCAACAGGGCTCATTGCTGTGCTCCAAGTACAGTATCTGTGAGGGGTTGCAGTGTTGTGCCACCAGTGCCTAAGGCCCAATTTTTCAGCCCCTGTTCAACAGGGGCATGTAATTACAATTCTTGATCTAATAATTCACAGCAGGGCCCATTGCTGCACCCACCAAGAGTAACTCTGAGGGCTTACAGTGTTGTGGCAACGCCACCACCACCACCACCACGAAAGGCCCAATTTTTCAGCCCCTGTTCAAAAGGGGCATGTAATTACAATTCTTGATCTAATAATTCACAGCAGGGCCCATTCCTGCACCCACCAAGAGTAACTCTGAGGGCTTACAGTGTTGTGGCAACACCACCACCACCACCACGAAAGGCCCAATTTTTCAGCCCCTGTTCAACAGGGGCATGCAATTACAATTCTTGATCTAATAATTCACAGCAGGGCCCATTGCTGCACCCACCAAGAGTAACTGTCAGGGCTTACAGTGTTGTGGCACCAGCACCACCATCAAAGGCCCAATTTTTACTACCACTGTTCAACAATTATATGTAATTACAATTCCTGATATAATAGTTGACAGCAGGGCGTTCCAGCACCAACCAAGAGTAACTGTGAGTGCTTACAGTGTTGTGCCAACACCAACAACTAAGGGGCCTATTTCTGCAGAGTATATACGGCAGGTCCCTACTTTCAAACATCCAACTTACAAACGACTCCTACTTGCAAACGCAAGAAGACAACAGGAAGTGAGAGGAAATCTACCCCTAGGAAGGAAAATTCTCTCCTGTAAGAATTAATATGGGAGAAAGGTGTCTCCTCTGTACTGATGCTTTATCACCAATCCTTGTTTCAAGAAAAACACCACATTTCAAAAACAGTTGTCATTGGGACGGAAAGTGAGGTGAAATGTTCTGAACAGGGGCACAGACAGCAAAACAAATGTTACAGGGGTGATAACCCTTACCTATGTTTTCCAAAAAGTTTAAAAATAGATTTTTGGGCTGGAGCTACACTTAAACAATGTACCTGTTCAAAATTACAAACACATTCTACATAAGAACAAACCTACAGTCCCTGTCTTGTATGCACCGCCTGTATACGGCTGTTCAGAGTATATAGGGCCTTTTTTATTTTGTGTGCGGTGTTCCCCTTAATATCCATACAAGACCCAAAGGGGCTGGTAATGGACTGGGGTGGGGGGGGGGTCATGGGGTAGCTATGCCATTTTTCTTAAAGATTTTCATCCATATTACCGGGACCAGACATTACATTAAAGCCGCAAGCAGTTTTAAATGGCTTTTTTTTCCTTTAGAAGTGTCATTTTGTGCAGGGACAGTTCTAAACACCGGAAACACGTGGCACTTCACAGGCATACTTTAGACACTCCCCAGGTACGATATTTAAAGGAATATTTGACTTTTTTTTTTTCACTTTATGCATCATTAAAATGACTGCTCCCGAAAAACGACCGTTTTTAAAACTTCTTTTTGCATTGATACATGTCCCCTGGTGCAGAACCCGGGTTCCCAAACCCTTTTTAGGACAATAACATGCATAATAGTCGTTATAATTAGCACTTTAGAATTCGAACGTTCGCATCCATTGTATTTAATAGGGTTCTAATGTTCGTACGAACTTTCGGTCCGTTCGCGGGTTCTGGTGCGAACCGAACCCGGGGGTGTTCGGCTCATCACTACTACTGATCAAGGATGCATACACTGTCCTGTCACCATTTGAGGAGGCCACAAGGATAGTGAGCAGCGACAATGCATGCATCAGTGACACTGTCCCTCTAGTCTTCCTGTTGGAGCACACGCTTCGTGGAATAATGGACAGGGCACTTGAGGCAGAACAGTGGGAAGAAGAGGAGGACTTCCTTACCTCTGAAGGCCCCCTTTATCCAGATAGCATTCCTGTGGGCCCGCCAAACACACAGGAACAAGGAGAGGGATCATTACTGTCTGGCAACCCTTCTTGATACACGTTACAAGGGTAAGGTTGCAGAACTCATCCTGCCTTTGCAGAGGGAGCAGAGGATGAAACATGTTCAGAATGCCTTGAAGAAAGGTTTGTGCAATGCATTTCCAGACCCTGGGAGGTTACAATTTCCTGGTGCTGGACAACATGTTGCTGAGGCTTCGTTATGTCAGAGAAAGAGCGGAGGAGAAGGTCGGCTGACCGATGCCTTTAAACAAATTTTCAGTCCTCAGCGCCAAGGTCTGATCGGTTCAAGCAACCATCACCAGCAGCATTACATGGTGCAGGAATATCTAGGGGCAAGAGCAGACTTGGAGACCTTTCCAACAGAGCATCCACTGGGTTACTGGGTCTTGAGGATGGACCACTGGCCAGAATTTGTTCAATATGCAATTGAGCTACTGGCCTGTCTTGCATCCAGCGTGCTTTCTGAACGCACATTCAGTGCTGCTGGAGGGTTTGTAACGGATCATGGAGTGCGTCTGTCCACAGACTCTTATGATAGGCTCACATTCATAAGAATGAATCAGTCTTGGATCAGCAGCTATCAAGCACCTGATGCTGATGTAACTACAGGTAATTGAATTTGCTATGGATGTGGGATCCCTTGAAGACTGCCTATGCTGACTATCCTATTCCTCCTCAATCTTGATGATGCTAGCTTCCAACAATATTTTTGGTTTAGGGTACCACCACCACCACCCAAAGCCCAATTTGTCTGCCCCTGTTTAATAGGGGCATGTAATTACAATTTTTTATCTAATATTTCAACGCAGGGCCTGTTCCTGCACCTAACTAGAGTATCTGTCGGGGGTTACAGTGTTGTGGCACCACCACCACCACTCAAGGCCCAATTTTTCTGCCCCTGTTTAACAGGGGCATGCAATTAAAAAAAATTATTTAATATTTCAATGCAGTTCCCGTTCCTGCGCCCAACAAGAGTATCTATGAGACGTTACAGTGTTGTGGCACCACCACCACCCAAGGCCCAATTTTCCTGCCTCTGGTTAACAGGGGCATGTAATTACAATTCTTGATATAATATTTCACAGTAGGGTCTGTTCCTGCACCCAACAAGAGTAATTGTGAGGGCTTACAGTGTTGAGGCACCACCACCACCACCCCCAAAGGCCCATGCCGTTTTCTTTAATGATTTTAATCTATATTGTCGGGACCCGACAATACATTACAGCCGCAAGTAGTTTTAAATGAAATTTTTTCCTTTAGAAATGTAATTTTGCGGTGGTATTTTTCTAAACACGGGAAAAATGCGCTACTTTACAGGCATACTAAGGACATCCCCCAGGCACGATATTTAAAGGAATATTTGATTTTTATTGTTTCACTTTAAGCATTGATAAAATCACTGCTCCCGAAAAAACGTCAGTTTTTAAAACTTTTTTTGCATTGATACACATCCCCTTGTGCCGGACCCAGGTCCCCAAACACTTTTTATGGCAATAACTTGCATATAAGCCTTTAAAATTAGCACTTTTGATTTCCCATGGACTTTAACAGTGTTCGCGCGTTCAAACACATTTTTTGCCTGGTCGCATGTTCTGCTACGAACCGGGGAGGTGTTTGGCTCATCCCTAATGACCACCTTTAGACAAAAACACCAATTTACTATCACAAAACAGGCGCTATATCAATCACATATCACTTGATGTTTAGAGACACAAGTTATACATTTAAATCATCTACAATTTTTTAAGTTTCTAATAGTCTACTAAAAAACACTTAATCTGCACAACAAATGCAGTATCAAATGAAAAGAGGTTTCAGAACTTTTATGACTATCATGAAGCTGTAGAATTATTTTCTTTGACCTTTAAAACTTTTTTAAATTTTAAAAACAAGAAATATATAACGTATATACTCGAGTATAAGCAGAGATTTTCAGCCCTTTTTTTAGGCTGAAAATGCCCCCCTCTGCTTATACTCGAGTCTATACTCCTGACTGTGTACCTGATTATGGTGCAGAGTCAGACGGCAGGCGGCCATTGTGGAAAAGTCGCGCCTCCTCCTCATTCTTTTTATCTGATTATGGTGCACTGCAGAGTCAGACGGTGGGCGGCCATTCTTGAAAAGTCACGGCTCCTCCTCGCTCTGTTCCGTGATAGGCGGAACACGCAATTTCCCAGCAGACATTGTGTTTAGTGTTCCGCCTATCATGGACATTCTTTCATCCTCAGACAAGAGGATGAAAGAATTTCCATGATAGGTGGAACACTAAACACAGTGTCTGCTGGGAAACTGCGTGTTCCGCCTATCACGGAACAGAGCGAGGAGGAGGCGCGACTTTTCAAGAATGGCCGCCCACCGTCTGACTCTGCAGTGCACCATAATCAGATAAACAGAACGAGGAGGAGGAGCGACTTTTCCACAATGGCCACCTGCCGTCTGACTCTGCACCATAATCAGGTACACAGTCAGGAGTATAGAATCAGGTATGGCGATCGGCATGGCTGCAATGGGCACAGTGAGGTGAGATTGCAATGGGCACAGTGAGGTGAGATTGCAATAGGTACAGTGAGGTGAGATTGCAATGGGCACAGTGAGGCTTGCAATGGGCACAGTGAGGTTGCAATGGGCACAGTGAGGCGTGCAAATGGGCATTGTTGACCCTCTTTTCCACTTATAGTAGCTGCTGCATTCTCACCCTAGGCTTATACTCGAGTCAATACGTTTTCCCAGTTATTTGTGGTAAAATTAGGTGCCTTGGCTTATACTCGGGTCGGCTTATACTCAAGTATATACTGTATATATATATATTTAGGTTCTACATGGAAAAATCATTTGACACGCACCCTGCAATACTTAAAAATACTATGATTTTTTAAATAAAGTGTGATATATTTCACAATACTAACTGATGTGTTGTTTGTTAATATATTATCATATTTGAGGAAATTGCCTCAGAAAAACCATCCAGCTATAAATCCTGCTGTTAACAGAAATATTGAGGTCTGTTAATGTCTTCAAAAGGGTATTAAAATTCACATAAAATGAAGAGACCATGTTAAATGTTTATGATTAGTTTTAAATTAAACTACGGAGATGCAATGAATAAGAAGAGGCCTCCTAACGTGTTTTGTAATAAGAAGCAGAACACTTACTGATGAGTGCCCTTGACTTGCTTTTCCACTGCAGATTAGCCATAAACTACAATTCCAATATTGATAATACTTTGTGACCTACTTATATAGATAGTTTTTGTATGCATAAAATATAATAATCAAAAAACCATCATGTCCAGCTACAAATGTTTCAATTTGCCAAGTAGCAGCAAAGTTGTTGTTTTATTCCCCTGAATACAATTTTTATACCTTTGGCACCCCATTGTTATATCTTACCTAAAACCATGGAAGTGATAGTGGGTGCTTGGTCTGCCCACTCTCTCCCATCCTAAAAAAATCCTGCCACCTTCTACCAATCATCTCATTTACCCCCTGTCACCCCCCCCCCCCCCCCAACTCATTCTAACCTAATTTCTCTTTCTCCCCGTCCCTTCTATCTACACAACCTAAAAATCTTCACTGATCATTGCTTGTATTAGCAGCTGCTTTTTTAGGGGCCGCAGTGTAGCAACAAAAAAGATCAGCTGCAAGTAGATTGGTGTTGATAACAAAAAGGCCACATACAGGGAGGACTATGCACAGTACATAACTTTACGTGACTGTTCTATGCTCTCTGTGGTTTTATATACTGTAGGACCTGTCTGAAGCATGTAAAGTACTACATGCAACTTGGCCGTATTTAAAGTGATGGTGGGAATAGAGATACAATGGAAATGCATTCATTGCACATTCCCATTGCTACCATTTTGTTGTAAAAATCAGAAGTACAATAGGATAATGGCAGTTTGTGTCTGCAACAAGATGTCAGCAGAGATGGACAAGCAAAATATGTGCCTTTAATTCACTAAATTGTGAACTATACAACAATTTTATGTAGGGCTAAGCATCACTGTGCATGTCAGAAGCATGTACAGTTCTTATTGCTGCTTGGCAATACACAAAGTGGTGGCAAGCATAGTTCTGAGATGGAAAGTATTTACATGCTTATTAAAAATAAAAAGCAATTACTTTACATGTTTATCACAGCCATTTTGTTGTGGACATCAGATGTGAAACATGGTAGTTGCACAGCAAAATTTTTCTCCAGTTTGGCTTCTTTCCTTCCCCTGATGATCAGGATGGGACCAGTCACCCTAGCAGTCTCAAAGTGCAGTATACTGTATAGTGATGAGTAGGGATGAGCTTAGAGTTCGAGTCAAACTCATGTTCGACTCAAACATCGGCTGTTTGACCGTTTGTCGAATTTTGATCATTATAGGCCGTTCGCGCCAAATTCGAGTGGCGCGTCACGGCCCATAATTCACTGCGACATTCACTTTCTTTCACCGCCGCAACACACTACACAAGGCCGCCCACGCAGGCCGCCTTATATAGTGTGGGGCGTGTACTAAACCCCCTGAGACATAATTGGCCAAAGCCATGGCTCTCCGTTCTTAAAGCGCTGTGATTGGCCAAAGCATGCGGGTCATAGTGCATGCTTGGCCAATCATCAGCCAACAATGCACTGCGATTGCTGGCTGATGATTGGCCAAGCATGCACTATGACCCGCATGCTTTGACCAATCACAGTGCTTTAAGAACGGAGAGACATAATTGGCCAAAGCCATGGTGGCTTTGGCCAATTATGTCTCAGGGGGTTTAGTACACGCCCCACACTATATAAGGCGGCCTGCGTGGCGGCCTTGTGTAGTGTGTTGCGGCGGTGAAAGAAAGACCGAGAGAGATAGTGTCATCTCATTTGAGTTAGATAGAGCAGGCAGGCGAGTCAGTTAGCTGCAGTTACAGTGTGTAGAGGATATATATGCGTCCTAGGTGTTGTGTGTATATATTGTAACCTGGGGGACAGGTAGTAGGTACAAAAGCTCCCTGGGATGAGCAGGCACAGATACCAAGTCCATTGGATCAGTGAAAACACAGTGTTATTTATTGGTGCTATATACAAAGTCAATGACAGGTGCTGTACAGTGTGCTGAAAACAAACAGAAGAAAAAATAGCTAAACAAAAGCCTAGCCGTGCCTCGGCTCTAACTATATAGTATTTACAGGCCCTCACTACCAGGCTGGACAAGCCTAGCGCTTGTCAGCTTCCACATCCAACAGAGTAACTAGTTTTACAAACCTTCTTGCTCTCACAGACCAATGCTGTCTGTGTTTCCCAGGCTGAGCAAAGGCTGTCTGCTCAGGTGAGCTTTAATTAACCTGGGGGAGAGAACCAACACCTGAAGTGGATCCTGGCTCAGAGATCCCTGAATGTATATGAGAGGAGCCTGGGAGATGTATGAACCCCGAATAGGACTTTCCCAGGCTCTCTCTGGGATGCTCTGCCACACATCCTCCCCCCTTGTTTCAACCCCAGGGTTGGAACACCTGTAGCCCAACAGGAGTGAACACGGGACAGGGCATCTACATTCCCCATCTCAACACCTGGCCTGTGTTTTACCGTAAAGGCGTAATCTTGTAGGGCCATAAACCACCGGTTCACCCGCCTATTAGTCTCCTTCTTTTGGGCCATCCATTTCAGGGGAGCATGGTCAGTTATCAACTCAAACTGGCGCCCCAACAAGTAGTACCTGAGCGCGTCCACGGCCCACTTTATGGCCAGACATTCCTTTTCAATGACTGCATACTTTTTTTCATGGTCATTGAGCTTTCTGCTTAAGTACACCACAGGGTGTTCTTCCCCATTGTGTACCTGGGATAGTACTGCCCCGATACCAACATCAGACGCATCCGTCTGGACCAAAAAGTTTTTGGAGAAATCGGGGGAGTATAGGATTGGCTGTGCACAAAGAGCCTTCTTCAGGACTTGAAAAGACTCTTCTGCTACTGGAGACCATTTCACCATTACGGAGTCTTTCCCTTTCGTAAGGTCTGTCAGTGGGGCAGCTATAGTTGCGAAATTTGGGATAAATCTTCTATAGTACCCCGCAATGCCAAGAAAGGCCCTGACCTGCTTCTTGTTTGCAGGACGTGGCCACTCCTGGATGGCTTCTATTTTATTCACCTGGGGCTTTATGACACCCCGGCCAATAGTGTAGCCCAAATACTTGGCTTCCTCTAGCCCAATGGCACATTTTTTGGGATTTGCCGTAAACCCTTCCTTGAAGAGGGAATCCAGGACAGCCTGGACATGGGGCAAGTGAGACTCCCAGTCAGTGCTATGCACCACTATGTCGTCCAGGTAGGCTGCAGCATACTGTTGGTGAGGTCTTAGGGTCCTGTCCATAGCCCTCTGAAATGTTGCAGGGGCATTTTGCAACCCAAAAGGCATTTTCTTATATTGAAATGACCCCTCCAGGGTCACAAACGCAGTCTTTTCTTTGGCACTACCAGTCAGGGGTATTTGCCAATATCCTTTGGTCAAGTCCAAAGTGGTTAGATAACGGGCCTTGCCAAGTCGGTCTATAAGCTTGTCTACCCTGGGCATTGGGTATGTGTCAAACTTTGTTACCGCATTAAGCTTTCTGAAGTCGTTACAAAACCTCCAAGTGCCATCCGGTTTTGGGACCAATACAATGGGGCTAGACCAGTCACTATTGGATTCCTCAATAACATCTAGCTCCAACATCCTTTTAACTTCCTCACCGATGTCCTCTCTTCTAGCTTCGGGAATTCGGTATGGTTTGAGCTTGACACGGACTCCGGGTTCAGTAACAATATCATGCTGAACTGCTGAAGTCGTGCCCGGCAACTCTGAAAATTTCTCTTTATTCCTTATCAGGAACTCTCTAGCTTCCTGTTTCTGGGAACATGACAGGTTGTCTGGAATCGTGACCTCAGGGATCAGAGGGGATTCAGTACCCTTAAGGGTTACCGGGAGGGACCTCGCAGTTAATGCTAGTCTATCCTTCCAGGGCTTTAACAGGTTTATGTGGTAAATCTGTTCGGGCTTCCTTTTACCTGCTTGATACACCTTGTAATTGACCTCCCCAACCCTTTCAATTACTTCAAAGGGTCCCTGCCACTTAGCCAGGAATTTGCTCTCAACAGTGGGAACCAACACGAGGACCCTGTCACCAGGTGAGAAAACACGAAGTTGGGCCCCCCTGTTGTATATCCTTTGTTGGGCTGCTTGGGCCTGCAGTAAATGTTCTTTTACCACCGGCATGATTGCTGCAATCCTGTCCTGCATTTGAGCGATATGCTCAATGACACTTTTGTGAGGTGTCTGCTCCCCCTCCCAAGTTTCCTTGGCTATGTCTAAGAGTCCCCGAGGGTGTCTCCCATAAAGCAGCTCAAATGGAGAGTACCCCGTAGAGGATTGGGGAACTTCCCTGATGGCGAACATCAAGTAGGGTATCAGGAAGTCCCAGTTTTTACCATCCTTGTCAACAACCTTTTTTAACATACTCTTTAATGTCTTATTGAAGCATTCCACCAAGCCATCCGTTTGAGGATGGTACACCGAGGTTCGCAACTGCGTCACCTTAAATAACTTGCACAGCTCCCTAGTTATTCGTGACATGAATGGGGTACCCTGGTCTGTAAGGACTTCTTTCGGGACGCCAACCCGACTGAACACCATAAACAGCTCTTTGGCAATGTTTTTATCAGACGCGGTGCGTAAGGGAACAGCCTCGGGGTAACGGGTAGCGTAATCCATGATCACGAGGATATGTTGATGACTGCCGGCAGATTTGGGGAGTGGACCCACAAGGTCCATGGCAATCCTCTCAAAAGGCACTTCAATAATGGGCAAGGGCACTAACGGACTTCGGAAGTGGGATTGGGGGGCTGACATCTGACACACAGGACAGGATTGACAATAATTCTCGATATTTTTCCGTATCCCAGGCCAGTAAAACCTGCGCAACACCCTTTCAGTGGTTTTCTCAACCCCTAAATGGCCTCCTAGCAAGTGCCCATGGGCAAGTTCCAACACCACCCGTCTGTATAACTTAGGGACTACCAACTGTTCAACCACTTCATCCGAACAAAGCAATTAGCAATAAGACCGAATCCGAAATAAATTATACCGCAAATAGCGAATGCCCGAATGTCTTCGGCATAATTCGTTATGAAAAAGTTACGAATGTACGAATCCATACGAAGCACAATAACACTCACTCTGCTCTGCTCTCTGCTTCTCCCACACCGTGCTGAACTCCCTCTCAAAATGGTGTACAGGGGCGGAGGCTATAGCCGCATGTAAAAAACGAAAGTAAAATACGAGATTTTGAATCCATTCGAAGCACAATAACACTCTGCTCTGCTCTCTGCTTCTCCCTCACCGTGCTGAACCCTCTCAAAATGGTGTACAGGGGCGGAGGCTATAGCCGCATGTAAAAAACGAAAGTAAAATATGAGATTACAAATAACCGCTATGTATTTAGAAAAGTACAAATCCATTCGAAGCACATTAGGCATAATAGGCAGCGTCGTCGTGAGAGACTCTATACATGTATTACGCAGTGAAGGAAGTTCCCCATCAGGTCCGCCCCCTCGGTATGTCGGACCCGCCTACGTCATTGGCCTGAGCGGGGAACTTCCTTCACTGTGTAAATTTAAATTACACAGTGAAGGAAGTTCCCCGCTCAAGCCAATGACGTAGGCGGGTCCGACATACTGAGGGGGCGGACCTGATGGGGAACTTCTCTCACTTTGGTAATACATGTATAGACCCGCCCCTTCTCATGTTCCGCATCTAGTCCGCTGAGCGGACCTGATGGGGAACTTTAGAAGGGGCGGGTCTATACATTTAAAACACTGAGGAGGAAGTTCCCCATCAGGTCCGCTCAGGCAAAACCAATGACGGACAGCGCTGGACATCGGATCGCCGCGGGACACTGGATTTCATCGCTGGAATGTTTTTTTTTTTTTTAATAAAGGACTTTTTCAAGGTGTTGGTGTGTTTTTTTTTTTATTTTTTTACGCTTTCTTTGTGAAATGGTAGGGGTACAATGTACCCCTTACCAATTCACATAGGGGGGCGGGATCTGGGGGTCCCCTTTGTTAAAGGGGTCTTCCAGATTCCGATAAGCCCCCCGCCCGCAGACCCCCACAACCACCGGTTAAGGGTTGTGGGGATGAGGCCCTTGTCCCCATCAACATGGGGACATCCTCCCCATGTTGAGGGCATGTGGCCTGGTACGGTTCAGGAGGGAGGGGGGGCCGCTCTCTCGTCCCCCCCTCTTCCCCTGCGGCCGGCCAGGTTACGTGCTCGGATAAGGGTCTGGTATGGATTTTTGGGGGGACTCCACGCCATTTTTTTTTCAATTTGGGGTGGAGTTCCCCTTAAAATCCATGCCAGATCTGAAGGGCCTGGTATGGATATTTGGGGGAACCCCACGCCATTTTTTTTTTAATTTTCGGCGGGGTTCCCCTTAATATCCATTCCAGACCTGAAGGGCCTGGTAATTGAATTCTGGGGGACCCCCACGCTTTTTTTAATTTTTTTTTATCAATGACTTTTGTATGTATTGCCGGGAGCCGACAATTCATTAATAGCCGCGAGTGAGTTTTAAATGACTTTTTTTCCTTCAAAAATGTCATTTTTTGCAGGGACAGTTCTAAGCACGGGAAACATGCGCCACTTTACATGCATATCATACACACCCCCCAGGTACGAAATGTAAAGGAATATTTCACTTTTATTTTTTCATTCTAATGCCGCGTACACACGATCGATTTTCTTGCCATTTTTTTTCTTGCCGTTTTTCACGTTGTTTTTTTTCATTTTTCCTCTCAAGCCTGTCTTGCGTACACACGATCATTTTAAAAAACGATGAAGCAAAGCGCAGTGACGTACAACACGTACGACGGCACTATAAAGGGGAAGTTCCGTTCTAATGACGCCACCCTTTGGGACGCTTTTGCTAATTCCGTGTTACCGCGTGTTAGTAAAAGTTTGGTGAGAGACGATTCGCGCTTTTCAGTCTTCGTGCTTTGAAGATCGTTTTGTGGAGTTCAGTTTGTGCCTGTGGGTTCGTATCTGTTTGGCAGTGCGTGTAGTCAGTTCGTATCTGTTTATTCAGTGCGGTCTGCTCTGCTCGTTCCTGTTTTTCAGCTTGTTCTTCATTGGCCTTGCTGTTCTTCCGTGCGTTCTTCTAGTTCGTTCTGTTCAGACGACCGTTATCTAGACATGTTGCGGCTACGTACTCGTCGTAGAGTTCGTGCTGTAGTTGGTGCAGGGGTTCATGCTGTATCCCGACTCCATGCCATGAGCAGGGTCAGGAGGAGTTCATGGACCAAGAATTGGTTGCTCCAGCGGCACCAATTCTTTCACATGCCTTTGTTGCTGGAGATCAGGGAGAATAATTCTGATGATTTCAGGAATTTTCTCAGGATGTCTGACCCCGTATTTCAGCATCTGTTGGCTTTGGTGTCCCCCTACATTACCAGGCAGGACACCGTTATGCGTGAAGCCATCAGTGCTGAGCAGAGGCTCATTGCCACGTTGCGATACCTGGCGACTGGGAGAAGCCTGCAGGACCTTAAGTTCTCCACAGGCATATCCCCCCAGGCTGTGGGTATCATTATACCAGAGACTTGTTCTGTCATCCTTCAAGTTTTGCAGGAGGACTATATTAAGGTAAGTTTTCTTCTTAAAAAGCTCACTTTTTTTTTTTTTTGGGTGTTGTATACTTTATTTTTGGCTTAATTATCAGTCCCTAATTCACATAATTCTTAGCTGCAGGGAATGTCCCCTTTCTCCCCATGTATTTATTGTAAAAGTGTGTGGTTTGAGGCCTACCTTTTAAATGTGCCTTACTTAACCTCTCCAGCATGCTATCCCGGAGCCATACCTACCTTGCCTAGTCATTTCCATGTATTTTATTCTATGCTCCATCGTAGTGCTTTACCCAAAACGCACACAAAATTTGGGCTAGGAATGTTTTTTTTTGGTTTACTTCATACAGAGTGCTACAGCCTTCATTTGTGATATCCCCAACTCATCTTCAACCCCCCCCCCCAATTTTTTTTAAGGGTTTGTTCTTGGTTTGTTGTTGCTTACTAATATTTTTTTTTCTTTTTCTACCAATGTTGGCCCTGAATGTTTTAATGAAATCTGCTTTCAATGTTTCTTTCTCAAATTATTAATTTATTTTTGCTTTTATTCCACAGTTCCCTTCTTCGCCACATGAATGGCAGAATGTGGCTTCCGAGTTTGCCCACCGATGGAACTTTCCAAACTGTGGAGGAGCCATCGACGGCAAACATGTTCGGGTCGTCCCACCACCCCATTCGGGATCCTTTTATTACAACTATAAGGGGTTCCACAGCATCGTGAAGATGGCAGTGGTGTCGGCCACCTACGAGTTCCTCTATGTGGACGTTGGCAAGAATGGCAGGATGTCTGATGGAGGAGTATTTGCCCAGACGGAGTTTGGGGAACGGCTCCTTTTGGATCTGCTGGCCTTGCCACCAGCGGAGCAGAATGTGGAGGGACTTCCGTTTGTGTTTGTGGCGGATGAGGCGTTTGGCCTGGGACCCCATTTGATGAGGCCATTCCCGCAACGCACCCTCAACCCTGAAAGGAGGGTCTTCAACTATCGGCTGGCCAGAGCCAGAAGGGTGGTGGAAAATGCCTTTGGCATCATGGCCATCCGATTCCGCCTCTTCCTGACCTCCATCCACCTTGCCCCATACAAATGGAACCATGTGGTAATGACTTGCTGTGTGCTGCATAATTTCCTACGGGTGCATTCCACCAGTTATCTGGCTTTGAGTGGGCCTGAGGCCTCTTTATTGAATAATGAAACTTTAGTGGCCCTGGAACCTGGCCGGCCAGGCTTGGCCCCCCAAACCGGACGTGAGGTCCGTGACAAATATGTCGATTATTTTGTGGGTAGGGGGGCCATTGAAATGCCTGAACAATTTTAACCTTATCATTTAGCAAAATAAATATTTTTTTGGATTAAAGATTGGTTTGGTGTTTTAATTTACTAATGTTTTATGTTTCTCGTAGGTTTACCTAGTGCACTTGTATTGCCATGTGTATTTAGCATTCTTAATTTGCCTTCATTGTCAGTGTAAACACAAAACATTGAGTAGTTCACTTAGCACAACATTTACATAATGAAGCCACATTTTTTGAGGATCAAAATACCTTTATTGTTTATTTTTGGGGGAAACTTCCTTTGAAATGTAGATGTCCCCTTAATTTTTGGGTTTTTAAAACGCATGACCAGCCATGCATAAACAAAATATCTTAACAAATATTTGTTAAAAATAAATATACACTAGTCCTTTAAAGGTGAAAACAAAAACAAACCTGCACACAGCAACTTCAACCTTCTTTTGTTAAAAAAAATTAAACACGCCCAAGCACAGCCATGATCTTTTGTAGCCTTTCCTCCAGCCGCTTTGTATTTTGCCTGATCTCTGTCAAGTCTCCCTTTATTTTTTCGAGGTCACAACAGCAGACCATGAGGTATTGGATCAGGATCTGGGCACTATGATGTGTCAACTTATCGGGGTCTTCGGCCAGAACTGCTTCTAAAATTAAAAAAAAAACATGTAGTATAGAATATGTAGGCCTACATCTATTAACCTGCATCTGTCTGGTTTGACACTGACCTGTTGTGGTGCCACTTTCCACTTCCACAACCTCACGTTCCTCTCCATCATGTGGTTCTGGGGGTATTGTTGAAGGTGTTGGCATTTTGGACACATCTGACGTAGCTTTTTGAATCCCTATGGAGATTGCACGAAAAGGTATAGTTTCATTAGTAGTGAATATATTTGAGTGAAATTTAAAGCATGATTAAATAATTGGTAAACATAATTTTGAAGTGTGTTCCATTTTTAAATGTACCCCCAGTGACAACCGGAACACATGATTGGATACATAGCCAAAAACATAGCATATCCTTTTAAAAAAAAAATTGACACATTGTAACACCCCAAAGTATATACACACGATCACCTGTGTGTGACACCCTCAAGGTTTTTGGCTTTTGGCCCACACTTGTACTACTGCGTTCTGTTGTTTAATCAGCTGCTGAGCATTCACACCCCTAAACATTACCATGCATATCCTTATTTTTTCCAAAAAATTGTCCTTTGGATTTTATCCAAAAAAAAAAAAATGGTTACCAAATTTGCTCCCCCAAATAAAATTAAATACATGGGTGCTCACACTGGATGAACCCAAAACATCGTTTTATGAACTGTACGGAGAAAGAGGTTTAATACGTCCGTTTACTGTGCGGACGAACCAGAAAGATGGTATCTTTCACTGTACTATATCAAAGACAAAAATACACAACATAATTCAAGTAATAATCTTTAGCAGGGAAAATAGAAAATAAATACTTTACTTTTTCCTAAAACTTTCTTGATTCTTTTGTATTGGTCGGGCTCCCGCAACTTCAGATCAGACCAACGTTTTCTGAGCTGTTCCTTCGTTCTGCACACCCCGAATTTCTTGCGAAGAGTTTGGACCACTTTGCCCATAATTTTTGTCTTGACAAGATTAGGCCTTTCATAAGGACCATGCTTGGCATCATAATCCTCCCTCTTCAAAATGGCGATCATCTCCACCATTTCCTCGAATGACATGTTGGATGCCTTATATCTCCTGGGTCGGGATTTGGGCTCCTCAGGAATTTCATCCTCTGTCGAGGTAATCTCTGTCACCTGTGGCTCCGCCATGTTGATAAGCACTACGACGAGTGAGAAGGGGCGGGGAAAGTACAATATTGAACGTCAGGGGCAAGCAAAGCGTGCGTAGTTTCACGCATGCGCAGTGTATATCAAGTGAAGAACCATGTGTCGCAAAAACGTTCATTTGGCGGGAGAGGGAGTTAGCAACGAACGTGTTGACGAAGGTACATAACAATTTAAGGATTTGAGTTTCATCAGAGGAGATTTGGGGCTTCTAAATATGTCGAAAATGCAGATTTGATGAATGTTGCCTGAAACATATGTATTTTGTTGTTTCTTGATTTTACAGAGAGAATGAATTCATTTAAGAACCCGGAGTTCATGGGGGAGTTCATTGATAAATGGAAAGAACTACCTATCCTATGGCAAACAAAAAGTGGCGTAAATAAAAATAAAGTGGCCAGGACAGCAGCACTGGAGAGCCTGCTTGCATTTGTGCAAACCAAGATACCCACAACAACTCTCCAAGATGTGAAAACCAAAATTGCGACCATCAGAGGGACATACAGGACCCAGAGAACTATGGTCCTGAGGTCCCAGAGGTCAGGTGCTGCAGCAGATAAGGTTTATAAACCCAGTCTGTGGTACTACAGCAAGCTTTCTTTTCTGGATGACCAGCTGGAAGTGCGGGAATCTCTCTCCACCCTTCCCCCCAGAGGTCAATCCAGCCTTCCTTGTAGCCAACCCTCCAGCCTTCCCTGCAGCCAGCCCTCCAGCCTTCCTGGCAACCCTGCTCTGGCTTCCTCTGAGGATCAAGAAGAGGTCCTTGAGGAGGCATATTTGGATATATGGAGCCAGGTAAAGTATTGATATCTACATTTATATCTTACAAAATTGATGAATTAAAATTGATGTTAGTATTGTTAGGTATTTAATGTACTACAAAATAAATAGTTAAAGAGCAAGATACGGTAGTGGTCTAATTTAATGTGGACAAGGCAACAAAATCAGGATGCGGAATCAAGGAAAATGACATAAATTTTTACATTCAATTCAACAATGTCTAGAGGTGAACAATGTGTGTGATTGATGGTGTGAAAAAAAACATAATGTGCCTTTCTTTTTTTACAGCCAGAGCAGAGCCAGGAAGAGGGTGATGTTGGGGATCAGGAGGAGGCAGGGCCCAGTGGCACCCAGGAGGAGGCTGGGCCCAGCACAAGAGCCCAGATGCCTCCCCTGATAGTTAAACCACGAGGGCCAAGGAGAGGTAGGCAGGTGGAGGAGGAAACAAGAGACTTCATCAGAGAGGCAACAGCGGCCCTCAGGGAGGCACCCTCTGCTGAGGAGGGCTTTGCCGCAGTCCTCACGCAGAAGCTAGGCCAAATGGACTTGCGGCAAAAGCTCTACAGCGAGAGCCTTCTTTTAAAAGTCATCAGCAAGGGATTGCTGGGGGAGCTCACCAAGTACACTGACATCACAGAGGTTGTCCCTACTCCTCCACCTCCTCCTCCTCCTCCTCCTCCTACTACTCCTCCTGCCACAACCTCTCCTCCTGATCCCCAGCCTCCGAGGAAAAAACCAACCAAGGCTGCAGAGAAGGCTGGAGAGAAGGCTACAAGGAAGAGGAAAAAATAATGCCTGCTGTAGTACCACAGACTGGGGACATATATGACTTATCTGCTGTGGCTCCTGACCTCTGGGAGTTCAAGCCAAGATTGGGCTCCTTTTTGTTTTTAATCTAATCTATAGTTTGGTTTTCACATCTTGGATGGTCGTTGTGGGGTCAAAAGGATGCACAAATGCAAGCAGGCTCTCCAGTGCTGCCTTTCCCTTTAATTTCTTATGTTCCTAAATAAAGGTTTTTTGATTTTGCCTTAAAATATTTGACTATGTGATTTGTATTTCAAAAGACAGTTTGCTAGGGAGCAGGCAGGGACATCTCAAATAATATTATTGTTATTAACAAGGGACACAAACCTCCATGAGGCAAAAATGAGACAAATTTTGAAGGTTGGTGTGGTAACTTTACACAAGAATAATTTAAGGGGAAAAAAAAAAAGGCCACAAAAAAACAAAAAATTATAAATATAGACTTTAAAAAAAAAAAGGGATATTTACATTTATTCATGAATTTATGAGGGAGATGCGGCTTAAAAATAAAATTTTGCTATCATTAAATCAATTAGGAATTACTTTAGAAACAAGTTTGGCATAACTCTCAATGTCATTAGCAAAAGAACGTAATTGTATAAGCATTATCAAAAGCAGAACGGAATGCGCAGCATTAAAACGATGCTATTAATTCCACCGTGCCGAATGTGCCATCTCCATTTCCAACGCTAGCTTTACCAAAACGAGCGCTCCCGTCTCATAGTTGCTTCTGAGCATGCGCGTTTTTTTTCACTTCGTGAAAGCATACACACTATCGTTTTTCACGTCGTTAAAAAAAACGACATGAAAAACGACGTGAAAAAAGAGAGCATGTTCGAAATTTTTAATGGCCGTTTTTCACGTCGTTAAAAATGCTCTGGAGCATACACACGATCATTTTTAATGGCCATTTTTTAAAATGGCATTTTTAACGGCATGAAAAATGATCATGTGTATGGGGCATAAGCATTATTAAAATCACCGCTCCCGAAAAAACTGCAGTTTTTACAACTTTTTTTTGCATTGATACATGTCCCCTGGGGCAGGACCCGGGTCCCCAAACACTTTTTAGGACAATAATTTGCATATAAGCCTTTATAATTAGCACTTTAGATTTCGAACGTTCGAGTCCATTGTATTTAATAGGGTTCTAAAGTTCACACAAACATTTTGTCTGTTCGCAGGTTCTGGTGCGAACCGAACAGGGGGGTGTTCGGCTCATCCCTGGTGGCAAGCTGTTCAAACAGCCTCTGCGATTGCTCCTGTACAGCATCAATCTGTTGGAACAGCACCTTGGTTTGCTCCTGTGCGATAGCGTTGGCTTGCTGTTGTGCAGCGTTTGCTTGCTGCAATTCAGCGTTAGTTTGCTGTTGTGCAGCGTTTGCTTGCTGCAACGCGGCATTTGCCAACACCATTTGTTTGAGGAGGTCCTCCATGTTGTCACTTTAGGTACTGGCCTTTTAAGCAGTAACTTACTACAGCTGGTCGCATCCTCCACCATATGTAACCTGGGGGACAGGTAGTAGGTACAAAAGCTCCCTGGGATGAGCAGGCACAGATAGCAAGTCCATTGGATCAGTGAAAACACAGTGTTATTTATTGGTGCTATATACAAAGTCAATGACAGGTGCTGTACAGTGTGCTGAAAACAAACAGAAGAAAAAAAAGCTAAACAAAAGCCTAGCCGTGTCTCGGCTCTAACTATACAGTATTTACAGGCCCTCACTACCAGGCTGGACAAGCCTAGCACTTGTCAGCTTCCACATCCAACAGAGTAACAAGTTTTACAAACCTTCTAGCTCTCACAGACCAATGCTGTCTGTGTTTCCCAGGCTGAGCAAAGGCTCTCTGCTCAGGTGAGCTTTTAATTAACCTGGGGGAGAGAACCAACACCTGAAGTGGATCCTGGCTCAGAGATCCCTGAATGTATATGAGAGGAGCCTGGGAGATGTATAAACCCTGAATAGGACTTTCCCAGGCTCTCTCTGGGATGCTCTGCCACAATATATATATATATATTGTGACAGCAGGAAGGTAAAGTCACCTGGTTGCATCCAGGGGGGGTAGATATATTTCGCCCAGATTCAGGCTTTACGCCGACTTATACAACTAGGTGGAGAGTTGTATAAGGCTAGTGGGCTCATGGATGACTCATACCTCTAGGGAGAGTGTGGGGCGTCGTGCAGACAGAGATGAGGAGACCAGCTGAACCTTGTCAGCTCATTTAGGCCTCTATAAGAACTCCCAGCTTCATTAGATGTTAGCTCATGCCTGGAACCAGACCTGTGTGGACTGTCTAGGGAGAGTGAACCCCTGTGCGGTGAGACAAAGCCTGTGTGGCTATTTGCTTGGACATTTAAAACCAGGGACTTAGGGACTAGGACAGCACTAGGCTGATCCCAGTTGTTAGTTAGGAAACCTGTATGTTTAGTCAGAGGTCAAGTTGACCAGGATTTATTTTATTTATGTTTCTTTTGCTTTGCTGTGTTTTGTCACTGTAAATAGAAAATAAACCGCACCTTTTTGATTTTGAAAACCACAACCTCCGTTTGCTGGGCCTGTTTTTGTCTGGGGAGCCCATCCCGGGGGTCACACACACCCGCTGCCGAGCTAACCCCCTCACAGTTGGTGGAGAACCAGTGGCAGTTTTTTTTTAAGCCAGCATGGAGGAGATACTGAAACAGCTGGCTCTAGCAAATGCCAATCAACAGCAGACAAATGCAGGTTTGCAAAGGAGCCTTGCAGCCCAGCAGCAAGCTCATCAACAGAGCCTTGCAGCCCAGCAGCAAGCTCACCAACAGAGTCTGGAAGCTCAGCAACAAGCCCAGCAGCAATCTGAGGCCCGCTTCATAGACCTGTTACAGAAGCAAGAGCAGAGACTACAACAAATGGAAGCAGTAATGCAGCACCGTCCGCAGACCAGTGAGGAAAGCCGTCCCACTAATACCGCGTCCTTTGGGGTGAGTCGTTTATTGACAAAAATGACTGGAGAGGATGATCCAGAGGTATTTTTGACCACATTTGAAAGGACCGCTGAAAGAGAAAAGTGGCCTGAGGAGCAGTGGGCTGGACTGGTGGCTCCTCTGTTAACTGGTGAATCGCAGAAAGCTTACTATGACCTAGAGCCTAACCAAGCAAAAGACTATGTGATGCTAAAAGCTGAAATTTTGGCAAGGCTGGGTGTCACCCAGGCTGTCCGGGCTCAGCGTGTGCATAACTGGACTTTCCAGCTTGGAAAACCCCCCAGGTCTCAAATGTATGATCTCATTCACCTGAGCAGAAAGTGGCTACAGCCAGAGACTTTGTCCGCACCAAAGATTGTGGAACGTGTTGTAATGGATCGGTTTTTGAGAGCTCTTCCTACTGCCATCCAAAAGTGGGTAAGCCATGGAGACCCAGAAACGGCCGGTAAACTTGTGGATCGGGTAGAGAGATACTTGGCTGCAGAGAACCTGACGGCCTCTTCCAGAGACACTCAGACTTTCCACCCTAAGACCAGACCATCCCCAGGGGCGGATAAGAGGATTCCAAGGGGTGAGGGTGGAGAGAGTGAGAGGGTGGGAGCTCTACCCCAAGTTTGGCGAGAACAGCCTGGGAAATCAGCGGCTCAAGAGGCGGCAAGAAGGATCGTTTGCTACCGCTGCCGGCAAGCGGGACATATTGCAGCCAATTGCCCGGTTGTGGAGGAACCCATGCAGTGTGACTTTCTGACGGGCAGACGTCAGTCGCTGTGTGCGACAGTCGCATGCACTGCCATTCGAGGAACTGAGAAACATTTATGCAAAATGTGTGTTAATGGTAGAAATGTTGTGGTATTGCTGGATTCAGGTAGCCTTGTGACCCTGATAAAGGGTGCATGGGGACACCCGAGAGTATCCAGTGACTACAGTGTGTTTCGAGACCCCCAAAGGTACCCTCTCTCATCCAGTGGGCTTAGTATCTCAGTTACCGCATGACGCCATTGTGGGAAGGGATTTTCCGAAGTTCTGGGAACTGTGGGATGATCCTGAGCCCCCCACTGGTGCCCCTATGTACCAGGAATGTGATAGCCAGAACTCCCCTGAGAGTGGTGAGGACTCTCCGGAATTTCCCTTATCAGTATTGGCAGGGGAGACTCAAGAAACTGGAGAGGAGCCCACCTCCTCAGACGAAAACCTACCGTCTGTGGAGTTTTCTGATCTTGAGGTTCACAGGGAAAACTTTGCCACAGAACAGTTGAAAGACCCCGCCCTAATAAAGGCACGGGAAAACGTAGTGAAAATAGATGGCGAGTTAGTGAACCCAGATAATACCTGCACTTACCCATACTTCAGCGTAGAGAAGGACCTACTGTATCGGGTGGCAAAAAGGGCAGAAGAAACCGTTGAGCAGCTTGTGGTGCCCAAACCTTACAGGAAGTTGGTGTTGGAGTTGGCCCATGGGCACATTCTTGGAGGTCATCTGGGGACAGAGAAAACCCGAGAGAGGGTATTACAGAGATTCTATTGGCCGGGGGTGATGAAGGACATAGAAAATTATTGTTCCTCCTGCCCTGTGTGTCAGAGGTCGGCCCCGATGCCACATTTCCGTAGCCCGCTGGTCCCTCTACCCATCATTGAGGTCCCGTTTGAGAGGATCGCCATGGATTTGGTAGGGCCTATAATCAAGTCCGCTAGGGGACACCAGTACATATTAGTTATAATGGACTATGCCACCCGTTATCCAGAAGCGATCCCTCTCCGAAATACCTCGGCCAAGACCATAGCCAAAGAGCTATCTCTTGTGTTTAGCCGGGTGGGTATTTGTAAAGAACTGCTTACGGACCAAGGTACACCCTTTATGTCCCGGGTTATGAAGGAGCTGTGTAAATTGTTCAAAGTGACGCAATTACGTACATCTGTGTATCACCCCCAAACCGATGGGCTGGTTGAAAGATTCAACAAAACCCTAAAACAAATGTTGAAGAAAGTGGTGGATAGAGATGGAAAGGATTGGGACTGTCTACTTCCTTATCTGATGTTTGCTATTAGGGAGGTGCCCCAATCCTCTACGGGATTCTCCCCCTTTGAGTTACTGTATGGGAGACACCCAAGAGGGCTGTTGGATATTGCCAAGGAAACTTGGGAAAGTGAGAGTTCTCCCCACAGGAGTGTGATTGAGCATGTCGCCCTGATGCAAGACCGAATTGCACAGGTAATGCCCATCGTGAAGGAACATTTGGCCCAAGCGCAGTTAGCACAGCAGAGAGTGTACAACCGTGGAGCCAAGACCCGTACCTTTTCCCCGGGGGATAGGATACTGGTACTTGTCCCTACGGTTGAAAGTAAATTCCTTGCCAAATGGCAAGGCCCCTATGAGATAATGGAAAAAGTGAGCGAAGTGAATTACAAGGTCAGACAACCAGGAAGGCGAAAGCCCGAACAGATCTATCACGTTAATCTGTTGAAAGCCTGGAGGGATAGAGAGTCCCTAGTCGCAGACACTTGGTCACCAGCTCAAACTGGTTGCGTGATTCCTGAGGTTGGAATAGCAGCCACCTTGTCACAACCCCAACAACAGGAGGTTAAGGAGTTTGTGCTTCGCAACAAGGAGGTATTCTCTGAGCTGCCGGGACAAACATCTGGGGTAGAGCATGACATCATTACCCCGCCCGGTGAAAGGGTGAAGTTAAAACCCTATCGGATCCCAGAGGCCCGACGGGAGGCAATACGGGAGGAAGTACAGAAAATGCTGAACTTAGGGGTGATAGAGGAGTCCCAAAGTGATTGGTCTAGTCCCATTGTGTTGGTGCCTAAACCGGATGGGAGCTGGCGATTTTGTAACGATTTTCGTCAGTTGAACAAAGTTACAAAATTTGACACCTACCCCATGCCACGTATAGATGAGTTGATCGACCGGCTGGGAACAGCCCGATACATGACGACTCTTGACCTCACAAAAGGGTATTGGCAAATCCCCCTGGCCAAGTCGGCCAAAGAGAAAACCGCATTTGTAACCCCAGACGGGGCGTTCCAATATAAAAGAATGCCGTTCGGGTTACAGAATGCGCCGGCCACATTCCAGCGGAAAATGGACCAGATGCTGAGGCCCCATCGGGAGTATGCTGCGGCTTACCTGGATGACGTAATTGTCCATAGCACAGATTGGGCCTCACATCTGCCAAAAGTGCAAGCAGTCCTGGACTCTGTTCGGGAAGCGGGGTTTACGGCTAACCCCAAGAAGTGTACCATTGGGCAGGAGGAGGCCAAATATCTTGGGTACACCATTGGGAGGGGAGTAATAAAACCCCAACTCAACAAAGTCGAGGCCATCCAGAGTTGGCCACGTCCCAACAGCAAGAAGCAGGTACGAGCCTTTCTGGGAATCGCTGGGTATTATCGGCGATTCATTCCCCACTTTGCTTCTAAGGCTGTGCCCCTAACCAACCTGACGAAGGGGAAAGGGTCGGTCATGATTAAATGGACCCCCGAGGCTGAGGCAGCATTCCAATTCTTGAAACAAGCCTTATGTAGCCAGCCAGTGTTGTACTCACCCGACTTCTCTAAAGACTTTGTCGTACAAAGTGATGCGTCAGATGTGGGGTTAGGAGCAGTATTGTCCCAGGTCTGGAACGGGGAAGAGCACCCAGTCATTTACCTCAGTAGGAAGTTGAAGTCCCATGAGGTAAATTACGCCACCGTTGAAAAGGAGTGTTTAGCGGTGAAGTGGGCTCTAGATTCCCTTCGGTACTACCTGCTAGGTAGGCACTTTGATATGGTTACGGATCACGCTCCGTTAAAGTGGATGGCTCAAAACAAGGAAACAAATAGAAGAGTGAATAGGTGGTTCCTGGCCCTCCAGGAATTCAACTTCACAGTAAAGCATCGCACTGGCGTTCAAATGGGGAATGTGGATGCTTTGTCTCGAGTACATGAATGCCTGATTGCTGGTGTTCCAACCCCGAGGTTAAAACAAGAGGGGGGGGTATGTGACAGCAGGAAGGTAAAGTCACCTGGTTGCATCCAGGGGGGTAGATATATTTCGCCCAGATTCAGGCTTTACGCCGACTTATACAACTAGGTGGAGAGTTGTATAAGGCTAGTGGGCTCATGGATGACTCATACCTCTAGGGAGAGTGTGGGGCGTCGTGCAGACAGAGATGAGGAGACCAGCTGAACCTTGTCAGCTCATTTAGGCCTCTATAAGAACTCCCAGCTTCATTAGATGTTAGCTCATGCCTGGAACCAGACCTGTGTGGACTGTCTAGGGAGAGTGAACCCCTGTGCGGTGAGACAAAGCCTGTGTGGCTATTTGCTTGGACATTTAAAACCAGGGACTTAGGGACTAGGACAGCACTAGGCTGATCCCAGTTGTTAGTTAGGAAACCTGTATGTTTAGTCAGAGGTCAAGTTGACCAGGATTTATTTTATTTATGTTTCTTTTGCTTTGCTGTGTTTTGTCACTGTAAATAGAAAATAAACCGCACCTTTTTGATTTTGAAAACCACAACCTCCGTTTGCTGGGCCTGTTTTTGTCTGGGGAGCCCATCCCGGGGGTCACACACACCCGCTGCCGAGCTAACCCCCTCACAATATATATATATATATATATATATATATATATATATATATATATATGCACACTGTATTCAGTTTAGCTAGATCCGTTCCTGTTATTCTCTTCATAATATACTGACAGGCAGGCAGGTGATTGTGCTAGCTGCAGTATTTTCATTTAGTGTACTGTGTCCTTTTCACAGTGTGCACCTAAAGCTACCTGAATACAATTGCTGGTGTTCTCATACTAATACAGGCAGGGAGATGCAGTATTTTCATTTAGTGTACTGTGTCCTTTGCACAGTGTGCACCTAAAGCTACCTGAAGACAATTGCTGGTGTTCTCATACTAATAATACCACAGGCAGGTAGCTGCAGTATTTTCAGCTAGTGTACACCTAGTGTACACAGTGTGCACCTAAAGCTACCTGAAGACAAATAGGCTGGGGGGGGGGTACCCATGCCGATTTTCTCAATGATTTTCATCCACATTGCCGGGACCACACATTACATTAAAGCCGCAAGCAGTTTTAAATGACTTTTTTTTCTTTAGAAATGTCATTTTGTGCAAGGACAGTTCTAAACACGGGAAACACGTGCCACTTTACAGGCATACTATAGACACCCCCCAGGTACGATATTTAAAGGAATATTTCCCTTTTTTTCACTTTAATCATCATTTAAATCACTGCTCCCGAAAAACTGACGTTTTTAAAACTTTTTTTTGCATTGATACATGTCCCCTGGGGCAGGACCCGGGTCCCCAAACCCTTTTTAGGACAATAACTTGCATATTAGCCTTTAAAATTAGCACTTTTGATTTCGAACTTTCGAGTCCCATAGACTTTAACGGGGTTCGATAGTTCGCGCAAACTTTCGGTCCGTTCGCAGGTTCTGGTGCGAACCGAACCGGGGGGGTGTTCGGCTCGTCCCTAGTGATGAGTATCTTTACAGAAAGAAAACTATTTATTGACATTGATATTGAAATGGCCTTCCCTGTGTCCTAATTCAGATCACTTAACAGCACATTTCACATAATGATCTCGAGACACTGTATTTATGCACCCACTTAGTACACCCCAAATATTTCTATCTGTCTGAACTCATAGTTCCACCAGTCCAAATAGACATTTGAAAAAAACGTAAAGAGACAGTAATTTATTTTGACCAGATTTTCACTTTATTAATGTTGAAAAACCTTTAATATCAAAAAACTACACCAAAAATAGGGATTTTTTGTACTCACCATAAAAAAAAATGTTCCTTGAGAGACACAGCCTTTGATTCAAAATCATTCAGATATAGTGGGTTAAGCTGTCCATTTCAAGGAGTAGAATGTTGGGTTTAAAAAAAAAGATAACAGGCAGCTGGGTGGACAATTCCCCAACTGTCAGAGAACACCAGTTAATGGCAAGCAACACAAACATAACACATACATAAACAATATTAGGAACTCAAAAGAGTTGCGGGAACTATGCCAGTCAATGAACTTAGAGGAAAAATATTATGGTGAGCACAACAAATGTGATTGTTCTTTTACATTCAGTGAGAGACACAGCTTTTGATTGAAGATCATTTTGTACCAGTGGGATGTCAACAACTGGTACCAAGCAAAAGGGGTGGGCACTACACTGATAATAAAAAAAACAAAAGGTGAACCCTAACCCCACAAGTAAAAATTACACTGCTGCCTGTAAAACACTGTAACCAAAGCTAGCATTGGCTTATGCCACCAATTTTACCTTATAAAACTTAATGAAGGTATGAACAGAAGATCAGGTCACACCCTAACGCCACAATGAAAAAATACAATGCTGCCTGTAAAACACTGTTACCAAAGCTAGCATTGGCTGATGCTATCAAATTAACCTCATAAAACTTAATGAATGTATGAACAGAAGACCAGGTCACAGCCTTACAGACTTCTAAAATCAAGACCTGATAATGGAAGATCAAAGAAGCGTTCCAGCCGCCGCTCCCTCTTACTTCCGGGTTCATCCGCAGTCTGCGCATGCGAGGCCCGGAATGAAAGCGAGGCCTGGTTCGCGCATGCAAGCGAGAATAGCGGGCCTGGAGTGGCCGTGACATCATGCGGCGCCAATTTTAAAAGCCTGGGGAAACCTGTAAACGCCGGGAATGATCGTGGGCATGGCGGCGACTTCTTTGAGCACCTGCAGAGCTTACCCCAGATAAGTCACAATTCAGAAGGGTCTGAATTTTTTGCTTTGTTCCTGTCATTGAATCTGACGTTGCTTTCCCACCTGCAGTGTTTCCTGAATTATCATGGACTCTTCACTGCCTCCCGGTGGCCAACCCTCTTGCAGCAGATAAGATTGGGAAATCTTTCCTTTTATTCTGCCTGCTGAGGGGGGAAGAGAGTGGAGTGTAGGGCATTATTGTGACTTTGTGCCTTTTTCGCTCTCTCTCTATGCTTGTCTTTCCCTTTCTCAGCCCTTCTAGGTCTGAACAACATAGCAGTTCCCGCAGACGTAGCGGGTCCTCTAAATCGCACCACCGGCACTCCTCTTCCGGCTCTAGACACTATGGTTCTTATAAATCCGGATGTCCCAGTAAAGACACTCCTCCCCCCCCTCATCTCACAGCAAGAGGTCAGAGAGACTATGTTGGGCTCCAGTTCCTGCCAGCAAGTCCCTTTGTGACCATTGTTTCTCAAAGGCAGCCAATGAGAGGGAAGGTGCAGATAAACACCTGGAAGCATTGGTTAAGCGGGTCGTGAACGAGTCGCTACAAGAGAAAGATGCCAGAATGCAGCATGATTCTCCTCCAGACCCACTGATTCCCTTGTTAGAACAGGGACAGGTGCATAAGACACTGGAAGTCTCTCAACCTAGCCATCCCTCAGCTCCTCCCTCAGAAAGTGGTTCGGAAGTGGATGATCCTGGGATGGGCTTTGATTATGCCTTAGTTCCTGCTTTAGTGAAAGCAGTTAAGGAAGTTCTGAATTGGGAAGATCCAGTTATACAGTATCTCCTCCCAAACAAAGAAAACTTTTTAAACAGCTCAGTAAGGAGCAAAATTATTTCCCGTTTGTCACGGAAGTGGGTGCCATTATCTCAGAAGAATGGGGTAAAATGGATAAGAAAAGTTCTATGCAGTCAAAAACTGCAAAATTATATCCTTTTAAGGAAGAAGAGGTAAAACACCTTGATTCAGCTCCCTTGGTTGATGCTGCTTTAATGCGTCTGGTTAGATATGTAACCCTTCCTCTGGAAGATACGGTCTCATTTAAAGATCCTCTAGAGAGACAGATTGACTCGGACCTGAAGCAAATCTATCTGACAGCAGGTTCAGTCTGTAAACCAATTCTGGCTTTAACAGCTGTCTCAAAAGCCCTAGAGGCATGGTCAGACAATGTGGACGATTCCCTCAGAAGTATCTCTGAAGAAATGGCCAAGAGCTCTCCTATTCAGGAAATCAGGCTAGCATCTGCCTTTTTGGGGGAGGCCTCTATTGATGTTATTCGCCTAGTGGCTCGAGTAATGTTGTCAGCGTTTACCGCCCGCCGCGCTTTATGGCTCCGTCCCTGGTCGGCGGATCCAGCTTCAAAGCAATCTTGGTGCCGCATTCCCTTTGAGGGCTTCTCTCTCTTTGGCAATAAACTTGATAGTGCCATTTCTCGGGCCACGGGTGGTAAGTCGGGGTTCCTCCCTCAGGAAGCCCGACTTACGTTTCTGGTTGCAAAACCAGAAACGCACCTTTTTGAGTACACAGAATACAGATCGTGCAAGGGAAGCACGCAGCTACAGACCTGGTCGTGAATTTTCACGCTCCTGGAAATCCAGACAGTCCTCTTTCAAGAAGCCAACTAAAAGTACTCCGTCTGGTAGTCGGGAGTCTACTAAGTCTTTTTGAAATTGGGCCCGCTCAAACATGTCAGGTGTGGGCTCGTCTTCTCCACTTTCGGCATGTTTGGGCGGCCTCAATTCGAGATTTTTGGACCATCAAGACGGTCTCTTCAGGCCAAACCTGGGTCTTCAATAGCACCCCCAGGCTCAGATTCATACCTAAAAGTCTTCCATGTTCAGAAGAAAAGAAACAAGTCTTGCTAACTTACGTAAGCTCTTTATTAATTCAAGGCGCAGCCATTACTGTTCCAGATGGCGAACTAGGAGAAGGCATGTACTCCCCGTTGTTCATGGTACAGAAAAAGAACGGTACCTGGAGACCAGTAATAGATCTGAAGCATCTCAACCGAATTATTCGGAAAGAAAATTTCAAAATGAAGTCGCTATTGACGATCCAGCAGTCAGTCCACCCAGGAGATTGGTTAGAGTCAATAGACCCGAAGGACGCATATTTCCACATTCCAGTGGCGGCAGACTATCCAAAGTACCTCCACTTTGCTGTAGGCAATCAACACTTACAATTCACCTGCCTACCCTTTGGTCTCACGACATCACCTCGGGTGTTCTCCAAGGTTCTGTTAGCCATTGTGGCTCTGCTCCGAGTGAAAGGAGTTCGTCTTCACCACTACCTAGACGACCTCTTCTAGCTCAAGACAGAAGTCAACTCTTAGTAAAAAGAAAAACTGCGCCAACCCAATCAGAATTGTCCCCAACCCCTCCCAGTAAAGGGGGGGGGGGTATTGTAACTGACTAACAGTAAATTAGAGAGTCCAGCAGGTGTTGCACCAATATATGGTCTGTAAATGTCACCAATAATATGGTCTGTAAATGTCCACAAATCCTATGTTAAAACAACCAAACAGAATGCGACACCACAGTGACTTCTCAGATCGCTTTGTGAGGTTCCACCACCAAATTAAGGGAAGCAGCTTACCAGAAGGCAAGCGGGTTAGGGCATTCGACTGTGACCCATCCGCGGCCTTTAGTTCCTGAGCAGTGGTCCTTCCATATTGGGCAACCATTCTCGGATCAAACTGTCCCCTCATCCATCCAGATCATAAGGGCAGACCATAGCGTAACTCCGCTGGCAGGATTTATTAAAAAACGTAAGTTATACTTACAAGTAAACAAGATAAAAACAGCATGTAACAAATTCGCCAGCCGGCATAACAGGAGCCTCACTCCTTTAGCGTGGTGACGTCACTGAGCATCCTCCTAGACGCGTTTCGTCATCACGTAGACATTTTCAATAGGAATGGGTGCCTCAGAGACGCATCACGCTTTAAAAGGCCGGACCACATTATGAGATGCACGGAAACGGCCATCTTGGTTGTGGGCAAACAAGCCCTCACTGATGATTCCTAGTGTACACCCAGCCTCATATAAAAATGGGAGGGGGGAATTAATACATATAAATTGTGGAAGCTCACCTTAATAAAATCACAGGACTCAGCCTGCGGGCAGAAGACGGCTAACGCAATTCCCGGTAAACACGGGGAGATATTTTCATAGTTGGCCTTAATAAAGGACATATATCAAAATCTCACGGACACATAATAAAAGTGCTCCTTACATATATATATGTGGGGATCGCACATAATTTAATATATGCCCCCCTTAAATACAAAAATCTTGATCATTAATGAAGTTAAGTGAAAAAACTCAAGAGTGACATCTAGTGGATTAAACCACAATCAAAACTACAATAATAAAACCCAATATATAATACTCCTACAAAGGTGCCTTGGTGACCTTACCCACAAAATGAATTAAGGGGAACTTGTATGCATATAACATACACACTTAGTACCCAATCAGAATCTAAAGTGAAAAAATGCTTTAATGTTACTAAAATAATTACAAATAGTATGCCAGGATTACTGAAAAAAATTATATTAAAAATATTTAGTGAAAAATATTTTGTGTAAAATATGTTATGATAATTGAATGTGATAAAAAACTACCACAACAAGTGACAAATCCTCATCCGTGCATCGCATAACGGGTTTACATAGATAATGGTTTAGGCATTATTAATAAATGCATTTACATCAGTTTCTATGTTCAACCCATACGGTGTATAGGTCTTAAGGCGATGGATCCAGGCCATTTCTAGTCTGGAAATTTCCCTCACTAAATTGCTCCCCCGCCAATTGGGTTTAAATTTATCGATACCCAAGAAAAGGGTATTTGAAGGGTTTTTATCATGTTTGAGCAAATAGTGCTTTGACACGGAGTGGTTCTTGAAGCCTATTAAAATATTTGATATATGCTCATTCAGCCTTACCTGTAGTGGGCGTTTAGTCCATCCCACATACTGTAGGCCACATGGGCACTGCAGCAGGTAAATGACTCCGGTGGTAGCACATGTGATGCAGGGTTTGATGGTATGTGGTAACCCTGTGACAGTGGAGGAAAAGGTGGTCATACGTCTATCCAGGTTTGAGTTCAAAGAACACACCCTGCATCTCCTGAACTTGTAGTACCCTGTCAGTTGTTCAATAAAAACCCTTCCAGTGCAGGGGGGGGTTCACAACTCCAGGGGCAATACGTTTTTTTAAAGACTGGACCCCTTTAAAAATCACCCTTGGTCTAACCGGTAATACTTCTTTCAGGACATTATCGTTAGTCACAATATGCCAATGCTTATCCACTAGCTTTTTAATAGCCTTATGTTGGATGGAATAAGTAGGAGTAGGAGTAGACCTCCCTTTCCCCGAGGTCCAGTGGGACCAAATGGGCAAAGTAATTGGGGTTTTCACAAACCCACACAAGGAACAAAAAGGTTAGGAGAAAGAGGAGAGGAACCAGAGGGGGAAGGCGGTCGCGATCACTCAAAACGACCCAAAATGTAATTGGCCAGGGTATTTTTAATTTGAGCAAGCAAGTACTGACGGAACCTGAGAAACTCCTTTTGGACCAAGGTCTCAAATTTGCGCCACTTAAAGGCTTGGACAAATTTCACACCTATATGGACATCCACAAGTTCATTAGGAGACTGAATATAAAAAGATATATGGCCGGTATCACAGTCTCTGATCGGACTATACCAAATAATTATGTTCACTCAGGGCTATCTAATGCATCCCTATTTAGCCCCCCTGGGGTCTTGGCACCCTCCCTCAGAATTTTCCGTGACGTGTTACTGAGGGACTTAGATGCAATGGAGGTTAAAAAGGCGAGGCTTAACAAGACCCTTCAAGAGGGACTTGATTCTCTTTGTAATAATAAAGAACTAGTTATTAGGCCGGCCGACAAGGGGGGGATTGTTATTTTAGACAAAAAGGATTATCTAACAGAGATGCATAGAATAGTGGATGATTCCAATAACTATACTCTGTTGCCCTCAGACCTGAAAGCCAAATATGCTAAAGAGTTGGAACTATTTGTCGCTAGGGGTTTTTATGAGGGGATTCTTACCCCTAGGGAGAGGCTGTTTTTGATACCGAAGGCCCCCCGCACACCCACCATCTACTATCTGCCAAAACTGCATAAGGATCCTGTCTGCCCCCTGGGACGTCCCATAGTGAGTGAGATTGATTCAATCACGTCCCGGGTGGGCAGATATATAGATTTCTTTCTGCAGCCTTTGGTGCGGAGGACTCCTTCGTATACTAAGGATTCAAGACACATTATGAATCTTTTGGCAGAAATTTCTCCAAGGGAGGGTATGTGGATGGTAACAGTTGACGTAACGTCTCTGTATACCATCATCCCCCACAAGCTGGGGTTTGAGGCGGTATGATTCTATTTGGAGAGAGATTCGGGCCTTCCACCCCAGCAGATTGAATTTCTCATGACTCTCCTGGTGTTCGCTGCTGCCTCAAACTACTTTTGGTTCAATGGTAATTTTTACAAGCAAGACACCGGAGTGGCCATGGGAGCCAAGTATGCCCCGAGCTTGGCCAATCTTTTTATGGCCAGATGGGAGGAGAATGTCATCTATTCCAGAAATATACCTCAGGTGGCTTTTTGGGCTAGGTATATTGATGACATCCTCCTCCTATGGGATGGGCCTCACCAAACCTTGGTTGAGTTTATGTCCACTCTGAATAGTAACCAGAGGAACATAGAATTTAAATATGTGGCTAGTCAGACTGAAGTCCAATACTTGGACTTAAGGATTTCCATCAGGGGCGATCAGTTTGTAACTTCCACGTTCTTTAAAGAGACGGACAGGAATTCTTTTATACCTGTTGGGAGTTGCCATCACGCATCCTAGCTCAGAGCGGTTCCAAAGAGCCAATTTTTAAGGCTGCGGAGGAGTTGCTCTGATGACCAAGAATTTTTAAAACAGGCTAAGGTTTTGACAGGCCGCTTCTTGGGAAAGGGTATATGGGGGATGCCCAGCGCAAATCTTTGGATTTTGTCAAAAACACTAAAAGAGAAGATCTTTTGGTGGAACGAGGTTCACACGAGGGCGGTCAATTTCCACTAGGGGTTCCCTTCATTACTACCTATTCCATTCAACATAAGGCTATTAAAAAGCTAGTGGATAAGCATTGGCATATAGTGACTAACGATAATGTCCTGAAAGAAGTGTTACCGGTTAGACCGAGGGTGATTTTTAAAGGGGTCCAGTCTTTAAAAAAACGTATTGCCCCTGGAGTTGTGAACCCCACCAGCACTGGAAGGGTTTTTATTGAACAACTGACAGGGTACTACAAGTGCAGGAGATGCAGGGTGTGTTCTTTGAACTCAAACCTGGATAGAAGTACGACCACCTTTTCCTCCACTGTCACAGGGTTACCACATTCCATCAAACCCTGCATCACATGTGCTACCACTGGAGTCATTTACCTGCTGCAGTGCCCATGTGGCCTACAGTATGTGGGGCGGACTAAACGCCCACTACAGGTAAGGCTGAATGAGCATATATCAAATATTTTAATAGGCTTCAAGAACCACTCCGTGTCAAAGCACTATTTGCTCAAACATGATAAAAACCCTTCCAATACCCTTTTCTTGGATATCGATAAATTTAAACCCAATTGGCGGGGAAGCAATTTAGTGAGGGAAATTTCCAGACTAGAAATGGCCTGGATCCATCGCCTTAAGACCTATACACTGTATGGGTTGAACATAGAAACTGATGTAAATGCATTTATTAATAATGCCTAAACCATTATCTATGTAAACCCGTTATGCGATGCACGGATGAGGATTTGTCACTTGTTGTGGTAGTTTTTTATCACATTCAATTATCATAACATATTTTACACTAAATATTTTTCACTAAATATTTTTAATATTATTTTTTCCAGTAATCCTGGCACACTATTTGTAATTATTTTAGTAACATTAAAGCATTTTTTCACTTTTAGATTCTGATTGGGTACTAAGTGTGTATGTTATATGCATACAAGTTTCCCTTAATTCATTTTGTGGGTAAGGTCACCAAGGCTCCTTTGTAGGAGTATTATATATTGGGTTTTATTATTGTAGTTTTGATTGTGGTTTAATCCACTAGATGTCACTCTTGAGTTTTTTTACTTAACTTCATTAATGATCACATTTTTTGTATTTAAGGGGGGCATATATTAAATTATGTGCGATCCCCACATATATATATGAAATTTCATTTAAGTAAGGAGCACTTTTATTATGTGTCCGTGAGATTTTGATATATGTCCTTTATTAAGGCCAACTATGAAAATATCTCCCCGTGTTTACCGGGAATTGCGTTAGCCATCTTCTGCCCGCAGGCTGAGTCCTGTGATTTTATTAAGGTGAGCTTCCACAATTTATATGTATTAATTCCCCCCTCCCGTTTTTATATGAGGCTGGGTGTACACTAGGAATCATCAGTGAGGGCTTGTTTGCCCACAACCAAGATGGCCGTTTCCGTGCATCTCATAATGTGGTCCGGCCTTTTAAAGCGTGAGGCGTCTCTAAAGCGCCCATTCCTATTGAAAACGTCTACGTGATGACGAAACGCATCTAGGAGGAAGCTCAGTGACGTCACCACGCTGAAGGAGTGAGGCTCCTGTTATGCCGGCCGGGGGAATTTGTTACATGCTGTTTTTATCTTGTTTACTTGTAAGTATAACTTACGTTTTTTAATAAATCCTGCCAACTGAGTTACGCTATGGTCTGCCCTTCTATTTATTCCATGATTAGGGGCTTATGATCTGGATGGATGAGGGGACAGTTTGATTCGAGAATGGTTGCCCAATAAGGAAGGACCACTGCTCAGGAACTAAAGGCCGCCGCTAGGTCACAGTCAAATGCCCTAACCCGCTTGCCTTCTGGTAAGCTGCTTCCCTTAATTTGGTGGTGGAACCTCACAAAGCGATCTGAGAAGTCACTGTGGTGTCGCATTCTGTTTGGTTGTTTTAACATAGGATTTGTGGACATTTACAGACCATATTATTGGTGACATTTACAGACCATATATTGGTGCAACACCTGCTGGACTCTTTAATTTACTGTTAGTCAGTTCCAATACCCCCCCCCCCCTTTACTGGGAGGGGTTGGGGACAATTCTGATTGGGTTGGCGCAGTTTTTCTTTTTACTTTGTTCTTTGGTGCTTTCACACTATTACTGCTGCCTGTTTTAATATTTTAATATTTACAGTTGTTTATACTAGCGCAGTTTTCTTCCCCCTACTAGAAGTCAACTCTTGGAACACAGGAATCTAGTAATTGCCACTCTCCAAGAATTCGGGTAGCTCCTGAATTTGGAGAAGAGTCATCTCGTTCCAACACAGTCCCTTGTCAACACAATAGAAGGCACCATCTCATTGCCCGAAGAGAAGATTGCAGTAAACCGGGACAGGATCCGCGCAACACTTGCTTTATCTCACCTGTCTGCTCTTCAATGTCTGAAGGTAATTGGCACCATGGCAGCCACCATCCCTATGGTGAAGTGGGCTCAGTGGCACACTCGCCCATTCCAAAAAGGGTTCCTCCAGCAATGGGACTCCCCCAGCAAGAGTCAACGCATCAGGCTCACTCCATCCATGAGAGAGTCTCTTCTTTGGTGGCTTCAAGGGAAGAATCTCCGCAACTGTCACTAGATTCGTCCCATCACATGGGTTACAATAACCTCGGATGCCAGCAATCAGGGCTGGGGCACTCATTGCCTATCGGAAATAGCCCAGGGCAGGTGGAGCACACTGTCCCAAGGAATTGTATCCAACATATTGGAGTTGCGGGCTGCCTTCCAGGCGCTCATATCCTTCCGCCATCTGTTAACAGACTCTTCTGTGATGCTCAGGATGGACAAAACAGCCGCGGTTGCTTACATAAGGAAGCAGGGTGGAACCCGCAGCTGGTCCTTACTCCAGGAGGTGGAGCCAATCATGATTTGGGCTCAGAAGTACCTATGCAACATATCTGCAGTGTACATTCCGGGGGTCCAGAATGTACAAGCGGACTTTCTATCTCAAACTCAAATGAACAACAGCAAATGGTCTCTACACATAGAGGTATTCAATTGGCTTCTAACTCTGGGAGTGTCTCCAGAAGTGGATCTGTTTGCGTCCCCATGCAACCACAAGTTGATCAAGTATTACTCGAGGTTACGGGATCCCCAAGCCTATGGGATAGATGCTCTCACGGACCGGTGGAGATTCAGCAAGGCTTATGCCTTTCCTCCAGTACCTGTGATACTTCAGTTTCTTTGCAGGCTCAGATCAGAGGGAGTAGAAATCATAGCAGTGATTCCGTTCTGGCCAAACAGGCCATGGTTCTCCCTCTTGACATCTCTCAGTTATCGGGACTCAATCCCTCCACCTATCAGACCGGATCTCCTGTCTCAAGGCACAACTTTGCACCCATGCCCGGCTCATCTGCACCTCAGGGTGTAGTTCTTGAGAGGGGAAGGCTGGAAGCCTTAGGATGTCCAGAAGAAGCCATGTCGACTCTTCTTAATACTAGAAGAAATAGCACCAACAGGTTTTATGAGCGTATCTGGTCAAATTTTACAGATCATATGTCTTCCAGGGCTAATCCTTGTAGTTCTCCAGAAGTCCAGGATATACTTCGTTTTTTGCAAACAGGTTTGAACTTGCCTTTAGCAATAAGTTCACTTTGAGTGCAAATATCAGCCATCTCAGCATTTATAGGAATCTCTTGGGCCAATCATCCTTTGGTTCGCCAGTTCTTTAAGGGTGCTGTCAGGCTTAGACCTCAGAGGAAACCGAGGTTCCCCAAATGGGACCTGCCTCTTGTACTGGACTATCTTACCACACTCAGCACAGATCCTGAAAAACCTCTTTCAGCAAAAGATCTTACTCTCAAGACCGTCTTCCTAGTAGCGTTCACTTCAGCTAAAAGAGTGTCTGATATCAGAAAGTTGGGTTCAAAAGAGCCTTTCCTGACCTTTTTTCCAGATAGAGCAGTATTAATTCCCATGCTGGGTTCAAACCCTAAAGTTACATCTATTTTCCATGAAAATCAGGAAATTGTACTGCCCACTTTTGGGACTTCAGAAGGTCAAGATGTTCATCCTCTAGATGTGGGTCACACACTAAGTCAATACCTGGAAATGACACAATCTTTCAGACAAACAGACTTTCTTTTCATTCTTCTTCATGGAAAGAACAAAGGAAAACCGGCCTCAATTAGATCCATTGCTGCTTGGATAGTACAGACCATCCAAAGGGCTTATAAAGCAAAGGGCTTGGCTCCTCCAGAGGCAGTAACTGCACACTCAACTCGGAGCATCTCTACTTCTTGGGCAGCCTCTCGTCATGTCGCACCTGACGTTATATGCAGAGCGGCCTTGTGGTCATCTATTAATACTTTTGTTTCTCACTATTGTGTTGAACCAGCTGCCTTATCATCACTGAATTTTGGTTTACAAGTACTGTTGGTTGACGGTGTTAAATAAATGTATTTCTTGCCTCAGCATTGTTCCCACCCGGGTGTGTTTGGCGAGTTATTTCCCACGCGTATGCTGCCATGGAGCCTGTCAGGAAAACGGAAAATGTATTATCAAATACTTACCGTAATTTTCCTTTCCTGATAGGCTCCATGGCAGCAGGAGTCCCTCCCAATGCTTGGAGTAGGCTAGTTACGGAACACGGCTGAAAGCCCAGAGCTGAAATTTATAGGGAGGGGTCCTATTGGGTAGTTATGGAGGCGGGGCCAACCCACACGTATGCTGCCATGGAGCCTATCAGGAAAGGAAAATTACAGTAAGTATTTGATAATACATTTTCCGTTATTGCACATATAAAAACAAAAGAAGTGCTCCAATAGTGTAAAATTGTACCACCAGTTTAATTCAAAATCACAGCAACACTTCATTCATTGAACTCACATGTAAAACATTAAAAATCAGCTTCAAATAAAAACCACAGCAAACATCAGTGATTAATTGGCTCTGCGGTGCTATGCGGCCACGGTGGACCTGAGGTGTGTGCTCAGTTGGCAAAATCTCACCACACTCCAGAGTCCCGGCTCACAATAACGGTCTGCTGTCAGAACAGCAGCGGCGTCTCTAGTCAGTGAAGCTAGTGTAAATGTAGCCACGCTCCCGACATGTTTCACAATGTATGCTTAATCATGGGATAGGCTACTGAGTTCTCCCTCACTTCCTTTGTAGATTCCCCATGCCGATCACGTGAGTGTTCATCCAGCGCATGCGTACACGTCATGTCCCCATGATCGCAAATCACGGCAGTCTGCAGAACCAGGATGCGTAAGGCTGCCTGATGTTAGTACACTCCGTCACAACAGCCTCACATCCATTAATGTGCCAAATTATTCTGCAGAATGGCAAACGACAAATGCATAGAGAACTTAAAATCAATCAGTTTAACATTTAAAAAGAGAACCAGATATTAAAATGATGCTATTAATTACAAACGGCATAATTCATATCTATCATAGCAATGGATGATCAATATGGTAAGTACATCTAAAAATACTGAACATAACCAGTATTTTAATAATGGCATATTACCAGATGATAAAACAATGTAACTCTAATAAAAATGTATCTGGACTAGCAAAAACACCACACACCAATATGTTCCTGTAATGTTTGTGCTGGAGCACTGTGTGACCCTTCACCTTTTTCTCCTGATGCATGCTGGGAAGGGGCTGTACCAGGAAGTAGTGAGAGTGGTGTGTGAGACTGGAAGCAGCAGCAGCATGATGGACAGAAGGGATTACATGTGGTAATGACAGAAGCCTGTTGTATTAGGACTCCTCCATGTAACAAGTCATCATGTTCTGAGTGAGTAATAAAACCTTCCATGGTTAAGAAGTTCATCTGGCCTGTGTGTAACTTGCTGAGCAGATACTTTAGCATTGCTAGCAAAACTCTGAGAGACCCCGTGTCTAAGGGACATAACAGTGGCGACGAGGATTGTGGATTTTAGCACACATGGCCTTCATAGGGTTTATTCAACCATTTGATCCTGCTGCTGAATCATGGAGCTCCTGGGTGGAGAGGCTGGAGCAGTATATGGAAGCAAATAGTGTGGCTGCAGAAAAGAAAGTTGCAGTTTTCCTCACAATATTGGGTCAAGCTGCATATGGCACTCTCAGAGACCTCATTTCTCCAGACAAGCCGGCCTCTAAGCCCCTGCCTGAGTTAATTCAGAAGCTACATGAGCACAACAATCCAAAGCCATTAGAGATTGCAGAGCGGTTTAAATTCTACAGTAGAAGGCAGCATGCCGGGGAGGACATAAAGACTTATATCATTGCTTTACGTAAACTAGCTGCCACTTGTCAGTTTGGAGACTACCTGCAGACGGCTCTCCGTGACATGTTTGTCATGGGACTCTGCGACCCAGCCATACAGAAATGTTTACTCACAGAACCCGACTTGACTCTGACGAAAGCCACTGACCTTGCTACGGTCATGGAGTTGGCTACACGGGACGCCACCCTACTGAAGGCACCACCTGAAACTCCTGCAAGTCAGGGAGAGGAAATATTCCACTCTGCTATCACCCGACACCCAAGACGGCCGTCCCCAAATCTTCCTAAACCTCGCCACCCTAATTCTTCTGTCTCTAGGACACCAACTTGCTACCGTTGTGGTAACACTACTCACAGTGCACCTGCTTGCAAGTTCAAGGATGTCATTTGTTTTCTTTGTGGAAAGACTGGCCATATTGGGCATGTTGCCGCAGCTCATGCTCCCCGAACACTACCACAAAAGTAAAATGTAAACAGACATTTCATATGGATACTGACAATCACGGCTCCAGCTCTGATGAGGAAACCTGTGTCCAGCATGTTGGACTGTTTCGGGTATCTGGGAGTACTCCTGCGATAAAAGTGGATGTCACACTCAATGGCTGTCCTGTCTCCATGGATGTTGATACAGGGGCGGCAGTGTCTGTCATTTCATGGACTGATTTAAAGGCATCGGGTCTGTCCCTACCGCTCCAACCTACAAATCTCACACTACAAACCTACAGCAAGGAACTACTACAGCCCTTGGGTTATGTGAAACCCCTTGTTACATTAGGCAACCGCAGTCAAACTCTACACCTTTATGTTGTCAATAAAGGAGGTCCTCCGCTGTACGGTAGGGACTGGATCAAAGCCCTGGGCATGCCTCCTCTTGCCATTGCCCAATGTACATTGCTTTCTGAGGTAGACCATTGGGTGGAATCCCTAAAGTCACGCTTTAAGGGGGTTTTTGAGGACTCTTTGGGCACAGTAAAAGGAAAAATGGCCCACCTCCTCTTGAAGCCGGGTGCTACACCTCGTTTTTGTAAGGCAAGATCAGTACCTTTTGCCTTGAGAAAGAAAGTGGAAGCAGAGCTGGACCACCTATTGGCTGAAAAGATCATAACTAAAATTGATAGAAGTGAATGGGCAATGCCAATTGTGCCTGTCAAGAAAAAGAATGGAGACATTAGAATTTGTGGAGATTTCAGGGTTGCCCTGAACAACCAACTTCTTGTGGATCAATACCCATTGCCTCGACTTGAAGATCTATTTAGCTCATTGGCTGGGGGGCAAAAGTTTACAAAAATAGACTTAAAGCAAGCTTACCTGCAACTGCAAGTACACCCAGATTCACGCCATCTGTTGACCATTAACACTCATAAAGGATTATTCCAATATAACCGCATGGTTTTTGGCATAGCCCCAGCTCCAGCCATCTGGCAGCGAATCATGGATGAGGTCCTGGCAGGCATACCTTTCACTCAATGTCTACTAGATGACATGCTCATCACTGGTCCCACTGATGAAGAACACAGAAAGAATGTTGAAGCTGTGCTAGAGAGACTCCAAAGGTATGGTTTACGTGTCAATCTTTCAAAATGCGAATTTCTAAAGTCTCAACTGGAATTTTGTGCCCACACTGTGGACAGACATGGGTTACACACTACTGAAGAAAAGGTTAAAGCCCTTACCCATGCCCCTACTCCCCAGAATGTCACACAGCTCAGGTCCTACCTTGGCCTCCTAAATTACTACCACCGTTTCTTGCCGAACCTAGCACACCAGCTTTACCCATTACATCGCTTACTGGATGCAAGAGCTAAATGGATATGGACAGCCAAATGTGAAGAAGCTTTTCGGCTTTCTAAAGAACTCATTCTGTCTTCTCGAGTTCTGGTCCACTATGATTTAAAGAAACACGTCACCTTGGCTTGTGACGCCTCGCCTTATGGACTGGGTGCTGTGCTTTCCCATGTCATGCCAGATGGCACAGAGCGCCCCATTTCTTTTGCCTCCAGGTCTTTAACCTCAGCAGAGCAAAACTACTCCCAGATAGACAAGGAAGCTTTGGCCATTGTATGGGCCACAAAAAAAATTCATACGTACATCTATGGTCGGGAGTTCACACTTATCACTGACCACAAACCTCTGTTGTCAATACTGAACCCTCAGAAAGGAATTTCTACAACAACCGCAACTCGCTTACAAAGGTACACTTTATTCTTGGGAGCTTATACTTATTCTATCAGATACCGCTCCCATGATGCCCATGGCAATGCAGATGCGTTTTCCAGATTGCCAATTGGAGACCACTCACCAAGAGATGTACGCATAGTGGAAATACACAGGCCGAAATCCTGCATGTCCAGCTCCTTAATTGCCAGACACACAGTCACAGATCCTTTCCTGTGTCAGATATTCTCATATGTTCAGGCTGGATGGCCAGAGAAAGTCCCAGGTGAATTTCGTCCGTACTTTGCCAGAAGATGTGAGCTTGTGACTAATGCTGGTTGCCTACAGTGGGGCAACAGAGTGATTATACCTCAGTATTTGCAACCAACCATGCTAAGGATACTGCATGAGGGCCATCCTGGTGTGGTGCGCATGAAGCAGCGAGCCCGGAGCTATGTTTGGTGGCCCCAAATGGACACAGCAATTGAAGATTATGTGGCTCAATGTCCTGGGTGCTGTCAAGCTCAGCGACCCCAAAAGAAAGGAACCCTGCTACCTTGGCCATGGCCGACAGAACCATGGTCAAGACTCCATCTTGATTTTGCTGGCCCAATCCAGGGTAAAATGTATTTGATCATAGTAGATGCACATTCAAAATGGCCAGAGGTTTTTCAAATGCCTTCTGTTACCTCAGCTGCTACCATTCTAGTCTTAAGGAAGCTCTTTGCTCAATATGGCTTGCCAACAGCCATAGTCTCGGACAATGGGACTCAATTTACATCGCATGAGTTTCAATCCTTCCTCAGTGGCTTGGGCATCCAACACTACAAAACAGCTCCTTATCATTCAGCCTCAAATGGGCTGGCAGAACATTTTGTGCAGACGTTTAAGAAGCACTTACTGTCCACTCTGGACCAGGTTGGACTGTCAGAGGAGAAGCTTCTGGAGTTCTTGACCATGTACCGAAACACAAAACACGCTACTACTGGGCTGTCCCCAGCTTTTCTTATGTTTGTCAGGCATCTCCGCACCAAACTGGATTTAGTTCGTCCACAGGAACAGTCACCAACACCTCCTCCGCCAGGCCGTCCTGGATTCCGTGCTGGTGATCTTGTATGGTTTCGGAATTACAGAGTTTTGCCTCATTGGCTTCCTGGCATTATTGATGGACCTCTTGGACAACGAATGTACCTTGTTCGCCTGGAGAATGGCGTTTTGTGTTCGAAGACACCTTTCGCAATTGAGAAAGCACATTTGCCTGCCAGTAGAAACAAACCCGACCTCTCTTTCTACCCAACCACCAGAGTCTACTCAGGGCTCTACTGGTGACATATGGCATGGTGTCTGGCATGATCCTACAAGTTTACAACCAACTCTTGAAGCGGTTGGTGACCGTATTCCTGAGGAGCCCGGACATGTGCCTGGAGTTGCAGAGACTGATTTGTCTGTTGGACACCCACTGACACCTCCAGAACCTTTGACAGCCTCTACCCCTCCTGGTGCTGTGCCACTTCGTAAGTCTGCCCGCCAAAGACATCAAACTCCTCGTTGGCAAAGCACTGAAATCTTACGGGACACTTTGGAGGTCAGGAAACAGAGACAAAGGGCTCGTAACGTGATACAGGAGCCACAGAACTGAGTTGGAGATACTACTTGCTGAACTGATCCTGCTTGCCTTGTTATTTTATGTGTTGAGTATTTTGTTCTATTGTAATGTTTATTTATTTTTTTCCTATTGTTTTTTTTTTTTTTTATGGGGAAAAGGAGATGTAATGTTTGTGCTGGAGCACTGTGTGACCCTTCACCTTTTTCTCCTGATGCATGCTGGGAAGGGGCTGTACCAGGAAGTAGTGAGAGTGGTGTGTGAGACTGGAAGCAGCAGCAGCATGATGGACAGAAGGGATTACATGTGGTAATGACAGAAGCCTGTTGTATTAGGACTCCTCCATGTAACAATTCATCATGTTCTGAGTGAGTAATAAAACCTTCCATGGTTAAGAAGTTCATCTGGCCTGTGTGTAACTTGCTGAGCAGATACTTTAGCATTGCTAGCAAAACTCTGAGAGACCCCGTGTCTAAGGGACATAACAGTTCCCATAAATGGTGCACTCACATTCCAAGGGATAATGTGTATAGTGTAATGGCACCAAAACAAATTAATATAAATTAAATAAAAATAAAGATAAAACTAAAATATGTAAAATAAAAATACCGTATTTATCGGCGTATAACACGCACTTTTTTCCCCTTAAAATCAGGGGAAAATCGTGGGTGCGTGTTATACGCCGATACTCCGTCGAATTCCCCTGCTGAAAACGAGCGAGAGGAGCGAGCGGAGCCGAAGCCGAAGTACACTCGGCTTTACTCGGCTCCTCTCGCAGTCCCGCCCATCTCTGACTGCGCCGCTGACATAGAGAAAGCCGAGTGTACTTCGGCTAGTCTCGGCTCCTCTCGCAGTCCTGCCCCTGACTGTGAGAAGAGCCGAGTCTAGCCGAAGTACACTCGGCTTTCTCCGTCAGCGGCGCAGTCAGTGGAGATGGGCGGGACTGCGAGAGGAGCCGAGTCTAGCCGAAGTACACTCGGCTTTCTCCGTCAGCGGCGCAGTCAGTGGAGATGGGCGGGACTGCGAGAGGAGCCGAGTCTAGCCGAAGTACACTCGGCCCCGCTCGCTCCTCTCCACAGAAATCGGCGCCAAATTTAAAAAAACGCAGAGACTGACAAGATCGCAAAGGCACTGGGCAAGGCTGCAGATGGACAGATGGACACTGGGCAAGGCTGCAGATGGACAGATATACACTGGGCAAGGCTGCAGATGGACAGATGGACACTGGGCAAGGCTGCAGATGGACACTGGGCAAGGCTGCAGATGGACAGATGGACACTGGGCAAGGCTGCAGATGGACAGATGGACACTGGGCAAGGCTGCAGATGGACACTGGGCAAGGCTGCATGCTGCATTTAAATGTAAGTTTTTTTTCCTTGAATTTCCCTCCTAAAAGTTTTTTTCCTTAAAATTCCCTCCTAAACTTGGGGTGCGTGTTATACGCCGGTGCGTGTTATACGCCGATAAATACGGTAACTCCCAATTGGAGTTGGTGTACCCCATATGCTGCCGACTAGATTTCACTTGTCCATTCCGTCCGCACAGTGCACACCATCTCTCAATTGGAATATCAGCATGATAAATTGCACATCGTACAAACACATAGATTGGGCAACCATGTCTGCCTCTATGACTGATTGAATAACTATATCTCAGTCTGTGTGACATTAACAATATTGCTGATCACTCAAATTGTGATTGTGTGCAAATATGAAACTTCTAGACCGGGATATAAAGAAATAGCAGTAGTATGGAAAAAACAAAAACCTGGAGAGTGGAAATCACTGTCTCCACTTTCCAGTCCATACCAGTCATTCAATAATTATTAATAAAGCAGTTGAGGTCTACTTCAATATTTAACCATCTGGTCGATAAGCATTTCAACAAAATAATCCAGTGGGATTCCCTCTAAGAGAGATCCCTTACCCTGTTGGCACCTCTCCAAGATGGGTAAATGGTATCTATTCCACAGAACTGTAAAACCAACGTTTTTCCCTAAAATGAAGCGATACACTATGATAACGGAAACCTTTCCTAATATTAGCCAGGTGTTCGGCAATAAGCACTTTTAGCAATCTTTTTGTTCTTCCCACGTTTAATAACCCGCAAGAGCACCACATGAGATAGACAACATGGAAGGAATTGCAGGTGATGAACTCCTTGATGTCAAATGATTCACCATCCCTGTTACAGATTGTAGTTTTGCCCCTATTACTGGTTCTAACAGTTCTACAACAAATGCATTTCCTGCAACAGAAAAAAACCTTTAGGCCTCATGCCCACAGACGTTTTTACAGCCGCGTTTTTTACAGCCTAAAAACGCCTGCCCATTATTGTATAAATTTTTCGACCATATTTTTTTTGAAAAAAAAACAAAAAACGTCGGAGCTCAAAAACGCAATCGCTGCGTTTTTGCAAGCTTTCGCGCGTTTTTTAACGCTTTGCGTTTTTTTATGCCTAACGCTGACGCCGGGGAACGCACTGGTCCTGGGTTTTTTTTACAGCTTAAAAACGTCTATGCTATTTGCAGCTCAAAAACACCTAGGTGGGCATGAAGCTATAGACTAACATAGACAGGCGTTTTTATGCTGTAAAAAACGCTCAAAAACGCGGCTGTAAAAAACGTCCGTGGGCATGAGGCCTTAAATCAAATTGCTGTTGAACTGGAGGATCCAGAATTTTCTTTACTATTTGATCTCCAAAATTTAAGGCTTGTCTGTAAATAAACTTAGGATGATTGGGTATGATTCCCCCCGAATGTCTATCCCTGCACAATATGTGCCAATGTTTCTTATAGATATCTTCTATCTCTTTATACTGACAGAGGTAGTAGATATAAAACCCAGTTGATGTTGATTATTAGGGCCCAAGACTTCAGATTTCTTCTTAAGGCATGATTCTCTTGGGATTTCTGATATGTCCTGAATAATTTTATCCAGAGATTCCTCCATGTACCCTTTCTGCACAAATTTAGTCCTTAACACCTGTGCTTGTTGATGGTAATCAGATATTTCCGTGCAGTTCCTTCAGACTCGTAACATCTGTCCCCTTGGTATATTTTTAATCCATGATGGGTGATGGCCACTTCTGATGGACAAGTAGCTATTCTGGTCCGTCGGTTTAAAGTACACTTTGGTAGTTAATCTATTCATCTCTTTTTCAATAGTCACATCCAGGAAGTTAATGCTCTTGTCACTTATCAGGTAATCCAATTTGATGTTGTTATTCTGATTCAAGTCACTTAGAAATCCCTCGGCAGATTCCACTGTTCCTTCCCAGATAAACAGGAGGTCATCTATAAATCTCCAATAGAATTTCAAATGCGGATATTGTTTACTGAAAACATGCCTGTCCTCCCACTCTGCCATAAACAGGTTGGCTAGGCTGGAAGCAACCTCCCATAGCCACGCCAACCTGCTAAGAGAAGAACTGTCCATTCCACCAGAAGTAATTGTGCGACATGCAGTACTCCAACGCATGTCCCAAAAATCTCTTCTGTGTATGTGGAATATCATCCCTCCTACTGAGTGCCAAATCTAGTGCCAATGCTGCGTCCTCATGTTGGATAATCGTATATAATGAACACACATCAGCTGTTATCGGATATGACTCATTGGTGGTACTTAAATCGATCTCCTCCAGCATCAGCAGTAAATCTGAAGTGTCTTTTAAATACGCTTTGGTGTCTTTCACACTAGGCTGTAGAATTTGTCCAGGTATTCGCCCAGTCTTGCTGTAACTGACCCTATGCCATTGACAATAGGGCGCGCATGGGGAAATATAAGAAACATTGGCACATATTGTGCAGGGATAGACATTTGGGGGCAATCATACCCAATCATCCTGATGATGACTGTTTAGTTGAAACGCGTCGGGTAGACCCATTCACACACATCGCTCTTGCACTTTGTGATATGCCTATGATGTTCTTCCAAATGTGAGTGTTCATTTTTTAATATTTTTTTAATAAATACTACCTTGTATGGTATCACACTATGTGAGTTTTTTTCCCAGTACGCATGCTATGTGGTTACCATATCTCTGGCTCCAACAAGACTACATGTATTTACACTTCCTGGTGTTTACGGGAATTTGCGGTGCTGACTGATATGCGGATTCAGGACCAGCTGGATACATCTTGCTGACTAATTATATAAGCCTGTTTTGATTTGGGTGGTATACACCTCACCAAGTCAACACCACCTGGTAAGCCTCCTCCTTACATCGGTGGTGGTGTCTCTAGCCTTTCACAGAGAGGGTCATATCCATGTGGGACTTTTAATTTCAACCTTGCGGTTTTTTCTACAACTTTGGGACTGTTATTTGTGTGTGGTCACAATAGAGGACTGCTTAGTTCTGATTTATTTGTTACACATATATATTCTTTTCACGGATCACACTCAGTCCCTTGGTGTCACTGAAATTAAGATTTCATATATATGCATGTTTGCAACATTTGATATGATAAAACATCTGACAGACTTGTTGTACTGAAGTAGATTGATGGATCAACTTCAGTACAACCAGCCTGCCCATAGATGGATCAAATCTCGGCTGGTCCCTGCTGAACCAGTCGAGGTTAAGACCATCTATGGCCAGTTTTAAAATGTTTCATATTTTCTTCACAATTGGAGGAAATAGAGAAGGATAAATCAGTAGATTTTGAGGCAATGGTGGGAGAAGGTCATCTAGTGTCCAGGGCAAAAATGCCAAACTGCGCCCCTCCAGGAGGAGTTGGGAGCGGGGGATAGAGAAGCATATGCAGTGCTGATATATGTGTAACTGACTTTAATAAGCGCTACACTTTTTCATATTCACCAGTTTTTGCTTTGTCTCAGCTGTGTTGGCAGCTAATTTTTGTGCTAACTTCCACTGTTACCACTAAATGTGCTGCCAGGTATAGCATTTAAAGGGTTCTATAACACAGCAGCAGAGGTAAGCAGGGGGAGGGGTTACCATTTGGATTGCCAATGTGAGCAAAGATTGGGAGTTAAAGGGGGGGGGGTTGGAGTGCAAGGGTGGGTATGTAGAAGTAAGCAGAGAGGGGGTGGGGTTTGAGGTGCAGGGGTGAGAAGGGAGGTTTTAGGATGCAAAGGTGGGCTGAGAGAGGGTGGATAAGGATGCAGAGATTGGTATTGGAGGTCACCGTAAATACTTCAGTTAGGGCTAATTTACACATGCGGCAGCCCTTGCCGCCTCTCTGATACAAAGCATCACAGCCGTGGCTGCTTTTGCAGCTTAGGAGGTAGTAGGCTGTAATCATTGCACCACATGCCGCATCCACTACACACATTTCAGCACTGCATATGCTTCTCTATCCCCCGCTCCCAACTCCTACTGGAGGGGCGCAGTTTGACATTTTTGCTCTGGACACTAGATGACCTTCTCCCACCATTGCCTCAAAATCTACTGATTTATCCTTCTCTATTTCCTCCAATTGTGAAGAAAATATGAAACATTTTAAAGCTGGCCATAGATGGTCTTAACCTCGACTGGTTCAGCAGGGACCAGCCGAGATTTGATCCATCTATGGGCAGGCTGGTTGTACTGAAGTTGATCCATCAATCTACTTCAGTACAACAAGTCTGTCAGATGTTTTTTCATGCGATCACTGCTGGAGGCCCTAGCCGCTAGCAGTGATCATTGTGTTTTGCTGGCAGGGAAGGCTCCAAGTCAGTAGAACACAATAGCACCGCAGGAGGGTTTCCCCATCAACGCTGCTTGTGTTGTTAGGGGAATCTAGCAAAATTGCATAATCTGTGAGTTACTTTAGGGAAGACTGGAGAGAGACACAAAATAAAAGGTCATGCAAACAGAATAATATCTGTTTATAATGCTGTCCTTATTTCCAGTGCTTTATTGCTGTCCATACATGTATATATATATATATACATACATATATCAAGAAATGTGCTGGAGGAGTATGGAGCTTTAGAGACTGCCAATATAGATTCAATCATCTCTTGTTAAAACTAACAAGATCAATTATCTGGGCATCCCATGTCCCTTTTCCCCATCCAAGTTAAATCCCCTAAAAAAAAAAAAAAAAAAAACAAGCTGAAGGACTGTTCATTGTCTGGCAACATGTGACTGGAAGTGAATGCCTTGCTGAGCAGGGTGACGGGTGGAACTACTATAATCAGCGACACCACGAGGGCATCGCTACACAACACTCTGCACCCACTGGTGAGTCCTTTCCCCCTGGCCTCCCCATGTTTGTGGGAATTTCAGAGACCCGGTTTTGTGGGAATTTCAGAGACCTGGTTCAACAGCTCTCGTGATTGGCTGGCAACCATTCAAGGGTATACCCTTTATCGCAAGGATAGAGAGGGTTAAAAAAGGGGGAGGGGAATGCCTATATATCAAGAATAATGTACAAGTGATTGTGAGAGATGACATCACTAAGGGAGCTAGGGAGGAGGTGGAATCCTTATGGGTAGAGCTCCAAAGGGATGAAGTTAAGGGGAAAATAATACTGAGAGTATGCTCTGGGCCCCCTAACCTGAGGGAGGAGGGAGAGACAGATCTCCTATCACCATTTGGATTAGCAGCAATGATGGGAAGTGTTATCATAATGGGGGATTTTAATTATCTAGACAAAGACTGGGTGGAGGGAACCACGTGTAGCGATACCTTCAACTAAGAAGGCCGCAAGTTTAGTTTGGGCCCTGAAAACAGCTCCGCCAACCCCCAGCAATGTACTCGACCCCCTACTGGCACAGTTAGTATTGGCAGCAATATATATTTTCTTATGCTGTATGAGTAAACCCAGACACCAAGACAATAATAAAAAAAGGTATCAAATTTACTTAAGCTTTTGGTAAGAAAGGTTAACAGTGGTAACAGTTCACAGATAATAAATTGCAGAGCCCTGCAGCAATAACACACTATGCATTTAGAATGAACAGTAAAGGTGCACCGCGTGGGCGACCGTTAACTAGGCGTCCTGTGACGCAGTAACCAAATGAACTAACTAGCTGGCCAGGCCTGGCTCAGATATCTACAACTCAGTCTATAGGGGATGATGGTTTTCTTCACCGGAAAGTCTTTAAAGGTGGTGCACATTAACAGAATACCATTTGTAATCCAATGGGAAGGTAGAGATGAAATAAACACTTTGCTATGTGAACTCTGAGTTCAGCTCTGATAAGGTTCTCCAGTGAGAGTATCAGAAATAACTTGTGGGCCACGGCAGTCTATAGGCACATTAGCAACAACAGTATATGGTCTGGGCATACGCCCTCTCACCCATCCGGACGCGGTCCCAGTCCGGGAACTTCCACCGACTGTGTCACACACACACACAGTGTCTCCAGCGATCGGGTCCCCGATCCAACCAAGGTTGTAGACAAGCGAAGTCAGATGCCACCCAGGCTCGCAGTGGGGTGGAAGGCTCTTTGGTGCTGCGCAAGGCCTCAGGCTTCAGGCCTTGCACTCCGACACATCCGCACAGGAGGATCAGTCACTGAAGTCTCGTGTCCCAAAGAGAGCCGAGCCCAGCCTCGTCTCCTCCTTTTATAACCCCTCCCATCAGTCTCTGGGGTGGAAACATGCCGAAAAGGATTCTGGGCAACATAGTCTCTCTCCTCTGCTTTCACTTCCAGTAAAGTATTTTCTCGACTTCCTCCCGACTCACCTCTCACCTGGAACTTCTTGTCTCTCTGCATTAAAGGGGAACACCCCGCTACACACTCCCCCCACTTAAACTCTTTGGTCCCCAAAGACATCTAACACTTTTAGATCTGCAAAACGTTTAAGCTTCAATGCGGTCGCATAGGATTGACAGAGGAGCCTCCCACCAATCATCATGTGATGGGGAGCTGTCCTGTCCACAGGTCGCTTCAGTGGGGCCGACCTGTCTAACTGTGCCAGGAGGTGAGCTGGGGTTGCCCTCCACCAAATGAACTGCGGAGGGATCCGGATTCTCTGCATTCCTCCTAGCAGTGACCACAGAATCTTCTGAGCTCTTCCCCATTTGTGGGTAAGTCAATTTTCTGGGAGGCCTTATGACTCTGCGAGCCCTTCGTTCCCTTGGGGTTTCTGGCTCTGGCGCCACAGGCTCTTCTTCTGTAACAGGCTCAGGCAACACGGCAGGCTCTGTAACATATGCTTCAGGAGCCGAGGGATACATAGAGTCTCTAGGGTCCGGTTCAGGGTAAACATCACGGGCATCCTCCCAGTAATCAAATGAAGGACTATATGGGATGAATTCAGCGGCTTCTGCATTCAGTTGCGTACCTATAGTGTCTTCAGTAGTTGGAAGATCTATAGCAGAAGTCCCTTGAGTTGGGGAAGGCCACAGCCAGTCAAGCTCTCTCTCTTCATCTCCACTGAGTTCAGAAGCTTCTGTATCTTCAGTCCGAGAGGTCTGGGACCAAGTTTTTGGCCTGGGGATATCCAGAATAGAAACTGGTTCAGGGGAGTCCCCCACTGGAGGTATCCTGACTGCTTCAGCAAGTGGGAGCAGGTGGTTTCGATGCCACGTCTTCAGTGGTCCTACCTTCCCTTCTGGCTTCAACTTGTAGACAGGTAGGCCCGGCAGCTTCCTACAGATGACATAGGGTTCAGATCTCCATCTGTCTGCAAGTTTGTGTTTTCCAGGGACCGCCAGATTGCGTAGCAGTACTCGGTCCCTGGGCTGCAGGTCTTGTATCCGGACCTTCAAGTCGAAGTTTCTTTTGTTTCGGGCTCCCCTTTGATCTGAGGCCGCTTGAGCTTGTTCATAGGCTACTTTCAGGCTGTGTCTGAGCCTGTCCACATATCCTTTGTGGGATGTGGCTGAGGAGTGGTCTAAAGAGGTGCCAAAGGCCAGGTCCACAGGTAACCTTGCTTCTCTCCCAAACATGAGTCAATATGGGGAGTAGCCTGTAGCATCACTGGTGGTGCAGTTGTAAGCGTGTACTATAGCTGCTATGTGTTTGCTTCAATGTTGTTTCTTCTCACTATCCAGAGTTCCCAACATGTTAAGCAGGGTTCGGTTAAACCTCTCCGGCTGAGCATCTCCCTGTGGGTGGTAAGGTGTGGTTCGGGTTTTCTTGATTCCTAACGAATCCAGGAGTTTCCAGATCAGCCGACTCTCAAAGTCCCTTCCTTGATCTGAATGGAGTCGCTGTGGCAGCCCATAATGGACACAATACTTCTCCATGAGTACCTTGGCTACCGTGGAAGCCTTCTGGTCTTTGGTTGGGAAAGCTTGGGCATACCGGGTGAAATGATCGGTTATCACCAGAACATTTCCTAGTCCACTCAGATCGGGTTCGAGGCAGAGGAAATCAATGCATACCAGATCCATTGGGCCTTGACTCTGTAGATGGCACATTGGGGCAGCTTGATGGGGTAAATTCTTCCTCTGGATGCAGCGTGCACACGAATGGCAGTACTCTTCTACTTCTGCCCTCATGCAGAGCCAATAAAACCGACTTCTGACAAGTTGAAAGGTCCTTTCTGCCCCTAAGTGGCCATGATTGTTATGTAGGGCCATCAGAACAGTCTCTCTGTGTTTTTCCGGAAGAAACAATTGCCATTTATCTTCCAGGTCATCAGAGGGGCCCCTTTGGTAGACCACTCCCTGATGCACCTGTAACCTGTCCCACTCTTTCCTCAACAGGCGAGCTTCCTTTGAGGAGTGACGCAGGAGTCTATTTGGATCCTGATTCTCCAGGGCTTCCAAAACCAATCTCCCCATGGGGTCTTCCAATTGGTCGCATCTCAGTTCCTTCTTGGACAGTTTCCGCAGATGGGCTTCCTCCAGTTGGGTTACTCCACAGTATTGTTTGGGGACTCCTACCATGGTAACTCCTATTTCCTCTGCTCTGGAGCCTCCTCTGGCTTGGAATTCAGCTCCTTGACAAAGGGCCCGCACCCCGTCCGGTGCCACTTGGGTCCAATCTTCTATGTCACTGGTGGGGACATGAGATCTCCTGGACAGAGTGTCTGCGTCTCGATTCCCAGCCCCTGGCCTGTACTTTAGGCTGAAGTTGAACCCAGACAGTGCGGCCAGCCGCCTGTGTCCAGTGGCGTCCAGCTTGGCCGTGGTGAAAAGGTAGGTAAGGGGGTTGTTGTCAGTCTTCACAGTGAACTCCGCCCCATACAGGTAGTCTTTGAGCTTGTCTACTACCGCCCACTTAAGGGCCAGGAACTCCAGATTGTGAGTGGGGTAGTTCTTCTCAGAGGGGGTCAGGCTCCTACTCACGTAGGCAACAGGCCGCAGTTGTCCTTCGTGTTCTTGGTAAAGTACTCCTCCCAGACCGTCATGACTAGCATCTACATGTAGTTCATAGGGTTTGGTTGGGTCTGCATAGGCCAAGACTGGGGCAGTGGTTAGGCTCTCCTTCAATGCCTGAAAGGCCTCCTCACACTTCTGGTTCCAATGATCTCTGACTGACTCTCCCGGCTTCCTGGGCCCTGAGTCGTCCTCTTCTCCCTCAGTCTTGAGCAGTTCATTCAATGGTCTAGCAATTCGGGCGAATCCCTCCACAAACCTCCTGTAATAGGAGCAGAACCCCAAGAAGGATCTGAGTTCTGTTACTGTGGTGGGTCTTGGCCAGGAGGTAACTGCCTCCAATTTCTCAGGGTCTGTGGCCACCCCTTCTTCAGACACTATGTGTCCCAGATAGTTCACAGAAGACTGGTAGAACCGACACTTCTCAGGCGAAAGCTTGAGTCCCTCCTCACTGAGTCTTCTCAACACTTTTTCCAGCCTCTCTTCGTGTTCTTCCAGGGTTCTTCCAAAGACAATGACATCGTCCAGGTATACAAGGACTTCAATAAGATTCATGTGTCCTACAGTCTTCTCCATGAGATGTTGGAAGGTAGCAGGAGTCCCAGACAGTCCCTGAGGCATTCGATCAAACTCGAAGAACCCCACTGGGGTTATGAAGGCTGTCTTCTTCTTGTCTTCTGGATGCATAGGGATCTGGTAGTATCCACTCTTGAGATCCATAATGCTGAACCACTTGGCTCCAGACAAACTCTGTAAAGCGTCCTCTATCCTCGGAGTGGTGTACTGGTCAGGGATGGTTCTCCTGTTGAGGGTCCTGTAGTCTATACAGAGCCTCAATGACCCATTCTTCTTCCTGACCACCACTATCGGGGAGGCATAGGGGCTTCTAGACTCCCGGATCACACCAGTCCTCTTGAGTTCTGCGAGTTGTTCCCTTAGATCCTCCAGATCTGCTAGTGGGACCCGCCTGACCCTCTCTCTGAAGGGCTTGTCTTCTTGGAGGCGGATTCGATGGGTGGCACTCCTTGCACACCCCACATCGAACTAATCTTTGGAGAAGATCTTCTCCCATCTGGTCAACTGGGTCTTGGCTCTCTCTTTCCAAGCCCTGGGCAGATTCGGGTTTTCCATGGACAGCTTCTCCCAAACACCTCTTCCTTCACCCGTCCCCTTGACTTCTGACAGGGTGACCGGGGCAGCAGGGCTCACCTGGCCCAGCAGCATCCTGGCTGAAATTTCCATGGGGCCACCTGTAGTGTTCCTAACACTCACCGGAACTCTACAATGGGCCTTCTTCAGGGCCTTCAGCGGAATCACTTCTGGTATCACTTCCAGACCAGAGGACTCTTCCCTTGGGTCGGACTCCAGCATGACAAAGGGTCTAGGTTGCTCCCAAGTAAGCTTCACAGTGGCTCTGAGACAGGTTACTTCACCGGGCTGCAACACTACCCCTTCTCTTCCAAGTCTCCACACCTTCCCTATCCCCTCCCCAGGGGTCTTCTGCTCTAGGACCAGCCGTTGGTAGGTCGTCTTCAGCATGGGGTGGATCTTGGTGACCGCTGGCCCCTTCTCTTTCACTAGAGGGGTTAGGAGTCTTCGGACCAGGTCCGTGTTCGTCCCTATTATAAGGGAACTCTTGTTGGCTCCTGGCAGCCGAGGGCACACAACTGCCAGGGTTTCAAACACTTCGGCCTTCCCAGCCACAGATGGGTCAAAGGTCATCTGGATAGGCAGATAGCCATCATAGGGGAAGCTCTGGGTTCCAATCCCCCATATTTCCAGTTCCTCTATCTTCTGGATGGGCAGATGACTCAAGTGCTTATCGTAGAAATCCCGGTATAATAGGGTCACTTGTGTCCCAGTATCCAAGATGGCTCTGGTGTAGACTCCCTCCACTTGAATGGGCACTATAGGAGATGGGCCTACCAGCTCCTCCGGATATGGCCTGGCAGGGGTCGCCTTCTTCTGGTCCTTTCCCTTTGGACTCTCTCTCGTCCAACTCCCTTTGGACTTTAGTCTTTCTTGGGCCTGGTATGCATCGATTTCTCTCTTTTCAACGGGCGTACAGACCCGCTGAGGGATATTATTGTTTTTCTTAGGTGTGCATCCCCTTTGAGGAATGCTGTGCCTCTTCTGAGGGGTCTTGCCCTCTCTCTTTGGGGTGTACCCCTGCTGAGGGATACTGTACTTCCTCTGAGGAGTTTTGTATTTTCTCTTCCTTAGCTTCTCATTCAATTTGGAGCTTACTGAAGATGATGGGCACCAGGTTGGCTCCTTCACCGGGGCCCTCTGAAGTTTCCCGCCAGCTGTTTGGACTTTTCCTCAACTACCGGGCTTGGGCACACTCGCCTGAGATGTCCCACTCCTCCACATTTGAAGCAGGCTCTCTGTATTGGTTTCATAGAGCGGTTAGTGGTGGGAGTCTCCGGTGCCTTGAGTGGTGAGACTTCTTCTGTCTGGGGTTTCACCAGACGAGTCATCAACATCGTCATCATCTCCAGTATTTCTTTCTGGGTCTGGAAAAGCCTCTCCAGTCCAGTCTGACTTGCGGGGAGGTGGTGAATAGGTGAAGACCATGATCCCTGTTCAGTGCTTGCTGCCAGTACACTGAGTTCCCGAGTGTCTGAAGGGACATCTATCTGCTGTACTTTGGCAGTTGTGGTGCTAGGAGGTTGAAGTTTCCTCTGTTTTTGGTCCCTCTCAATCTCCATCTTATCTGCTTCATTCACTTTCTCAATGAGGACCTCATCCGGAGTTGAGGGGTCTTCCAAATGCTGCTTCAGTTGTAGCTTGATATAGTCACTCCTCAACCCCGTAGTCACAGATCTCCAGAATTTCTTTTGGACTAGCTCGGCTCCAAAATGCTCCCCAGTTCCTTCATCCTTGGATGTGGACAACAGGCGGTCCTTGAGCTCAATGGCCCAGAATAGGAAGTTCTGAGGAGTCTCTCTACTATCCTAGGTCATATTTATCAGTCGATGAAATAACTCGGCGGCATCTTCCTCCTCATAATAGCTTTTCAGTATCCTCTTTAGCTGGTTCAGGGTCAATCCACTCTTCCTCTCTAACATGCCCCTGACACTTGAACCTGGGCTGATGGCATGAATTACAGCCTCTCTAATTTCAGATTCCTGATATCCTTTCTGTAGCCCCAACTCTATTTGGTGTAGGAAGCTGGTGTAGGACAGTTTGTCCTTCTGCCCTCTTTCTCCTATCTGGCCGTCAATGCGGAAATCCTTCCGGATGGTTACTTCCTGCAGGCGGCCCTGAGCTCGTTTCTTCGATACCTTCCCAGGTTTGGGCGTTATCTGACCATCTTTCTGATCCTCAAAAGCAACACGTAACCCATTAATGCGTTCGGCTATCATACTGGAAGTCTCCTGAAACCTCTCTTGTATGTTACGGTACTGTCGTTTCAGATCAACCAGCTGTTGTTCTGCCTGCGATTTAACAGCAGCCCCTGCTTTCCTGACTGGGATGTGTCAGGTGGAACTCACTCTTTTCGGACAATTTTATACTGGCACCGTGGAAGTTTTCAGGGACATCCTGTCCCCACTCTATCAGTGCATAGGTGCAGTTGGTCCTTGGGTCTGGTCTCACTGCGACCACGTAAGCCTTTCTATCCGGGGACAATGTTTGTACCACCTCTTTAATTCGTTTCTCTCCCCAGTCACTCCCTGGAAGTTCAATGGCCACGCTCGCTTCTGAGCGTGTCCCTTCTGCTTCGCACCATTTGACTACGTTGATGGGGTCCATGCTGGTACTTCTGGCGTTCACCTGCTGTATCAGGATCCCGGACGAGAACCCCCACGTGTAGCGATACCTTCAACTAAGAAGGCCGCAAGTTTAGTTTGGGCCCTGAAAACAGCTCCGCCAACCCCCGGCAATGTACTCGACCCCTACTGGCACAGTTAGTATTGGCAGCAATATATATTTTCTTATACTGTATGAGTAAACCCAGACACCAAGACAATAATAAAAAAAGGTATCAAATTTACTTAAGCTTTTGGTAAGAAAGGTTAACAGTGGTAACAGTTCACAGATAATAAATTGCAGAGCCCTGCAGCAATAACACACTATGCATTTAGAATGAACAGTAAAGGTGCGCCGCGTGGGCGACCGTTAACTAGGCGTCCTGTGATGCAGTAACCAAATGAACTAACTAGCTGGCCAGGCCTGGCTCAGATATCTACAACTCAGTCTATAGGGGATGATGGTTTTCTTCACCGGCAAGTCTTTAAAGGTGGTGCACATTAACAGAATACCATTTGTAATCCAATGGGAAGGTAGAGATGAAATAAACACTTTGCTATGTGAACTCTGAGTTCAGCTCTGATAAGGTTCTCCAGTGAGGGTATCAGAAATAACTTGTGGGCCACGGCAGTCTATAGGCACATTAGCAACAACAGTATATGGTCTGGGCATACGCCCTCTCACCCATCCGGACGCGGTCCCAGTCCGGGAACTTCCACCGACTGTGTCACACACACACACAGTGTCTCCAGCGATCGGGTCCCCGATCCAACCAAGGTTGTAGACAAGAGAAGTCAGATGCCACCCAGGCTCGCAGTGGGGTGGAAGGCTCTTTGGTGCTGCGCAAGGCCTCAGGCTTCAGGCCTTGCACTCCGACACATCCGCACAGGAGGATCAGTCACTGAAGTCTCGTGCCCCAAAGAGAGCCGAGCCCAGCCTCGCCTCCTCCTTTTATAACCCCTCCCATCAGTCTCTGGGGTGGAAACATGCCGAAAAGGATTCTGGGCAACGTAGTCTCTCTCCTCTGCTTTCACTTCCAGTAAAGTCTTTTCTCTACTTCCTCCCGACTCACCTCTCACCTGGAACATCTTGTCTCTCTGCATTAAAGGGGAACACCCCGCTAATACACACATTAATTTAAGGTTCGCCAGTTCCTAAATGTCTTGCAGGACAATTTTATGGGTCAGATGGTAGACGCACGAACTAGAAATAAAGCGTTACTGGATCTACTGATTACCAACAATACAGACCTGATCACTGATGTGGAAATACGGGGCAATTTAGGTAACAGCGATCACAGGTCATTTGGCTTCAGTATAAATCACACAAATAGGAAACATAAGGGGAAAACAAAGACACTGAATTTCAAAAGAGCCAACTTCCCTAAACTACGAACCTTACTATAAGGCATGAATTGGGATAAAATCTTTGGAACAAATAACACGGAAGAGAGATGGGTTTTCTTTAAGAGCATATTAAATAAGGGCATTAGCCAATGCATCCCATTGGGTAATAAATTTAAAAGAGCAAGCAAAAGTCCTGGATGGCTTAACTCCATTGTAAATATGCATATAAAAGCAAAAGAGAAGGCCTTCAAAAAATACAAGATTGAGGGATCATCATCAGCATTCAGACATTATAAAGAATGCAACAAGAAATGTAAGGGTGCAATTAGGGTGGCTAAGATGGAACATGAAAGACACATAGCGGAGGAGAGCAAAATAAATTCCAATAAATTCTAAGTATGTAAACAGTAAAAAAGGGAGGATAGACCATATTGGCCCCCTAAAGAATGAAGAAGGACATCTGGTTACAAAGTATGGGGAGATGGCAAAGGTATTGAATTTATTCTTCTCCTCAGTCTTCACGAGGGAATCAGGGCTCTTCAGTAACCAAAACTGCAGTGTATATTCTCATGACACATCACAGGAAGCACCTCCATGGTTAACAGAGGACAGAATAAAAATTAGACTGGGAAACTTAACATTAATAAATCACCGTGACCAGATGGCTTGCACCCGAGGGTACTTAGGGAAATCAGTCAAGTAATTGCCAGACCATTGTTCCCAATTTTTACTGACAGTCTACTGACTGGAATGGTACCAGCTGATTGGAGAAAAGCCAATGTAGCACCAATATTTAAAAAAAAGGGCCCAAAATACATCCCTGTGAATTACAGACCAGTTAGCCTAACATCAATAGTATGTAAGCTCTAAGGGACTATATACAAGATTTTAGTAATGAGAAAGGTATCAATAGCAGTAATCAGCATGGATTCATGAAGAATCGTTCTTGCCAAACCAATCTATTAACCTTCTATGAGGAGGTGAGTTGCCATCTAGATAAAGGAAGGCCTGTAGACGTGGTGTATCTGGATTTTACAAAAGCATTTGACACAGTTCCCCATAAAGGTTTACTGTACAAAATAAAGTCTGTTGGCATTAACCATAGGGTGAGTACATGGATTGAAAACTGGCTACAAGGGTGAGTTCAGAGGGTGGTGATTATTGGGGAGTACTCGGAATGGTCAGGGGTTGAAGTGGGGTCCCCCAGGGTTCTGTGCTGGGACCAATCCTGTTTAATTTGTTCATAAACGACCTGGAGGATGGGGTAAGCAGTGCAATCTCTGTATTTGCGGACAATACTAAGCTAAGAAGAGCAATAACTTCTCCACAGGATGTGGAAACCTTGCAAAAAGATCTAAACAAATTAATGGGGTGGGCAACTACATGGCAAATGAGGTTCAATGTAGAAAAATGTAATGCATTTGGGTGGTAAAAATATAAATGCAATTTATACACTGGGGGGAGAACCTCTGGTGGAATCTAGGATCGAAAATGACCTGGGGGTCCTAGTAGATGATAAGCTCAGCAATGGCATGCAATGCCAAGCTGCTGCTAACAAACCAAAAAGAATATTGGCAAGCATTAAAAAGGGGATTAATTTCAGAGATAAAACAATAATTCTTCTGTTCTACAAGACTCTGATCTGGAGTATGCTGTCCAGTTCTGGGAACCAGTCCTCAGGAAGGATGTACTGGAAATGGAGAGAGTGCAAAGAAGGGCAACAAAGCTAATAAAGGGTCTGGAGGATTAGTTATGAGGAAAGGTTGCGAGCACTGAACTTATTCTCCATGGAGAAGAGACGCTTGAGAGGGGATATGATTTCAATTTACAAATACCATACTGGTGACCCCACAATAGGGATAAAACTTTTTCGCAGAAGGGAGTTTAACAAGACACGTGGTCACTCATTAAAATTAGAAGAAAAGAGGTTTAATCTTAAACTAAGTAGAGGGTTCTTTACTGTAAGAGCGGCAAGGATGTGGAATTCCCTTCCACAGACGGTGGTCTCAGCAGGGGGCATCGATGGTTTCAAGAAACTATTAGAATTGCACCTGAACGACCACAACATACAGGGATATACAAGGTAATACTGACATATAATCACACACATAGGTTGGACTTGATGGACTTGTGTCTTTTTTCAACCTCACCTACTATGTAACTATGTAACTATGTTGCATTAGCACTGCCAAACAAAACAGAGGAGGCATGAAAAAATGCAAATCCCAATAGTGGAATGCTCCCCGGCTTCCCCTATAACACTTCCCCTGTATTCCCCTGTATCTTCTTTCATGACCAGAGAACTTCCCAATTACTGAACAAAATGTCTCTGTCCGGGGGCGTGTCCTGGCCACTGATGAAGATTGCCACTCGGCTGTGAAGCTCCTCTGATACTCAGCTCTCCACGGTGGCTCATAGCACTCCAGCAACTTGCAACTGCCCCACAAGGGAGCTTACTCCACAGGGACATAATCGGGTTGTGTCCCGAATTAAAAATAAAACACTGGGACTGCGCCGCCTCACAGACTTTTTCATGCTATTATCCGATAAAAGAGTTCTGTGCACATTCCAGGACCTCCACTCACAATATCATATCTCCAACAGTGAATTCTACAAATACCTCCGGATACGCCATCCCCTACAAACAATTACATGGCCAGACAACACCCTCATTGCTTATATAACACAATATATTTATACCTGTTAGTGGATCTTGTCAGGCAAACCATGAGGGGTTAATTAACACCTGTGTTTGCTGATGAAAGCTAGCAAAAGTCCAGGCAAAGCAAGGAGATCTAATGAAAGGGAAGGGAACATAATGTACCATCAATCCCAAGATGTAAACAGCAAGTGTAACCTGCTATACATCAAATCCAGAGGGGGTGGTATCTGACCTGATCAAGGTTGGTATCCGGCATGATATTTACAAGATGCTCAATTTTGCACAAAACCATACGGTCATGGACAAAGCGCATGCGCACGAAACATGTAAGTCACGGCAACAAAACAGTGGACGCTTACACAACTGATTCAGGACACCTTTCCCCTTCATCTCTGGCACACTCTGGGGTCTGACATACGAGGGGGCAGACCTAATGGGGAACTTCCTTCACTGTGTAATACATGAATAGACCCGCCCCTTCTAAAGTTCCCCATCAGGTCCGCTCAGCCAATGACTAGGTGTAAGGCTAAGCGGACCAGATGCGGAACATGAGAAGGGGCGGGTCTATTCATGTATTACACAGTGAAGGAAGTTCCCCATCAGGTCCGCCCCCTCGTATGTCAGACCCCCACCTACGTCATTGTCCTGAGCGGACCTGATGGGGAACAGTCACACTCAAGGGCTGTTACACTTCCCTCTATCACTTCCCTCTATCAACCTGGGATTCTACAGCCATCCACTGGGAGTTGTGATAGTTCCCTTCACCGGACAGCTACATGCCGTCGGACTGATGTTAACTCCTCCTCATCTGGATTCAGCAGTGGTATCATTGTACACATTTTTATACCAGTATCATACTTAGCTACATGTTTTTATGACTGCTTTTGCTACCGTTTGGTATTACTCGCACCATTTTTAAAGTTTATGTAGCTGCATCGATTTTATCTCCAGTGCAATATTTATTTCGTTACCTACTTGAAGACTATAAAAGTTTTAATGCTATTCCCATCGAGCGCTGCCTTTGTGTGTTTTTTGTATCCTGCTAATCATTTTTCCAGTGGTTGGTACAGTAGCTGCACTGGGAATCAGCCTGCAAGGAGATCAGCTAAAAGTAGTTGGATCTGTATGTGCGTTATAATTAATCAAAATGAGTTGATTAATTGATTAAAAAAAATCGATTAATCGAACATGAAAATTTTAATCAGTAACAGCCCTAGAATATTTCACTTTTATTGTTTCACTTAAAGCATTATTAAAATCACTGCTCCCAAAAAAACGGACGTTTTTAAAACTTTTTTTGCATTGATACATGTTCCCTGGGGCAGGACCCGGGTCCCCATACACTTTTTATGACAATAACTTGCATATAAGCCTTTATAATTAGCACTTTAGATTTCTCCTATAGACTTTTAGAATTTGCCGCGAACACCCCAAATTGTTCGCTGTTCTGCGAACGGGCGAATGGGCAATGTTCGAGTCGAACATGAGTTTAACTCGTACTCGAAGCTCATCCCTACTCCCGACAAGCCTCCCGTATGATTGTTTCTCCCTTATCCACTCTGAGGTCACTAGTAACGTTCACTACCATTTATTTTAAACTTTGACTGTTCAACCATTTTTTTTACTTTATGGAATAAATAGCATTGTTTATGCATACAGTACTACGTTTGAATTTATTTGATTATTCTTTCAGAGTGCTGCATTTTGTGTTTTTTTTTCTTTTTTTACAAAACCATATTAAACTACCCTCAATGACCAAATGGGAAAAAACTTCTCAGCAGATGTTACAACATGGAACTATGCTGCGAAAGCACCACTTAAATTCTCTAGATCTCTTACTCACTGGGAAACGGCACAGAAAGTCCTACATATTGGTATCAGACACTGGCAAAACTTGCTCGATTCTCTACACTCTGCCACCTGCTGGAGAGGGATGTAGAGAGCCATGATCTACCATCCACATCTGGTGGGCATGTCCAATAATCGTCCCTTTTTGAAATTAAGGTACAATCCCTCATTGGGAAAACTACTGGAACCCGCAAAATGCTTGCCCCTCAACAAGTATTATTGGGACTAGACCTAGACATGTGGCCCTCTCCATACCACTCAATCCTCACGCATATTTTCATTGCAGCTAGGCTTTTGATAGCATGAAACTAGAACAGCAATCTCCCTCCTTCCAGTCAACAACTACACTCCGCGCTCAATCAGCCCCTCCATCTGGACTGTGTTGCGCAGGACTATCTGGACATTCTGCAGAATGTGTTTGGAGGAACAGAAAAGATCACTGAGCTTACCTACCAACTAGAGCACTGCTACCAGAAGGCAGGGGAGAAGCTATCAGAGTTTATGATGCGCCTAGATAAAATACTGCACAAGATGATCTTAAAGAAGGGTATTGACCCGAAGAAGGTGGATGAGGCCCGGGTCCAGCAGGTCATGAGAGGATCTCAACCCCTGGATCCCATCGCACTGGCGCTACGCACAAGGCAAGACGGGAAGAGCCTGGAGTACCTCAACTTGATCCGAGTAGTCAGAGAGGAAGAAGCTATGCTGGAGGAGAAGAAAAGGAGCCAACCAGTTGAGCTGGTGCAGCCCCCTCCAGTGATGGTCAGGGCCGCCACGACCTTAGAAAGAGACGCAGAGGTGGATACCTTAAAGTCACAGATGTCTCAAGTGTTGGGAATGTTGACCTCCCTGATGGAAAAGGAGTCAAGGGCACCTGAGAGGAACAGCCCAAGGAAGGAGTTGTTTCGAAATACTTCAGCACCCGCATCCCTGGAAGATAGGGGGGATATGATCTGTTTCAACTGTGGAGGAGTTGGTCATGCAGCCAGAGTGTGTTCCAGTCACAAAAAGAGGAAGATGAACAACCGCAAGCCGCCGGAAAACTTCAGCGGGCCCCGGTGAAGGAGTCAACCGGGTGCCCATCATTCTTACGGAACTCCATACTGAATGCGGAAGCAACAGAGTTTATCCCTTCCTGTCCTTGGTTGGATGCTTGGGAAAGTACCAGTGAACCATCTGAAAAGGAAGATCCAAGAGAAGCCATGTACCTTCCTGCTCCGGAACTGGATGTCCCGAGGAAAGGGGAAGTCCTGAGTTAGCAACAGAAGAAGAGTCTGCTCCAACAGAAAGCCCAAGAGGACAGAGGAAGCGGAGGGCAATAAAACCTCCCAGGAGACTAACTTACCCACAGATGGGTGAAAGTGCGGAAGATACTGTAGTCACTGCTAGAAGGAATATGGAAGACCATGACCCTCCCGCTGTTCATTTGGTGGGAGGCAGCCCCAGTTCACTCTCTGGCACAGTTAGACAGGATACTAATATTAGTGTGTCCTGTGGGCAGGGGAGTTCACTACCTCGTTTTTGGTGGGAATTTCCTCTGCCGACATCATATGAAGGATTGATGGATGTTATGAGATCTGTGGTTGGAGATTATGTTATCTTTGGGGACCAAAGAGTTCAAGTGGGGGGAGTGTGTAGCGGGGTCTCCTTTAAGGCTCCGGGACTACAGTACCCAGAGCCCCATTCGGCCTCAGGGTGGAGGTTCCGCCGCAGAGACTCATGGGAGAGGTTACTTAAGAGAGGGGCGGGGAGAAGCTCGCTCTCTTGGGACAACGCGCGTCAAGCATCAAGTCATCCTGCGCGGATCTGCTGTGGGGTAAGGCCTAAAGCCTAAGGCCTTACCCGAAGTCCGAAGAGCCTTTCACCGTCCTGCGGAACCTGGGTGGATCCTGGATCGTCAGTGTAGGACTCCAGTTGGATCGGGGACCCGATCGGTTGCAGACGCTGTTTGCGACGGACACACGCGGTGGAAGACCCAGGCTGGGATCGCGCCTGGAGCGGTGAGCGGGCACCTGCCCATATCCATAGACTGAGTTATATTCAGGCCTGTAGACTGCCTAGGCCCACTGTTCGCTCACCAGTGTTCTTTGGGGGTCCGGTAGTTGGGACATAGTTGAAGTGCCTACCCCCCCTTGTTTGCATACTGTTGTTACAAGTGACCACCCTTTTTGGATTACAATTGGTTCATTTCTGCAAGTGCACCAACGAAAGTTGGCCGGTGAAGAAAATATTACTCCCGCAGGGAAAGGGGACTATTTCATACACTGTCAGGCCTGACATAGGTGGGGAAAGTTATAAAGTTTGTGTTGCTGTGTCTTAGGGCGCGCACGCCATAATAGCTCCGCGTGGTGGATACTGCGCGGCGCCATTTTATAGTGCTGCCTCTGTAGCATTGGTTGGTACAGGGTTTCTGCAGACCCATGTAAGTGTTGCATGTCATGTTTTTATGCCACCATTTTATAGTAAAGCTATTACTTATTCATATTCCTGCCTCAGAGTGTTGTTTGTCTATTTAGGAACTGTTAAGTATCATACACCTGAGAATGATAGGAAGTTATCCCTAGACTAACTGTGCCAGAGTGGGTCGAGTCAGATTGCCGGGGGTTGGCGGTGCTGTATACAGGGCCCGAGAAAACAAACCAGCGGCTCTCTTAACTGGGGGTAGCGCTACAGATATATGAATTTATATAAATATATATACAGCTCACAACGGATTGAAATATTACCACACTGAGCAGCAATCTGAAATTAACTAGCTAAAAACAAAAGTGGTTGATATCAAGGATCGTTCCCAGGGCGGAATATCCAGTTCTTGGAAATCCCAGAAACAATGACTCAAGTTGATCTGCAGCCAAGCTTTGTGTTAGTTTCTCAAAGCTCTAGGCCAGGGACTATGGGTTCAATAATGACAGAGCCCATCGCCTGCCAAAACCCACATTTCTCTCAGAGTATACCCACAGGGATGTACTAACAAAGCACTTGTTAGCTGATGCAATTCTACCATATTAAGAAGGAAATTATGACTGCCTCCAGGATGAATAAAATATTATGGCATATCTATATTTGCAGATTTTTCCCAATTCATGCAAGTCAGGAAAAAACTTATGCCAACCACAAAACCGTTAAGGATTCATAAAGTCCTGCATAAATGGGGATGACTACCATCATTCAATTATGTGAAGGCAAAAATACAGTTGTACGTGTAACCCCATTCCACAATGCTGGCAGAAGAGGAGCAGCTGCATGAACTTGGATGTCAGTTTCATTGTGTCTGCTGCTGTCCCTGATCATGCTTACAGAGGGGATCTACTAGTTGGCAATTACTTCTTTAGAGAGGATTCTCCATCTGATCAAGGAACAGAAACTATTCACAGGCACCCCAGCTGCAAAGACAATGCCATAGCTAATAGTTACTGCGTGGAATGCATGCAAAGACTTAGTGAGACTTTTGTGGCTGCCCATCAGCGAGTCAAGTACACCAAAGATCATATTTTCAAAGTCAAAGCTGTGGTTAATTGTTCGGTGTGTAAGAACCAGAGCTGATAGAGGGACAGGCACAGCTGTGAAGAGGAGATTGTCATTATAGAGCTGTGGGCAGCCTGTTTTAAGCCCACCACGACCTAGGAGGAATACACAGAAGATGAGGATGTGGGCTGCTGGGAATGCTGGCAGGAATGGTGGATAGTTCTATACAGTCCAAGCCAAGAGAGGAATGTGGGGAAGAAATTCTGAGAGTCTGGCTGTGCATCTGCTTGCTTGCAGGTGGCTTACCACCACATCTGGGATGGAAAGAGGCACAGCAGCGGACATTTAGTAAGTACCAAAGAACCCACTGACACTGACTGAGCCCGCTGTCTGATTGTTGTGGAGAACTCTGTAGATGCTGACTTTATTGAGCCACCAATGGGGAACAGAGAGAGATCATTATCTGTTGCTGCAGGAATCAGTAAGAGGTCACTGGCCAACACCCCTACTACATCTTCTTAGAGAAGATCTGTGTTGCCCACTTGGGTCACAGTGAAGGCAACTTTGCCTGTGTTCAGAGTAACTTTATCCTCTATCTAAAATATATGGAACATTTTGATAAAAAATTGCACTACAAGTCTGCCCTAGTCCTGAAGAAGCTGCATTGCTGCAAAATGTGTGGACTTTTGAAGGGCACATATCTCATGATCAATTGTATTTTTTTAAATATTTATGATTCAATATGCATATTTTATGTATGATTTGATACATTGATACGTGACACAATTGTTTTTAAGACTTTATTTATATAAATAAACTAAAACAAAACTAAATGTTTTATCCTATTGAATTAAGGGTCTGTAAATGACTTATTTATTTGACGTTTTATTTGTCCTGAGGCACACTTCAACGTTCCCTTACTTATGGTGTAGGTTTGTTACCTTTTGGATTTTTCCCGGGATGGTGCCCTGGGACAAATAACAGATATACAAATATGGGATTCCATGACACTTATATATACTATATGTAAGGATGTGTCCCTTAACTAGTTACGGACCGCCCGCCCGCCGCAGTTGTTGCGGTAAGTTGGCCACCCTGGACGTCGGGCACGTACACAGCGATTTGTTTATGAGTGGGGGAGCCAACCAGCGGGGGCGATGGATTCGATGTCCGTCAGCCAACCCCCATTGCTCCAGAGACAGGCAGAATGGGGATCTGTCAATGTAAACAAACAGTTCCCCGTTCTGTCAGGGGAGGAAAGAGAGATGGTCTGTTTCTAGTGACTAGGAACAACGATCCCTCTCTTCCTCTAGTCAGCCCAGCCCCCATACAGCTAGTAACACCTCTCAGGGAACACACTTAACCCCTTGATCGTCCCCTAGTGTTAACCCCTTCCCTGCTAGTGACATTTATACAGTAATCAGTGGCTATTTTTAGCTCTGATGGCTGTATAGATGTCAATGGTCCCAAAAAGTGTCAAAAGTGTCCGACCTGTCCGTCGCAGTGTTGCAGTCCCGCTAAAAATTGCAGATCACTGTTATAACTAGTAAAAAAAAAAAAAAATTTAAATGCCATAAATATATCCCCTACTTTGTAGATGCTATAACTCAATCAATAAATCAATATATGCTTATTGCGATTTTTTACCAAAAATATGTAGAAGAATATATATTGGCCTAAACCGATGAAGAAATTTGGTTTGTTTTTTTTAAAAAAAGGGATATTTATTATAGCAAAAAGTAAAAAATATATATTTCTTTTCAAAATTGTCGCTCTTTTTTTGTTTATAGCGCCAAAAAAAAAGCAGAGGTGATCAAATACCACCAACAGAAATCTCTATTTGTGGGAAAAAAAGGACATCAATTTTGTTTGAGTACAACATCGCAAGACCGCGCAATAGTCAGGTAATTAAGGGGGCAAATCTTTTGGTCCTTAAGTGGTTAACCACTTAAGCCCCGGACCATTTTGGCTGGTTAAAGACCAGGCCATTTTTTGCGATTCGGCACTGCGTCGCTTTAACTGACAATTGCGCAGTCGTGCGACGTTGTTCCCAAACAAAGTTTACGTCCTTTTTTTTCCTACAAATAGAGCTTTCTTTTGGTGGTATTTTATCACCTCTGTAGTTTTAATTTTTTGCGCTATAAATAAAAATAGAGCGACAATTTTGAAAAAAATTACATATTTTTTACTTTTTGCTATAATAAATATCCCCAAAAAATATATTAAAAAAAAACATTTATTTTCCTCAGTTTAGGCCGATACGTATTCTTCTACATATTTTTGGTAAAAAAAATTGGCAATAAGCTTTTATTGATTGGTTTGCGCAAAAGTTATAGCGTCTACAAAATAGGCGGTAGTTTTATGGCATTTTTATTAATATTTTTTTTTACTAGTAATGGCGGTGATCAGCGATTTTTATCATGACTGCGACATTATGGCAGACACATCAGACACTTTTGACACATTTTTGGGATCATTGTCATTTTTACAGCGATCAGTGCTATAAATATGCACTGATTACTGTGAAAATGACACTGGCAGTGAAGGGTTTAACCTATAGGTGGCGCTGTAGGGGTTAAGTGTGACCTAATGAGTGATTCTTACTGTAAGGGGGCATGGCTTGGCGTGTGACATCACTGATCGTTGTTCCCTATGACAGGGAACAGACGATCACTGACATGCCACTAGGAAGAACGGGGAAAGGTTTGTTTACACTTACCCCTCCCCGTTCTTCAGCTCTGTGACCCGATCGCGGGACACCGGCAGCGATCGGGTCATGGAGCTTCGGGCCGGGTCGCAAGCGCTGCCGGCGGTGCGCGCGCGACCCATGGACAGGTTCTTAAAGAGAACGTACCTGTACGCCCTTGTGCCTGTCCATGCCATTCTGTCTACGTACATCGTCGTGCGGCGGTCCTTAAGTGGTTAAACATTGGCTTCAGTTTGTCCTTTGCTATAACATAAAAGGGTTGTAAAGTTTTTCGTTTTTTTTAAATAAGAAACATGTTATACTTACCCTCTCTGTGCAAGGGTTTTGCACAGAGCGGCCCCAATCCTCCTCTTCTGGGGTCCCTCAGTGGCGCTCCTGGCTCCTCCTCTTCATGAGTGCCCCCACGGAGAGCCACTTTCCATAGGGGCACTCGTGTGGGCACGCTCCTGAGTCCTGCTGCTGCGTCCATTGACACAGACAGCAGGATTTGGCCCTGGCTCATGTGTCACTGGATTTGATTAACAGCAGCGGGAGCCAATGGCTCCTACTGCTATCCATCTATCCAATAAGGACCCGAGCCAGCGGCTGGAGCTTCTGTGCTCGTCCCCATCGCTGGAACGATCAGGTTCAGGTAAGTAAAAGGGGGGCTCTGGGGGGCTGCTGCACTAGAATGCATTGAGGTTAAAAACCTTAAGGGTTTACAACTCCCTTAACTAAAGATAATCGTAGATAGTTTGGCAATTCGCCCAGAAAATGTTTACAGAATGTAATCATAAATACTGATAAATATGTCTGGGACATAATTTGAACTAGCTTTCGGATTGTACAATAATACACAAATATGTACTTTAACCACTTCAGCCTCAGAAGGTTTTACCCCCTTCATGACCAGGCCATTTTTTGCGATACTGCAATGCCTTACTTTAACTGACAATTCCGCGGTCGTGCAATGCTGTACCCAAACAAAATTGATGTCCTTTTTTTCCCACAATTAGAGCTTTCTTTTGGTGGTATTTGATCACCTCTGCAGTTTTTATTTTTTGCGCTATAAACGAAAAAGAATGACAATTTGGAAAAAAAACTATATTTTTTACTTTCTGCTGTGAAACATAAAAAGATGTAAAAAAATGAATTTCTTCATCAATTTAGGCAAATATGTATTCTGCTACATATTTTTGGTAAACAAAATCAAAATAAGCATATATTGATTGGTTTGCGCAAAATTAATTGTTTTTATTTTTTTTACTAGTAAAGGCAGCGATTAGAGATTTTTAGCGGGACTGCGACATTGCGGCAGACAAATCGGACACCTAATTGACACTTTTGACACTTTTTTGGGAGCCAGTGACATTATTACAGTGATCATTGCTAAAAATATGCACTGTTTCTGTACTAATGACATTGACAGGGAAGGGGTTAACACCAGGGGCAATCAAACGGTTAAGTGAGTCCCTAGGGGATGCTTTCTTACTGTGTTGGGGATGGACTCACTGTATGAACATTTGTGTTCCTTCTTAGCAGGAAAACAAGATCTCTCTGTTCATACCTGACTGGATGGCGATCTGCCTTGTTTACATTGGCAGTCTGCAGCCCTGTATCTCTGTGGAGCAGTCGTGGGTGGCCAATGGACATTGCATCCGCTGGACACACTGATTGGCTCCCCCTCTGGGAGCGTGCCCCCACTGACTATTGCATGAAATGATGTACAGGTACTTCCTTTCGTGCAGTGCGCCAACCTGCCACAGTATATGTAATGCGGCCGGTCGGCAAGTGGTTAAGAAGATGTGTATTACTACTAACAGGTGTTATTAAAGCCTGGTACACACGATCGGATTTTCCGCGGACAAAGTGTAGAACTTTTGTCCGAAAGGCATTGGCCGTAAACTTGTCTTGCATAAAAACGGCAAAGAATTGTCATCCAACAAACACAAAACTACGTGTTTTTTCAGATCTTTAGCGCCACCCTTTGGGCAACTTCTGCTAATGTTGTCTTATAGTTGGCATTGCTTCTAAACATGCGTGTTTGTACTTTGGATTTTGTGAAGACACATTTGTTGTCAGAAAATTTTAAAGCATGCTATCCAACATTTGTTGTCGGAAATTCCGACAACAATTGTTCGATAGAGCATACAAATGGTCGGATTATCCGACAACATCCTGCCATCACACAATTCCCGTCGGAAAATCCAATCGTGTGTACGAGGCTTAAGAGTGACAAACATATGTCCATAAACAATTCAGGTTGAAGTATCCTTTCACTATATGAATCAGAAATCCACAGATGCCATCTGATTTCAGTGCATTGGCCCAGTAATCTGTAAATCCCATTCTGAGTGAACCAATTTGCTCATTTCTACTGGTACGTCAACTTGTGTCTATGTGCTTTGGCTGTTACCTGCTTTCTAGACAAGATAAATGTAAATGCGTGTTAATGGAACAGCAATATACAGTATAGACATGCACAACTATATTGCAAACAAAAGCTTTACTTGATTAATCATTCAGGAAGTATTTTTACAATTGATAAGGCAACCAAAACGAATATGCTCTAATAATCAAGGATCATGTTACCTTTATATGGATATCAGGTTGTGATTACAGAAATGTGCCAAGAAAAATGTGACAGCTGTCATAAATCAGCAAGGCTACCCTTGACTTCAGGGTTATTTTATACAATATATAGCAACATTAAAAAAAATCTCTCAAATAGGACACAAATGGCCAAAAAAACTGACAGGTGTTTTAATCATTCTCTATTCCAAACAAAAGTTTTGATTTTCAATATACTTTAACAACAATATGATATTGACTGACACTTTTTTATATACAGAATTATAACTACAGAATTTTAGCTTTAAATGACTATACTAGTAAATTACATTTGCTTTGTTTGCTCTACATCATAAAGTTAATGTTTTCACTTTATTCACAGTATGCTTGATACAGTATTTACACAGGAACATGTGTACTATTGTCAAGTGAATCAAGCTATTCACTTTTGTCTAATTCAGTAGATAATCATTTTCTTTTTTCTGCTTCTATTGTGATTAAGTTCATTACTAACATAGTCAACATAAATTGTTTCTACTGTAGTGTGCTTATTGTTTTAAGATTTATGTGAAAATTAGCAGTACATGGTGATTAGGTTCTTAGATCAGCTAAAGAACAGAAATATTCTTCCCTTGCCATCTTTTAATGCATTTTTAATCACCAACTAAATAACAAAGAAGTGTATTTTAAAATAATTAAGATTGCTTACTGAATCTCCATAGGATGTCAACAACAAAGGGGTTAATGATCCATCACACCATAATTGAAATAATCAGAGATGTCTTTCTACCACCCAAAGCAATTTTCTTTATCTAAAATGCATCTGTGCCAAAACAACACAGCATTTCTCATCCTGCATAAAAATGATCAAAGAAAAGAGCCCATAATCTTAGGACAATAGCTCATATTCAGCTGAAATGTTATATGCAAATATGGCTGAATAGATCATGCAAATACTCAAGATAGCTTATCATTCCAAAAAGCTGAGTACCTTAACACCAACTTTTCTTTCGAAAGCATTAAATGAGTTTCATTAAAATGTGTGCTACCTGATAATATCTGGAAATTAATACTCATTGTGAAGTTTTACCATGGTGCTATAAAAGGTTAATGAGTCTATTTAAAACGTATTATGATAGCTAATTTAGATAGTGAAAAACAAAGAAATTTAAGAAAATGTGTATTTTACAAGAGGAACAGATGAAAATAAGTACCTTGAGTGTACCTGCTAAGGTTATTCTGTAGACAATTGCTTGCTCAGTAACATTAAGAAAATAATGAAAACCTTTCTTGGCAACCTTTTTAGTAGCACATTTGCTAATGTAATAAATCTAGCAGCTTGATGACATGGAGACAGCAACTTCTGAAGGTAGTAGCGGTGCCACACTGATGCACATTATGGATGATGAAGTCTATTTAATTGTTTTGAGTTTACTCATGGCATTGGTGGCAAAAAAATAATAATTGAGGAATGTGTTTTGTGCTGGCAGTTTTATAATAGAAGTAAAAAGACAAAGTTTTGCCATCATTTATGGGATCCAAATAGACATTGTCATCAACATTAAAGCCCACATCTGATCTGCCTTGATGAGGCTGTCTGCCTACCCTCCAAATGTAACAATTTATTAAATACTTTGTCCAGATCCTACTTTGAGTCTTTTAAGCACTGCAACATTTTCTAAGACCCCATGCACACTTGTACGACTTTGTAATACGACTTTGGACATCATAGTTGCATGACAAGTTGTATGTATTGCAAGTATCCTCAGCAAGTAAAGATAGCTTCCGTGAACTTGAGATGCAGAGAGAAATCAAAAGAAAAAAACAGCGAAGTTAGTTAGCAAGTAAAGGTTCAGCAGCATTACGGTACCCTAAAACTGCACTAGTGTGTGATAGCGTTCAAAACATTCACCAATGCAAAGACCAGGATTGGCAGGACAGCGTGGACAATAATAACGGGTGTTACGCCTATATCCGTGCTTTCTACAGACACAACATTTTCTTTGGGGGGCTCGTTGGGTAGGGGTACTCTGGAGGACATGTGGAAAATGCCTCTCATGCAGCCGGCTTACTGCATTTTGTTGGGAATGGTGAGGTGCAGCACCGCCTGGATACAGGTGGTCTGTGATGATCTCATCCTGGAATTGAAGGAAGGATCCAGTCCATCCTATAGCTCTGTATAGAACATGAGCGTTCAGCAAAGCCAATTGAAATAAGTATACAGACACTTTTTTGTACCAGCATCTGGCCTTACGGGCAACTAGGTACGGCTCCAACAACTGGTCATTGAGGTCCACCTCTCCCATATTTTGGTTATATTTGTGGACACAGAGGGGTTTCTCCACAACACCAGTCGCCGTATGAATTTGGACAGTCGTGTCTGCGTGAAGGGAGGTAAGAACGAAAACATTCTTATTATCCCTCCACTTCACAGGGAGCTAATTATTACACTTCAAGCAGGCTCTCTCCCCCAGCCTAAGACAGGAATCTACAAGCCCCTGGGGTAAGCCCCGGCGATTAGGTTGCACAGTGCCACATGCGCCAATCTGATGATTAAACAAGTGACTAAAAAGTGGCACGCTCGTGTAATAATTGTCCACATACAAGTGGTACCCCTTTCTGAATAAGGGTGACACCAAGTTCCACAGTATCTTGCCAGCGCTCCCTATGTAATCTGGGCAGTTCTCCGGCTCTACGTGACTATCTTTTCCCTCATAAACCATAAAGCTCCATGTATAACCTGTTGCCCTGTCACAGAACTTATAGAGCTTGACCTTGTATCTGGCACGCTTGCTGTGAAGGTACTGTTTGAAAGACAAGCGGCCAGACAATTTAATCAGGGTCTCATCAATGCAGACAACTTGATGGGGAGTAAACAAGGCTGCAAAACGTTCATTGAAGTGGTTTATGAGGGGCAAAATTTGGAGAGCTGATCGTATTCAGGGTCTCCACGAGGACGACAAAGTTCATTGTCGTTGAAGTGCATGAACCGCAAGATCTGCTCGTATCGTGCCCTGGCCATGGAGGCAGAGAACACGGTCATATGGTGAATTGGGCGTTTGGACCAATACGTCCACAACTTCATCAATTTATGTATGCCCATGAGAAGGAATAGGCCCAGAAAGGTCTTAAATTCGGAAACCGTAATTGGTTTCCAATCTCTGGCAAGGGAGAGCAACTGGGGATTAGCGGCGATGAATTGATCAGCATGCAAATTACTTTGGTCCACAATAGATCTATAGAGATGTTCCATGAAAAACAGCGAATAAAAATCAAGTGGCATAAAATCAGCTGTTTCCACCTGAATTCCGGGTTGGCCAGTGAATGAGGGAAGTACGGGTTCTGCAGAAGTGGTGGGCACCCAATCAGGATTGGCGAAATCTGCAGGAAGGACACTATGGGCAAAACGGACCTGTCTTTGTGACACTACTTGTGCTTGCCACCTCACCCACCAGCTTGAACTGCACTTATGGGACTCGCCACGTCAACAAGTGTTACTGCAGTGTTGGATGTACGACCAGGGTGTACTAGGCCCGGCCGCTGGTGCTTGCCAGTTCACCAGAAGGATGAGCGGCACTAGTACTTCTCTGCTCCATACGAGAGCCCTGCGGTTCTTGCACCTCAACAACAGTAGAAGAATGGGGTCGGGTACGCCTGACCTTAGCAGGGACCTCACCTTCGTCGTCAGTGCTATCTGTCATGGAGCCACTGTCGTCTACGGGATCGTATTCTGAGCCTGCATCTGACAGATGCGTGACCTCCTCTTCACTATCTGTCATGCTCAGAAACTCGTAGGCCTCTTTACTATTGTACCTTCGATTTGCCATTTTGGGCTCTAAATTTAGTGGTACACTAGTAAGATTCACAGGTAAAAAAGCACCTGACTGTCAGCAACTGTATAAACATTGCGAAGGACTAGCATCAAATGTAGAGCTTGAAGGACACCGCCACTCGCTGGTTCTTCTTTTTAAGGGCTTTGTTTGCCCATTTTTATTAAAAGAAGTCAAAACAAAATGAAAGGTTTCCCTCGCAGGGGTTTCAGTACTCCTTTTCAACAACAAAATGACATTCAGCCTCCTGGCTTATACATATAGCAGTGCTGCTCAGGCCTTCTGCTTCAGGCTCTTGTCTGTCTCCTATAGACTATTCCATCTGCAACACCATTCATTTGGATAGCAGCCCCTTGCTGCTCTGACCCTCAGACCTGGGTCTCTGGCTTCCACTGTGCACGCAAGCACTCTCTGACTTCTCCAGTGCACACTTGCACTCTATGGCTTCCCCAGTGCACACCTGCACTCGTCGGGAGGGTGGGGCCCAGAATGCTGGTCCTGATTCTACTATCAGGCCCACACACACCTGAACAATCAGTGTGCAGTTGAGTCTCAAAACCCGGATCCAGGACTGGGGATTTCATCCCACCCGGATCTCTAAGAAATCCCCAAGCTCCGGGTCCCAAAGTGGATTTTAGTAAATCATGAGGAAACTGAAAAGCCAGTTTCCTCCCAAACAAGCAAATACCCTGGAGCCCCTCAACCTGCCTGGTTGAGAATCCTGTATTCATACACTGGTGGGGTACCACACTACCACATACCCTCCCCCCTTGTTTCGATCCGGAGGGAGGAACACCAGCACCCATCATTATGGTTGGGACACCTCTGTGCTGGCTGTCAGCCACGTAGGCCCAACCTTTTTTCCGGGTGCGCTTCCAGGTATGTCCCACCCTGGATCTTAACAAGGTCCTATATTTCCCTATACTCAGCCTTCTCCCTCTTCTTTTGGGGTTCCATAAGCACTGCCTCTCCTGAAATTTTAACAGGGCACCCCTGGTCTTTCTACCAACCCTTCTGCCTCCACGCTTCAGGTTCCCAGGTTTCCCAATACCTTTGGACACACTGTCATGTACCTTTAACAAACTATTTGGTTCATCATTGACAGACATATTTAAACCAACATTACACCTCTCAACGTTGCACAGATCACCAATGCCTTTTTTTTCAGCATTTGCTAGGGCAGCGTCTGCAGAGGGCACACATAATGGAGGGCCGCCATTACCCACGGGAACCTCACAGGACGTCACCTCCCCTGGGTTCACCCACTCTGCAGGCAGCTGTCCTACCACTTGACCTGTTCTGATGCCATCTGTATTTTTATCCACCTGAACAGACAAGCTCTTTTCTGATCCACTTACCATTTTTACCGCACTTCTTATCCGTTTCCCTGTCTCGGGGACCTTATTAGGTTTGTTGAATACTTTTGTTAGAAACCATACCCTTGGCTCCAGACCTGAGGAGGGACCACACATAGGCGAGAGATTAAATTCCGCAGGACTAAAGCCAAGTTCTACCTCACCTGTTGTCCAACACTCCATGGGTAACTGATCTAACAGATGACACTGATCTAGGCACAAACTACTTCTTTCTGATGTACACATTACATTGCTGCAGCATTCACCTATAGCACTTTTTCTCACAGTGTCTCCGGGTACTTTAAGTTGTACCTCTTTCTGAGTGATAGAAAGCATCTCTGCTAGTGCTGCTTCTATTCTGGGTCCTTCCTTCTCATGAGATTTAGCGGCTGAGACAGTATCTGCGCCCTCTACTGACCACTGCTCAGCTGCACCTTGGAGCACACCAGCAGAGATGTTTCCAGTCACTACACCAGCCGGAGAGACCTTTGATGACTCCAACAGTTCTGAGCGCCTTCCAGGCCACTCAGTAACTGGGAGCACCCCCTTAGAGAACCTCAGAACTATTTGCCACACTGTTAACAAGCTTCCCAGCACAGCCTGTACCACCTGGCTCCACCTATTGGTACCACGCAGCACCACCTGGTCCGACTGCGGTGGAGACACCCAAGTGTACAGTGAGGGCACTTTTACCAACTCCAGCATTTCTAATAAAGTTTTTGTCAACTCTATGCAACCAATGTCTAAATGCGTGACCTTTTTGGGAACCTTTCCCCTGTCTGAGACTTGGAGGGGCTCATCCATTGCAGCTTGTGAGGCTGAGACATTTGAAGAGACCACCATCTCCTTGAAGGTACCCCTCATCCCAGCCTGTTGCTCCCCTGGAGCCCTGTCAGACACATGTCTCCTCTTCACTTCTAACGCTACACCAATGAGCCTCTGCGAGCCAACATTAGTCACATTGTCAACTTGACACTTGCCACTATTTAGTTGCTGGGCCGTGGACAACCCATCTGCCATGCCTGCGCCCAGAACCGTTCCTTCAGACTGGAGGGCATCAGCCTTTGCAGGGGCTGGCGTGCCCTTGAGCACTGGCCATTCTGCGATCCCTCCACTGGGCACAGCAGGTGTTCTGTCCACAACTCTGTCACACATCATTGCTTCGTAATTCCTTGTCACTTGGCCTAGTGCCGCAACTGCTTCCTTGCACCAATCATCCCAGTTTCCTGTGGTTCCATCACTGGTGCTCCACAGCACTGCATCACCTGCTCTAGAAGGCCCAACAGGAACCTGGGATTCACTAGCCAAAACAACACACTTGTCACTTCTATCTACCTCACATTGTGATAATATTTTTTTTCTCACATCACACTGGGAGATTGCATCCTCAACCAAGGCAAGGTGCAATACCTTATTTTGAACACCTTGCTTTGGTGGCGCTACAGACACATACAGCTCTTCATTTTCAGCTTTTGCAGGCTGATCTAACCCCTTGACAACTGGGTTACACTTAGGGTTGTGGGGCTGCGCCCACACACACTCACTATGTAATACAGTCTTCCCTTGTTTCACCAGAGTAGCACCACAACCATCCTGGAAAACCTCTGGCTCCAACACATGGAGGCCCCATGAGAGTTCCCTGGACAATCCTGCGCTTCTGGTTGTCATGGGAGATATCCTACTCCCCTCATTGGTAGTAAACACATTTCCAACATTTTCAGACATGACACTAAAGGAAACACATTTTTCAATGTCATGATCACCAATACCATCACATTTGCCAACAGTAACACTTTTGTCAGCATAACCATCAGAATTTTCACTACGTGTAGACATAACTGCTACTTTTGTGGATTGTATATTACCCACCAAAGCCTCTGAGTGACTCCTCACAGCGCCCTCCATTTTTAAAGGGGCACCCTTTCCTACATGGGCAGCTCCAAAGTTGACCTGGGAAACGCTCGGCTCCGTCACTGCAGGCTTTTTGGAAGTCTCCCTGGGCAACCCTGCAGTACTTGTCACTAGGGAACATGGCACAAGCACTGTTTTGGTCACCCCTAACTCTATTTTCCCAGCCACCTGCTGGACTATAGCAGGCACATGCAGAGTCCCCATGTCCTTTCCAGTCTTTAGCCCTGCGGCTAGTTGGGCTTTATTTTGTGCCTCCCCACTGCTCTGGGTAGCACACTGCTGCAAGTCTATGTCCATTGGCACTGCGGATCTCCCCACTGGATCTACTCCCACTTCACTGGGTTCAGTGCCATAAACTGGAACAGTCTTACCATTTTCAGTGGCTGGCATCATAACCTTCACTTGAGTGCGCTGTCTCTCAGCTGTATCCATACCAGTTACTGTCTCTTTGGGGCCATATGGCGACACTGCAGCCTTTCCAGACTCTTTAGCGGTGTTCCAGAACCTTGGGCAAGTAAAGATCCCATGCCCCACTTGACCACATTCCAAGCACGGTACTGGACGCTGAAATTTAATTTCTTGGCATCTCCTCAATGCCTGGCTCTCTCCAACATGCTGTATTGGCTCCTCCGGAAGCCACTTGTCACGACCCATGGGAGGCACACCCCTTGGTCCACAGACAGCCCGACTGGCCTCCTCTGTGTTGCTATGGGCAACCACTCTCTCTCCTGGCCTTTGATCAGCCTTTCTTCTGGCATATAACACAGGCTTCTCAGACCTTTGTTTTGCTAGGTAGCTTTGCACTGGAGCCAGGGACAAAAGGCACTTGGAGACTGCATGCCCCCACTCACTGCACCGCAAACAGCGCACTTGGTTCCATGTCTTGTCAGGGTTTCCCACCCTGCATCTGCTGGACCCTGTCTCAAGCTGTGTCACTTTCACACTTTTCGCAACAGCTGCTGGTTTAACTGCAGCAGCGTTGCCCGGGGCAACAACACCCCTCTCCCAGGCATGGACATTCGGCAGCTCTCTTTTTGTATGGAAGGTTGGCTTGCCTTCCACTTTAGCTTGGTCCAATCCTGCCAGATGTCGCTTGCACCAGTCCACTGCAGATTCAAACGCTGGTGGACTCTCCACACTAGCCGTCATCTGTGCATTCATTGCACCAGGGTTGCTAGGGACAACAGCAGCCCTCTTTTCCCTTGGAAAACTCTGTTTAGGCATGTATGGGGTTCGATCAGGCGGTAACAACCCCTCCAGCCACAGAGCTCTTTCTCTTGCTTCAGCAAGGATCGCCTCCTTTTTCTGCTTTGACCGCCCCATCCTTGCGGTGTTGCACACAGCAACCAGTAACATAGTTCACAGCAGAGGGAAGAAAATGTGATTCTCCTTTCACAGGTACACAACCTGCATGCAACACAGTCCATCAAACTTCTGTGCAATGCAGTTTGCCTGGCTGCCACACACAGCTAGCAGCAGTTCACTGCAGAGAAAAATAATTGACTTTTTGTTCACAGGTACACCACCTGCAACAAATTGGAGCACTGTCTCTTTAAGGCTAGTTTACCTTTCGCTTGCAGGTTCTCTTCACCTGCACACACACAGATTATGCAGTCTCATGCACCAAAAACACAGTTCATATAACAGATGAACTTACTTGATTGTAGGGATCTCAGATTGTGCCAAAATTCTCCGCCACTTGTGAAGGACTAGCATCAAATGTAGAGCTTGAAGGACACCGCCACTCGCTGGTTCTTCTTTTTAAGGGCTTTGTTTGCCCATTTTTATTAAAAGAAGTCAAAACAAAATGAAAGGTTTCCCTCGCAGGGGTTTCAGTACTCCTTTTCAACAACAAAATGGCATTCAGCCTCCTGGCTTATACATATAGCAGTGCTGCTCAGGCCTTCTGCTTCAGGCTCTTGTCTGTCTCCTATAGACTATTCCATCTGCAACACCATTCATTTGGATAGCAGCCCCTTGCTGCTCTGACCCTCAGACCTGGGTCTCTGGCTTCCACTGTGCACACAAGCACTCTCTGACTTCTCCAGTGCACACTTGCACTCTATGGCTTCCCCAGTGCACACCTGCACTCGTCGGGAGGGTGGGGCCCAGAATGCTGGTCCTGATTCTACTATCAGGCCCACACACACCTGAACAATCAGTGTGCAGTTGAGTCTCAAAACCCGGATCCAGGACTGGGGATTTCATCCCACCCGGATCTCTAAGAAATCCCCAAGCTCCGGGTCCCAAAGTGGATTTTAGTAAATCATGAGGAAACTGAAAAGCCAGTTTCCTCCCAAACAAGCAAATACCCTGGAGCCCCTCAACCTGCCTGGTTGAGAATCCTGTATTCATACACTGGTGGGGTACCACACTACCACAACATCTACAAAAAAACTGTTAGCGATCGCAGGGATCAGGCCTGACTCTGCGAACGCTGCAGTAATGTGTTTAGTGTTTTGTAAGTGACAGTGATCGATCGATACTGCACTTGGGTGGGCTAGCAGGTATCTGGGCTGATCCCAATAACAATGCGTTTTTGGGAACCCTAAACTGCTGGGGACGCTAGTATAGATCTGATCAGATATTGATCTGTTCAGATACTATACCACTAAGGGAGGTGTATGCTACGTGCATGGGTGTTAGCGCTACTGGAACCTGGGACAACGCAGACCCTATCTGACGCTAAAACCTAATTGATATCACCCACCGGTGATCAGGGGGTTGAACCTTTATTGGGTTATATACGGCGGGTGCCCTGATGCTATAAAAAGCAAACTAACTAACCAGCGTCACCCGTAACACTTATACAGTGATCACTGGTGAAAGGGTTAACTATTGGCAATCAGGTGGTTAAAACCTTTATTAGGTAATATATGGGGGTACCTGACGCTATATAAAAACCTGACGGTGAACCTAAATAACTAAATAACTAACTGGCTAACCAGCGTCACCAGTGACACTTATACGGTGATCACTGGTGAAAGGGTTAACCCTAGGGGCAATCAGGGGGTTAAAACCTTTATTAGGTAATATATGGGGGTACCTGATGCTATAAAAACCTGACGGTGAACCTAAATAAATAACTGGCTACCTAGCGTCACCAGCGACACTAATACGGCGATCAGAAAAAAGATCGCTTAGTGACACTGGTGAAAGGGGGTGAAAGGGTTACCTGGGGGGAGATCAAGGGGTTAAACCTTTATTAGGGGGTTTAGGGGGGTACCTTGGACCTAAAGGGGCCTAAAGCTAACTGCCCTGACACTTTTTACTGTCACAAATGACACTGCATGCAGTAATCAGTAAATAAATGTCCACTGCAATCAATGACACTGTGACTGGGGGCTGGGGGGTGATCTGGGGGGTGATTTATGTGCCTATGTGTACTCGTGTTAGTGGTCTGTTGGTGCAACTTACTATTGATGTCTTCTCTCCTTGAGCTCCGGACGAAAAGACTGCCGCGAGAAGAGATGACATCACTTCCTCCTGCCTGTTTACAGTTCACAGGCAGGGGAAGCTTCTCATTCGCCAGGAGCGATCGTGAGGGGATAGCCAGAAATCAATGTCCGCCCCTCATCACGGATCGCTCCTGAATCGATACGGACCGCCGCAGGCACCAGGGGGGCCCGATCGGACCCCCACCCGCGGGAAGGCAGGGACGTACCGGTACGCCCATATGCCCACCGCCCACCCGTGCCATTCTGTCGACGTATATCGTCATGCGGCGGTCCTTAAGTGGTTAATGGAAGACAGTGAAGCAGATATATAGAATTCCTCAGTAAAGATGAGATGGACTTTAAGAGGGCGAATGGTAAAAACAAGCAAAGAAAAAAAAAGGGATATTTCAGCTTAGATCACTGAAATTAAATAAACATGAGATGAGATTATTATACCAGTGTTAACAAAAGTCCCTCACCAAGATAAAGAATAAATATAATGTTTTTGCATCTATACAAAAATGTATAGGAAAGCTGACTTTTAAAAAATAAATGTTTTACAAAAGTTGGTGAGAATCTGTTACCAAGTGTTGCACACTGGTTTAAGGAATTCTTCAATTATAAATCTTCCCCTCTTTAAGGCGATTCTTAAGGGTCTGGAGAGGAAGAAGAGGAGGTATAATAAAATATACAACAAAGATTTGCCTGGGAAATTACCCAATGAATATGCATCCTTATTCAGCCAAAAGATTCAGTCAAAGATTCTACAGGATACTCTGACCGGTTTTTGCCAACATTCAGTCAACCCATGCATGAGGCAGGATGCCATGTCCCTTTCTCCTTTTATGCCATTGAGTCTACTGTATTTTTAGCAACTCAATAATATTTGATTTGGGCACATTCTAATGCAATTATTCTCTGCTGACTGATACCTGCATAGCCCAATTTACTATCTTACCTTTCCTTCCCATCTGATTCTCAAAATCTAGGGTGCACATAAACCTTATTACATATCTATGAATAAGTGCTGGGTGAGAAAAAGCCTACACTGAGAGATGTTAATTGCAGTCCAAAAAAGTGGTTCCTCTTTCATTAATAAAACTCAAATGAATGCAATTTGAGAGGTAATAATCAATTGTAAAAAAACATTGGGAAAGTATCATGGTTCTAGAAAAGAAAATAAGTGGCATTGAGGATGTGGTTTATCCTTTTAAAAAGCTGTGCATCGTATTAAGCTGAAGGTAAATGCTAATACTAATTAAATAGATGACACTGAAAGTAGACTCAGACAAAACAACATTAGAATTGTTGGAGTTCTGGAAAAAAAGGTTGAAGAGAATAATATAGCAGAGTACATTGAAAGATGTCATCCCTCTGTGTTTGGGAAAGGTGCATTTTTATCCATGTTTGCCACAGTGAAGGTTTATTGCTTTCTAATCAGCCACCCTTCCTTCACCTGGGGAAAGGGCAAGATTATCAGGATTGATATACCATTCTGCCATGAGCTGGCTGCTTTGAGGATATTACAATAAATGATGTAAAGATATCCTTATATCCAAATATGTCCGCAGAGGTGCAAAGAAACAGGGTTTCCAGTGAATTTAAGAAAACTTTGCAGAAGCTAAAAGTGTCTAAGACCTCATACAAACTATCCAACTTTTGTTGTCTGATTTCCTTTAGATTTACCAAAACTATTTAGTGCAAGGGCATGCCTGATTGCATACAAATTTAATCTCTTAAGCCTCGTACACACGATTGGATTTCAATCGGACAAAGCTGTGGAATTTTGTCTGAAGGGCGTTGGCTGCGAATTTGTTCTGCATACAGTCGGCAAAACTTTGTCAGCCAACAAATACAAAACTATGTGTTTTTTCAGCTCTTTAGCGCCACCCTTTGGGCAACTTCTGCTAATGTTGTGCTATTGTTAGCATTGCTTCTGAGCATGCATGTTTGTACTTTGGATTTTTTCCAACGGACTTGTGTACACACGATCGGATAATCCGATGGCACACATTTGTTGTCGGAAAATTTGAAAGCATGCTATCCAACATTTGTTGTCGGAAAATCTGACAACAATTGTACGATGGAGCATACATTTTCTGATAAAACCCTGCCATCACACATTTGTTGTCAGAAAATCTGATCATGTGTATGAGGCTTTAAGGTTTGACCTCATATTGTATGGTTTTGGTAAATCTGAAGGAAAAAATCTACAGAAAATGATATAGTATGGATCCAGCTTTATGCTATATTTTATAGCTACATATTATACCCTGTACAGTTAAGGATTGTTGCTAGATGAGAAACTCACCTTTTTTTATGCACCAGGTGAAACAGCTTTAACCACTTAAGCCCCGGACCATTTGTCAGCCTAAGGACCAGAGGTCTTTTTACAATTTCGCACTGCGCTGCTTTAACCGGTCATGCAATGTTGTACCCAAATGAAATTTGCGTCCTTTTTTTTCCTACAAATAGAGCTTTCTTTTGATGGTATTTGATTGCCTCTGCGATTTTTATTTTTTGCAATTTAAATGTAAAAAGACCGAAAATTTAGAAAAAAAATGATATTTTCTAATTTTTGTTATAAGACAAATCGAATAAACTCAATTTTAGTCATACATTTAGGCCAAAATGTATTCAGCCACATGTCTTTAGTAAAAAAAATGTCAATAAGCGTATATTTATTGGTTTGCGCAAAAGTTATAGCGTCTACAAACTAAGGTATATTTTCTGGAATTTACACAGCTTTTAAATTCTTGAGGTGTTAAAATGGCAGGGCTGTACAAATGACCCCCCCCCCCCAAATGACCCCATTTTGGAAAGTAGACACCCAAAGGAAATTGCTGAGAGGCATGTTGAGCCCATTGAATTTTTTTTTGTCCCAAGTGATTGAATAATGACAAAAATTTTTTTTTACAAAAAGTTGTCACTTAATGATATATTGCTCACACATGCCATGGTTATATGTGGAATTGCACCCCAAAATACATTTTGCTGCTTCTCCTGAGTACGGGGATACCACATGTGTGGGACTTTTTGGGAGCCTAGCCGCGTACGGGGCCCAGAAATCCAAGCACCGCCTTCAGGATTTCTAAGGGGCGCAAATTTTTGATTTCACTCCTCACTACCTATCACAGTTTCGAAGGCCATAAAATGCCAAGATAGCACAAAACCCTCCCAAATGACCCCATTTTGGAAAGTAGACACCCAAGCTATTTGCTGAGAGTCATGGTGAGTATTTTACAGCTCTCATTTGTTTTTGAAAATGAAGAAAGAAAATATTTTTTTTTTTCTTTTTTTCTTTTTTCAATTTTCAAAACTTTGTGACAAAAAGCGAGATCTGCAAAATACTCACCATACCTCTTAGCAAATAGCTTGGAGTGTCTACTTTCCAAAATGAGGTCATTTGGGGGGGTTTGTGCCATCTGGGCATTCCATGGCCTCCGAAACTGTGATAGGCAGTGAGGAGTGAAATCAAAAATTTACACCCTTAGAAAGCCTGAAGGCGGTGCTTTGTTTTTGGGGTCCCGTACGCGGCTAGGCTCCAAAAAAGTCTCACACATGTGGTATCTCCGTACTCAGGAGAAGCAACAGAATGTATTTTGGGGTGTAATTCCACATAAGACCATGGCATGTTTGAGCAATATATCATTTAGTGACAACATTGTGCAAAAAAATAAAAAATAAAAAATAAATTGTCTTTTTTCCGCAACTTGTGTCAACATATAAAATATTCCATGGACTCGACATGCCTCTCAGCAAATAGCATGGGGTCTACTTTCCAAAATGGGGCAATTTGGGGGGTTTTGAACTGTCCTGGCATTTTATGCACAACATTTAGAAGCTTATGTCACACATCACCCACTCTTCTAACCACTTGAAGACAAAGCCCTTTCTGACACTTTTTGTTTACATGAAAAAAAAAAATTTTTGCAAGAAAATTAAGTTGAACACCCAAACATTATATATTTTTTTTTAAAGCAAAGGCCCTACAGATTAAAATGGTGGGTGTTGCATTTTTTTTTCCACACAGTATTTGCGCAGTGATTTTTCAGAACCCATTTTTTGGGGAAAAAATACCCTTTTTTTATTTTAATGCACTAAAACACACTTTATTGCCAACATTTTTGATGAAATAAAAAAGATGATCTTAGGCCGAGTACATGGATACCACACACGATATGCTTTAAAATTTCACACAAACGCGCAGTGGCGACAAACTACATACATTTTTAAAAGCTTTTAAAAGCCTTTACAGGTTACCACATTAGATTTACAGAGGAGGTCTACTGCTAAAATTACTGCCCTTGATCTGACCTTTGTGGTGATTCCTCACATGCGTGGTGCAATTGCTGTTTACATATGATGCCAGACCGACGCTTGCGTTCGCCTTTGCGCAAGAGCAGGGGGGGGACAGGGGTCCTTTTTTTTTATTATTTATTTTGCTTTTTTATTTTATTTTTAAACTGTTCCTTCCATTTTTTTTTTTTATAATTTTTATTGTTATCTCAGGGATTGTAAATATCCCCTATGATAGCAATAGGTAGTGACAGGTACTCTTTTAAAAAAAAAATTGGGGTCTATTAGACCCTAGATCTTTCCTCTACCCTCAAAGCATCTGCCACACCAAGATCTGTGTGATAAAATGCTTTTCCAATTTCCCAATGGCGCTGTTTATATCCGGGGGGAGCATTCCCTCCCACTGCTTGTAAAATCAGTCTTGAGGCTAATTAGCCACCCGTTGGCTGAAAAGAATGATACCAAGATGATACCTAAACCCGCAGGCATCATTCTGGTATAACCATTCAAAGTCATGGACTTGGACATATATTTTAATATTTTTTTTCATGCAGCCTGTTGGCTAAATGAAAAAAATAGATTGATCGGTGGGTATGCCACCATTAGATTATTTCCCTTCATCCACCCACTTCTAATTATGGACATACATGCACCATTTATATATGCCAAAGCATGGGGGCATCCTCCCGCAAAAGTTATGCCGCGTACACACGGTCAGACTTTTCCACGGGCAAGCCTTCGTCGGAATTTCGACCGTATGTACGCGGCATTAGGAGCAAAATCGCTCCTCCGCCCCTGCTGCCCCCATGCTTTGGCATATATGCTCTTTTTTTTAACTGTGGTGGTGAAATAACCTCCTACAGCACTGGAGTCACGGCTTTATGTATAGTGGGAGCAAACGCTGTAGCTGTCAAGATAAATAAATCCGTGCTGCAGCTGAATGGCGCACCTGAAAACAAAAAAAGGTTAACAATAAAACACAGTAAACAGTAAAGTATAAAAAAATTACATACCTGAAAAGCAAGCATGATAAAACATAATAACAATAAAACATTGCAGAATAGAATACAGTAAAAAAGAGCAGAACAATAGAGAGAGAATAGAGAGAGAGAGAGAGAACAATAAAACAACAACAATTTTTTATTTATTTTTTTATATTTTTTTGTATTTTTTTTTTTTTCCTTTTATTTTGTTTTTTTTTTACACTTTTATTTTTGTAACTCTAACAACTGTAACGGTTCGGTTCCAGGTTCGGGTCTCTCAAATTGCAATGGCATCTTGGGAGACTCTGTGTAAGTGTGTCCTAGTCTGTGAAATGCTGTACCCTATGCTAAAACTTCACTAGTGTGTGGTAGCGTTCAAAACATTCACCAATGCAAAGACGAGGATAGTCAGGACAGCGTGGACAAAAATAACGGGTGTCACGCCTATATCCGCGCTTGGTACAGACACAACATCTTCTTTGGGGGGCTCGTTGGGTAGGGGTACTCTCGAGGACATACGAAAAATGCCTCTCATGCAGCCGGCTTACTGCATTTGGTTGGGAATGGTGAGGTGCAGCACCGTCTGGATACAGGAGGTCTGTGACAATCTCTTCCTGGAAGTCAAGGAAAGATAAAGTCCGTCCTGAAGCTCTGTATAGCACATGAGCGTTCAGCAAAGCCAATTGAAATAAGTAAACAGACACTTTTTTGTACCAGCGTCTGGTCTTATGGGCAACTAGGTACTGGTCGTTGAGGTCCACCCCTCCCATGTTAAGGTTATATTCGTGGACACAGAGGGGTTTCTCCACAACACTAGTCGCCGTAGGAATTTGGACTGTCGTGTCTGCATGAAGGGAGGTAAGAAAGAAAACATTCCTATTATCCCTCCACTTCACAGCGAGCAGATTATTACACTTCAAGCAGGCTCTCTCCCCCTGCCTAAGACGGGAATCTACAAGCCGCTGGGGAAAGCCCCGGCAATTAGATCGAACGGTGCCACATGCGCCAATTTGATGATCAAATAAGTGACTAAAAAGTGGTACGCTGGCGTAATAATTGTCCACATACAAGTGGTACCCCTTTCCGAATAAGGGTGACACCAAGTTATACTCTATCTTGCCAACGCTCCCTATGTAATCTGGGCAGTTCTCCGGCTCTACGTCACTATATTTTCCCTCATAAACCGTAAAGCTCCATGCATAGCCTGTTGCCCTGTCACAGAACTTATAGAGCTTGACCCCGTATCTGCCACGCTTGCTGGGAAGGTACTGTTTGAAAGACAAGCGGACAGAAAATTTAATCAGGGACTCATCAACGCAGACAACTTGATCGTGAGTAAACAAGGCTGCAAAACGTTAGTTGAAGTAGTTTATGAGGAGCCGAATTTTTTAGAGCCGATCGTATTCGGGGTCTCCACGAGGACGACAAAGTTCATTGTCGTTGAAGTGCATGAACCGCAAGATCTGCTCGTATCGTTTCCTGGACATGGAGGCAGAGAACACGGGCATATGGTCAATTGGGCGCGTGGACCAATACGACCGCAACTTTGTGAATTTATGTATGCCCATATTGAGGGAAAGGCCCAGAAAGGTCTTAAATTCGGAAACCGTAATTGGTTTCCAATCTCTGGCAAGGGAAGGCAACTGGGGATTAGCGGCGATAAATTGACCAGCATATAAATTACTTTGGTCCACAATAGATCTATAGAGATCTTCTGTGAAAAACAGCGAATAAAAATCAAGTGGCGCAAAATCAGCTGTTTCCACCTGAATACCGGGTTGGCCAGTGAATGGGGGAAGTACGGGTAGAGATGGCCTTTCGGTTAGCCCTGCGGTCGGTTCACGGCGAACTTTGCGCGTTCACCGAACCGGCGAACATATGGCGCTATTCGTGGCCGCCATATTCTTTTACATTGTGAAGAACTTTGACCCATGACACATCCATCATGTGGTACAGGACAGCCAATTGAGACATTTCAGCACATGGAAATACCCCCTACCTTATAAATAGACCTGATTTGGCTGCCATTTCACATTCTGTCTTTTGTCAGTGTAGGGAGAGGTTGCTGTGTGGAGCAGGGACAGACTGTAGTGACACAAATCGCTAACTAATAGGTCCACAAAAGTCCTTTTAAAGACTGGTATAGGTGTACTATTGTTTGGTGTGCAGTATATAGGGGTGTAATACACTTATAATATACTTTCAAATATAGAAATCATATTATAGTGCATTTGTATTGTGCAGCATTGTGACTGCTGAGCGGTTCTGCAGCTGTCTTTTGTCAGTGTAGGGAGAGGTTGCTGTGTGGAGCAGGGACAGACTGTAGTGACACAAATCGCTAACTAATATAGGTCCACAAAAGTCCCTTTAAGGACTGGTATAGGTGTACTATTGTTTGGTGTGCAGTATATAGGGGGTGTAATACACTTATAATATACTTTCTAATATAGAAAGCATATTATAGTGGATTTGTATTGTGCAGCATTGTGACTGCTGAGCGGTTCTGCAGCGATACTATAACTACAAAGAGTGACAACGCAATTAGAAAAAAGTATTATAACTGGTGTGATAGACCAGTGGCCCCCCAAAACGACAGATTGAAGCAGGGTGTTATATACCTTCTTCCACATATACAGCGCTTCTCTAGAGACTTTTGTCACAGGGTCATTTAAAAAATGACAGGCAGAGGAAGAGGCAGGCCCTTCCGCAGGGGTGGTAGGGGTAGGGCAGGAGCACCAGACCGGAGCCAAAGTGGGAAGTTGCAGAAGGTGCGTTCGATTACGTCAAAGGACGCACCAGACTTGGTTGAGTGGCTCACTCAGCCTTCCTCTTCTGCACCCTCCTAATCCTCTCTATCTGCACCCTCTTCACTCTCTGCTGTCTGCACCCTCCGCTTGAGTCACAGGAATTATTTTCCGATCCATCGCAAGACATTTCCGATGCGCAGCCATTCTTGGCATTGGATCAGGAAGAGGAGGTAGCAACAATCGCCACTCAGCAGTCTGACGACAGTACCCAGTTCAGCCCAAGGAGGTTGGTCCCCGCTGTTGCTGCCTACTCCGAGATCTCTAATGTTAGTGGTGGGGAAGGTGACATCGATGATGACGTGTCTATGGACGTCACGTGGGTGCCCACAAGAGAGGAAGTGGAGGGGAGTTCAGAGGGAGAGATGGACCAACAGATAGGGAGGAGAAGCAGGCCGAACTTACATTGCACAGGAGGGACAAACCAGACTGCTAATGTATCAGGAGCGAGCCATAAACCATGTACGGTCACATCTGGCGCTCCCAGGACGCCGGCACATGGCTCCGCAGTGTGGGCTTTTTTTAACGTGTCCGCTGCTGACAATAGTGTTGCCGTCTGCAGCCTTTGCAGTCAACGCATGAGTCGCGGTAAGCCCAACACTCACCTAGGGACGACCGCCTTAAGAAGGCACATGAACTCCCATCACCGAGCCCAGTGGGAGCAATGCCGTCAGAACCCACAAAGCCACACTCCAATAAAACAACAAAGATCACAAGCGCTAAAAAAGGTGGAAAAAAAAAAAAAGTTTTTTTATGAGTAATTGATCACAAAAATCCCAAATATTCAGAAAAATATAAACAAAAGGGGAGGACCAGAATCCAGAGCAGCAAGAAAAAATTCGTACCTGGAAGTACAAAACGCACACCATACACACACTATTATCCAGCGCTCATGGAAAGTCCCAATAACTAGTGAAGACTTTGGAAGTAATGATGAAAAACTTTGTCCGTTTATTGGTGACAATAGAAAGAGGGAATCCACTCCCAAATGTACAGAAAGCAGGTAAAACGTTACTCTCTAGCCGCCATTAATATGCCCCTTATTAAACTTGCAAAGAAAAAAATCAGTGGAGCAAGGAGGGGTTAAAAGAAAGTCAGCACAAAGCCTGCAATCTGATCCCTCTGTGGGTACAGTACCTTGGATGATATAATCTGACCGAGCGGCGTGTGGAGGACCCTCCAGCGAGGGATACAGGACCAGGTTCGTAGTGCAGCTGGGACAAGAGGAATCACTCACTGCGTTCCTCCGGATCTATGACATCACCCGGCTGTGACGCCAGCTGATGTGTCAGGGAGCAGACAGTGTGGTGAGACGAGAAGTGCTGTCCTGCGGGTTCCTCTCCTACGAGGATATCAGCGTCACTGCTCTCTGCTCTACTCTCAGCGTCACTGCTCTCTAGTGGAATAATAGAGGAATGACCACTTCAGGAAATAAAAAATGTTTAAATCAACACATGAGCACAATAGCCAGGGAGGATACGATGCAGAGCCATTCCTGAATAATAGAAATATATGAAAGATGTAATATCTTGAAGAGGGAAGGGGATAGTGCCTCGACTAACGTTTCACGCTTCCCTGAGCGCTTTATCAAAGTCAAGGCATAGAGGCACCTCTGGTAATTAAATAGGGATAAGGGGAGGGGTTTGTGTGGCCTACAATGGCAGGGGGATGTGATAGTACTTTTATTTTTAACCCCTACCTTGCTCGCCAGATAAGAATATAACATAAACATTAAAATACAAAAAACAGACAACAAAACACAATGGATCATTACGAATTAACTTCTATAAAATAGTATCTTATTAAAAATAGTATTTTTTTATAAAAACAATATTTAAAAAAAAAAAAATATTAAAAAGTATTTATATTAAACTATTTATATAAAACTACATGTCTCAATTCCCTCGTTTAACCCCTTGGGGGCCAATGAATCGAACATAAAAATCCAAAAGACCTCCCTTCTGCATAAGAGGGAAAATCTTTCGTTACTAGTTAGTGTTCCCTTAGGGATGGATTTGATTACAAATACCTCTAGGCATTTGAAATCCCTATTGTGTGCATGGTCAAAGTGACGAGGTACGCTGTGATCGTTACATCCCTTCTTAATGAGTCGGCGATGATCTCCGACTCTTGCGCGCAGTGCGCGTATGGTGCGTCCTACGTAAAATAAACCGCAGGGGCACCGCAAGACGTAAATGACAAAGTCAGTGGAACAGGTAACAAATTGTCTTATTCTAAATTCTTTACTAGGATTTACCCTAATTCTGTCAGTACCATGTACAATAAACTGGCAGGTTAGGCATGCTCTTTTTTTGCACTGAAAAATGCCTTTTCTGTCGTTAAAATAGGACCTAATGTCCAAAGGAGATCTCGTGGGTTTTGCTTGCACTTTACTAGGGGCCAGTATGTTTTTGATGGTTCTTGCCCTACGAAAAGTTATATGTGGAACCGGAGGTAATACCGGAGCTAGTCTCTGATCCAACTGAAGGATATTAAAATGTTTCTTAATTATCCTAGATATTGACTTATATTTGTCATTGTAGGTAGATACAAATCTTACCGTTTTGGTATTATAACATAAGTCTTTCTGTACTTTCTTAGTCTGTTCGGAACCCACAAAGGATGAAAAGGCTTCCCTGATAAGCTCACAGGGATAGCCCTTGTCCTCAAATTTCTTTGACATCAGACTGCTCTGTTCCACATAGTCTTCATTTCTGGTGCAGTTCCTTCTGAGTCTATTAAATTGCCCCTTGGGGATGTTATGTTTCCAGGTAGGATGATGGCAGCTTTTATAATGGAGATACGAGTTGCCACTAGTAGGTTTTATATGGTTTTTAGTGATAATCTTCTCGGAATCTGTACATTTGGGAGTGGATTCCCTCTTTCTATTGTCACCAATAAACGGACAACGTTTTTCATCATTACTCCCAAAGTCTTCACTAGTTATTGGGACTTTCCATGAGCACTGGATAATAGTGTGTGTAAAGCCACACTCCAGGCTCTCACTGTCCAGCCTCTTCTACTTCTCCTTCTCCTCTCTCCTCACAATTGTCCTCCACTCCACCTTCCATCATGCCGTCCTCAAGTTTTTCTGGAAAAAGGTAGGCTTCTGTGGGCCAAATGTTCGAGCATAAAAAATGATGACGCCGGATAACCCTCTTGCCCAACGGTTGACCGCTGGCTTGTCGGAACTGATAGCCCGCCAACTACTGCCATATAAATTGGTGGACTCTGAGGCCTTTCGAAAATTTGTGGCCATTGGAACACCACAATGGAAGGTCCCAGGAAGGAAATATTTCTTGCAGAAGGGCATCCCAGAGCTATATGGCCATGTTCAACGGCAAGTGAATGTATCTCTGGCACACAGTGTCGGTGCCAAGATACATCTGACCACATACACGTGGTCTAGCAAACACGGGCAGGGAAGGTATATAACTTTTACTGCCCACTGGGTGAACCTTCTGACGGCCATCAAGCATGTCACCCGTGGCACCCGTGTAGATTTGGTTTGACCGCCATGGATTGCATGCAGGCCTGCCTCTTCTTCTCCTCCTCCTACTCCATCCTCCCTCTCCTCCTCGGCTGACTCCTCCTTTTCCGCTGCTACCATCTCTTCCGCTGCGCCGCCCAAGATCCCAAAGAACCTATTCGACATGCCAGGTGAGATGTTGCCAAGCTGTGCTGCATCTGTTGTGCCTGGAAGCTAAGAGCCACACTGGCCCTGCACTCCTTTCAGCTTTGCGTTCACAGGCAGATCAATGGCTAACACCGGTCAATTTGACAGTTGATAAATGGTGTGAGACAACGGTGCCAATCTGCTGAGCGTGTTGAAACAGGGCAAAATTACACACGTGCCATGCATGGCACACGTCTTGAACTTCGTTCGTGCAGCGATTCGTTGTCAAATACCCTGGGGTCCAGGACGTCTTGCGGCAGGCAAGGAAAATCTCGGCCCATTTCAGAAGATAGGAACAAAAAAATCTTCTGGATAGCAGCACATACACATACATACACATGAATTTCTTCATTTTTTTTAGATCTATATGCACGCTCTTTTGTGTTTATGCATATACATTTTTCCAATTCTATTTTTCATTCATATTGCACAGGTTCTAGTCTGGGAAATACCGACATATATTTTCTTATATCATATGATTAATCCTATACATTTGCATTGTATCTCATGATTCATATTTCGAATTATTAATTGATGAGTGGTAGTCACCGACACTTGTTAAATTTTCTTTCGTGCATACGTGCATATTGATTATGCACGTTGCATGGGTTTAACATTGTCCAGTCTTCTCTTTTTTGTCAAACTCCCATTTGGTGCTCTTGGATCATATTGAGTCTTTATATAATTTCACATCATCACAGATATATATATATTTTTTTTCATTTGCATGTTCTTACAACAGCTTGATTCATGCATGATACATCCAAACGGGAGATCGATTGATTGTTTACTCTATGAGATGTACTGGCTTGGTGCGCTTCAAATGAGATACACACTTACATATATAGTATACTAACATAACATGAGTCCAATTAATTAATATATCAGTTTTTGTCCACAGTTAGTATACATATTACAATAATAATAATAAAATGAATTATAATAAAAATTAAGTCTTTAAAAATTAAAGTATAAGAATATGGAATGGCAATTAAAATCAAGAACAAATTATTGATTAAACACATAAACATATTTATACAAAAACAAAAATAAAAATAAGAATATAGGGATGTCGGAGTTTATATTAACAAATTAAACATGGTAATTTATAGTTTGGAACGAACATATTTAATTAATTTATTTATAGTATTCTTCACTAGTGTCGTTCGGATTACTTACTTTATCATTCAATACTACATTTATTTATTACCCACTTCACTTTTCACTTAGGAGTACATGTCATTATATACTAGACTCACACTTTTTTTGTTTTTCGTTTAACCTTCACTTAATTTAATTTTTTTTTATGTTTTTATGTTTATCATCCCCATGTTAATCATTCAATTCCTTTTTTACACATGGTTGTTCTTTGTCTCATATATTATACACATATGAATTACTTCCTTTTCCATGTTCAATATTTTTATTTTTATTTTTACTGTTTATTTTAGACAATTTTTACATATTATTATATCACACTTCATTATTCATCACATCATATTTTACACTTTTCATTGATTGCGGTTCTTGAGTAGGATTATTTTCTTTTTATCACAGTGGTTAGCATACCACATTACCTTTTTCACCTGAATCACCTCACCCACAGTCAATCATTGAATCATTATTTTCACTTGGTGTTGGATCACATGACCCTTCTTTTAGGGTATATTATAGATTTAATTTGTGCACTAGGTAGCTATGAATAAGCACTAGTACAGTGTGAAACGCGTTGGCCATTTTTTGACCAGTGTGTCGTGATGTACAGTGTGTGTTTGGATTCCTGGATTTTTAAATAAAGGCTTTTATTTTTGGAGTGCTGCTATCCAGAAGATTTTTTCGTTGCTGTTTGCTGATATTTGCATTGCTTGCACCCTTGGCTGCTGGGAGGAGGTCATTTGAAGGATTTCTACACCTGAGCGGCTCCCTTTTCCCCATTTCAGAAGATCTTACACGGCCATGGCTCACCTTGTTGACATTCAGCGGCGACACAATCTGCCCGTCAGACATCTTATTTGTGACTGTCCGATGCGATGGAACTCCACCTTGCATATGCTTGATAGGCTGCTCCAGCAGAAATGTGCAGTTAACGACTACCTGTACGAACTCTGCGGCAGGACAGGTTTTGGGGAGCTTGGTTTTTTTCACCGCGCCAGTGGCTGCTCATGCAGATTTCTGCGGCCATTTGATGAGATCACCAAACTGGTCAGTCGCAGCCATGGTGCCATCAGTGACATCGCACCTTATGCCTTCTTTATGGAGCATGCATTACGTTGTGTCATTGATCAAGCCATCGAGGAGCAGGAGCAGGAAGATGAGGAAGTCGCAATGCTGGGTGAATTCCCAGGGGGGGCTACTCCATCTGAGACAAGTCAACAACAGGAGTCTGAAGAGAGTCAGAGGAGGATAGTGCCGGGACAGATGAGGAGGAGCAAGAAGAGCATGCTTTAAACCTTTCTGGGATCCCTGTTGTTGTCCGTGGATGGGGGGAGGAGAACGAGGAAACGAGGACGATATTATCCTGGATGATGAGCAGGAGCCAGGCCACCACACCGCTTCCAGTTTAGTGCAAATGGGGGCCTTCATGCTCCAGTGTTTTAAGAGGGACCCCGTATAAAAAGCATAAAGGGCAAGGACCAGTATTGGATGGCAACGTACTTAGACCCCCGATAAAAACAAAAAATGCCCAAAATGTTACCACCATCACAGAGGGCTGTCAGAATAGAGCACTTCCAGGCCTTGCTTAGAGAAATGCTGCATTCTGCTTTTGCGTGCGCTCGCAGAGGAATTTCCACTCACAGGGAAACAGTTGCGGGTACCAATCCAACAGCGCCTGCAAGAAGAGGGCGGTTTGAAGATGTGTTGGTCACTTCTGATATGAGATCATTCTTTCAGCTGACCCATCGACAGCTGTCATCCGGATCCAGCATCAGGGAACGCCTAGACCGACAGGTGTCCGACTACATCGGGTTAACGGCCGATGTGGATGCTCTGAGAAGTGATGAACCCCTGGACTACTGGGTGGGCAGGCTTGATCTCTGGCCAGAGCTTGCACAATTTGCAATGGAACTGTTGGCTTGCCCCTCGTCCAGTGTCCTGTCCGAAAGGACGTTCAGCGCAGCAGGGGGGATCGTGACCGATAAGCGCACTCGCCTAGCTCACAACAGTGTTGACTACCTCAAATTTCTAAAAATTAATGAGGCATGGATCTCGGAGGAATTCAACACATGTGACCAGTTTGACATGTGACCAATACATGGTCAACACATGTGACCATGTTTGATTCAAATTCCTCATGACAGGCCACAAATATCCGCCACCACCCATAACAATTCATGGTCCCTGTCTTAGGTAAATACAGTGGCATAAAAGTCCTTTTATGTCCGTTGAATGCCTAATTTTTGGGGCCTGTAATGGCCGAAACGTATTTATCCTGTGAATGCCTAATGTACCTCCAGCCACAGAATACAAAGTTCTTTGCTGTCAGGTGATAGCCTGTTGGCTAATTTTTGGGGCCTGTACTGGCTGACACTTACTTCTTTATCCAGGCTGTGAATGCCTAATTTTTCAGACTGGAATTGAAAATCAATGGGTCTGTAAACGTTCCGCTAAATTGTGGAATGGATACGGACCCATTTTACAGACGTGTGAATGGACCCTATATGTATTTGACATGTATTTACCGGCTGCTGTCAGTTCTGGCTGATTTAGGCCGAGCTATTACGATAAAACTGAGCAATATTACAAAAAAAATACACGTTATAACTGTATAAACGATTTATATAACTTATATAAAAAAAAAAATTATGGCAACTTTTCCAATAGCAGGATCATCTCCTGCACCCCCTTCATAGCCTGGCCTTACCTCTCCTCCATGGCCTTCATGCGCTCCTGAATTGACGAAATTTTGCAGATAAAAAAGCATGCTTGTCGATCGCAGATTCGCTTAATACTTCTGGTATGTCAGTGTCCATGTTGTGGGACTATGTGTGCACAGCTAGTAAGTATTTTGTGGCTGCAAATATGACCTGGAAGTTTTTCATGTTCGCCTGCCACTAAAATGAATGGGACCCGCCGCAAACCTGAGGCTCGCGAACATTTGCGCACGTTCGCGCGATCGCGTTCGCGAACCGTCCCATCAGATGTTCATCCATCACTAAGTACGGGTTCTGCAGAAGTGGTGGGAACCCAATCAGGATTGGCGAATTTTGCAGGAAGGACACTATGGGCACAACGGACCTGCCTTTGTCTTCTTCTTGGTGGCAGCGGGACACTACTTGTGCTTGCCACCTCTGCCGCCAGCTTGAACTGCACTTATGGGACTCGCTACATCACCAAGTGTTACTGCAGTGCTGGATGTACGTCCAGGGTGTACTAGGACTCTGGTGCTTGCCAGTTCACCAGAAGGAATAGCGGCGCTAGTACTGGCTCTCTGCTCCATACGAGGGACCTGCGGTTCTTGCACCTCAACAACAGCAGAAGATCGGGTATGCCTGATCTTAGCAGGGACTTCACCTTCGTCGCCAGAGCTATCTGTCATGGAGCCGCTGTCGTCTACAGGATCGTATTCTGAGCCTGAATCTGACAGATGAGTGACCTCCTCTTCACTATCTGTCATGCTCAGAAACGTGTAGGCCTCTTCACTATTGTACCTTCGATTTGCCATTTTAGGCTCTAAATTTACTGGTACAACTAGTGAGATTCACAGGTAAAAAAGCACCTGACTGTCAGCGACTGTATAAAACGCTACCAAAAAAATCTGTTAGCGATCACAGGGATCAGGCCTGACTCTTCGAACGCTGCAGTTATGTGTGTTGTGTTTTGTAAGTGACAGTGATCGATCGATACTGTACTTGGGTGGGCTGGGCTGGGCAGAGGGGCAAAACGCAGGTGCTAGCAGGTATCTGGGCTGATCCCGCTAACAATGCATTTTTGGAACCCTAAACTGCTGGGGACGCTAGCATAGATCTGATCAGATCAGATATTGATCTGTTCAGATACTATACCACTAAGGGAGGTGTATGCTGCGTGCGTGGGTGTTAGCGCTACTGGCACTAACCTGATGCTGCCTGGGGCGACGCAGACCCTATCTGATGCTAAAACCTAATTTATATCAACCGGCGGGCGATTGGGTAATAAATGGCGGGTGCCTTGATGCTATAAAAAGCAAACTAACTAACCAGCGTCACCTGTAACACTTATACGGTGATCACTGATGAAAGGTTTAACTAGGGGCAATCAGGGGGTTAAAACCTTTATTAGGTAATATATGGGGGTACCTGACGCTATATAAAAACCTGGGGGTGAACCTAAATATCTAAATAACTAACTGGCTAACCAGCGTCACCAGTGAGACTTATACGGTGATCACTGGTGAAAGGGTTAACTCTAGGGGCAATCAGGGGGTTAAAACCTTTATTAGGCAATATATGGGGGTACCTAATGCTATAAAAACCTGACGTGAACCTAAAAAATAACTGTCTACCTAGTGTCACCAGCGACACTAATACTGCGATCAGAAAAACGATTGCTTAGTGACACTGGTGGCAGGGGAAGAAAGGGTTACCTGGGGGGCGATCAAGGGGTTAAACCTTTATTAGGGGGGTTAGGGCGCTACCCTGGACCTAAAGGGGCCTAAAGCTAACTGCCCTGACACTTTTTACAGTCACAAATGACACTGCATGCAGTGATCAGTAAATAAATGATAACTGCAATCAGTGACACTGTGACTGGGGGTGCAGGGGGTGATCTGGGGGGTGATCGGGGGGTGGCTGGGGGGTGATTTATGTGCCTACGTGTACTGGTGTCAGTGTAGTGTTGTGCACTTACTCTGAGATGTCTTCTCTCCTCTGCGCCGGACGAAAATACCGCCACGAGGAGAGGTGACATCACTTCCTCCTGCCTGTGTTTACAGTTCACAGGCAGAGGAAGCTCCTCATTCGCCAGGAGCGATCGCGAGGGGGTGGGCAGAAATCAATGGCCGCCCCCTCATCACGGATCGCTCCTGAAGTGAAACGGACCGCCGCCATTCTGCCGACGTATATGTAGAGGTGGCGGTCCTTAAGTGGTTAAGAACTGATAAAAATACTTATGTTTTTAGCTAGAATAATATTGTACCTGGTGCTACTTGAGGACATTGGCTGGCAAGGATCAGTATAGATAGACGCACTAAATCACAGGGTTTACTTTTTTTCCCTGTTTTATTCCTGAAGTAAGGTATGAGTGTCAGCATTTTTCTCCTCTCCTTCAAGTTATTTTAATACCAAGTGTGAGCATCTTTTATTGTAAATGGGGAACGTTGCTATTTTCACTTCATAGTTTATATACAGTGTCTTGAAAAAGTATTCATACCCCTTGACATTTTCCACATTTTGTCATGTTACAACCAAATATGTAAATGTATTTATCGGGATTTTATGTGATAGACCAACACAAAGTGGAACATAATTGTGAAGTAGAAGGAAAATGATAAATGGTTTTCAAAATGTTTTACAAATAAATATCTGAAAAGTGTGGTGTGCATTTGTATTCTGCCCCCTTTATTCTGATACCCCTAACTAAAATCTAGGGGAACCAATTGCCTTCAAAAGTCACATATTTAGTAAATTGAGTCCACCTGTGTGTAATTTGATCTTAGTATAAAAACAACTGTTCTGTGAAGCCTTCAGAGGTTTGTTAGAGAACCTTAGTGAACCATCAGCATCATGAAGGAACACACCAGACAGGTCAGAGATAAAGTTGTGGAGAAGTTGAAAGCAGGGTTAGGTTATAAAAAAATATCCCAAGCTTTGAACATCTCACGGAGCACTGTTCAATCCATCATCTGAAACTGCAAACCTACCAAAACATGGCCGTCCACCTAAACTGACAGGCAGGGCAAGGAGAGCTGTCAGGAATGGTGTCATTACCGGGCTCACCTGCTGGTGGCACTGTTGCATCCGGCACCAGTGGGTGTAGTTCTGGTGGCCACCAGCGGGTGTCTCCCCACCAAGACTTTCCACCAGCCATCAAGCACACCTGATCTGGGTCTGCTGGACTATATAAGCCCGCCCTTAACCAAGCTCTTTGCTCCAGAATTCCTTCTGTAAGCCTGGTCCCTGCCTGAACCTGATCCGTTGCCTGAACCTGAACCTGATCCGTTGTCTGAACCTGAACCTGATCCGTTCCCTACCTAGTCCTGGACTCTGATCCTTGTACCCTGTCCCCTGAGACCTGTCCCCTGATACCTGTCCCCTGATACCAGCTCCCCCTTGCTAACTGCTCCCAGTACCTGGCCTTCTGCTCCCCTTGTCTCTCACCCCTGCCTTGTTCATGTATGTGTGTTCTCTTTTGTACATATTAGTTAGCTAGTTAGATTAGGTTGTTTTTGGGGTTGTTGTTTTCTTTTGTATTCGTTTCTTGCTTATGGTATGCTGTGGTTTTGTTTACACGTGTGTCTTTATCTTTAATAAATATTTATATTTTTCACTTACTCTGTTCCTGATTCCTTAATGTGCAGCCCAATGATCTGACCACCTGTATTGGATGTCTGTGTATAGCATCCTCGTGACAAGAGCATTAATCAGAGAAGAAGCCAAGAGGCCCCTGGTAAATCTGGAGGAGCTGCAGAGATCCACAGTTCAGGTAGAAGAATCTGTTCACAGGACAACTATTAGTTGTGCACTTCACAAATTTGGCCTTTATGGGAGAGTGGCAAGAAGAAATCCAATGTTGAAACAAAGCCATAAGAAGTCCCTTTTGCAGTTTGCGAGAAGCCATGTGGGGGGCACAGCACATGGAGCACAGAAGGTGCTCTGGTCAGGTGAGACCAAAATTTAACTTTTTGGCCTAAAAGCAAGATGCTGTGTGGCAGAAAACTAACACTGCACACCTCCCTGAACACACCATCCCCACTGTGAAACATGGTGGTGGCAGCATCATGTTGTGGGGATGCTTTTTTTCAGCAGGGACAGGGAAGCTGGTCAGAGTTGGTGGGAAGATGGATGGAGCCAAATACAGGTCAATGTTAGAAGAAAACCTGTTAGAGTCTGCAAAAGACTTTAGACTGGGGCAGAGGTTCACCTTCCAGCAGGACAACAACCCTAAACATACATCCAGAGCTACAATGGAATGGTTTAGATCAAAACATATTTATGTGTTATAATGGCCCAGTCAAAATCCAGACCTTAATCCAGTTGAGTATCTGTGGCATGAAAATATTGGAGACTCAGATCAGAGAATTAGAAGTATCCTGGAACCCTTTAAGGAGTCCGAGGAATTTATGAGGTTGTCTGCTGAGTTGAAAAATAGATTAATCAAATGGGATGCTGAGACCCAAAATAAGAAAAATAAAAAAATTATTAGAGATCTTGATGACTTTGGTAAAGTTAATGTGTTTAAATGGCTCCCGATGTGGCCATGATCCAGGCACACCCGGACCCCTCCAATTAAGACATTGCTAATACCCCGCAACCTATCTCCAGGAAGAACAATGTCTATGTATATGACAATTTAGAATATCCTAATATGGGAACACCTTTGAATGTTGGCTATTATCAGGAAGCCAAGAATAAAAGAGGAAAAAACAAAAGAGGACAGGGAAAAAGGGGGGGCTATCATCATTCCCCCTATAGGTATCAGGATTATAATGCACCCCATAGGAGTAATGACTCTTATAAAGGTTATCAACGGCAGCAGCCTAACTTTTCACAAACTAGTGAATATAATGGTTCTTATGCTAATAGAGGCAACAGATCTAACCATTTCCAGAGTAATTTTGAACCACCCCCCAATCCTGACACTTATTACAATAGGGGAAGGTTCCCAGAACAGTACGGAAACCCAATATCCACACACAATCGGTTCTCACCTTTGGCCAATCGGGGATTACGGGAGGGAGGGGATTTTCATGGAGCCCCGAGAGGGTCAGGGAGGGGACCTCCGTTTGTCCCCCCAAATCCGGGAGGCTGGCGAGGCACACATTCCCAGCAACCAACCCACAAAGGGGCACATTTAAGGTAAAGAAAAGTAAGAGAGGACGGAGAGGAGGCAGGAGAACTCAAAAGAGTAAAACCCCAATAGGTGTTGGGATTTACAACTTGAGTGGAACACCCCTTAATGAAGAGGAAATTAAAGTACTTGATAAGGGTCTCAAATATGCCCCTACCCGTGATCTAAACAAATTCCAAACGTATGTCAATCTGCAAAAAAAAATTCGGAGTCTAAATATCAAAAAATACTTTCTGAATACTCCATCTACTAGGACACTGAGTATGCCGGAAAATGGGGTGAATCACTATGGTCACCATTCTAACCTTCGGAAGAAATCCGTATTCAACCCTCCAACCACGGACTTCAAACACTTGGCAGTCTTTAGAAACATGGTTGTGAAGGATTTACATATGTTGAAAGTCCAAACGGTTAATAATTCCGTTTATATCAAGAATGGCATAAAATCTCTGACAGACAGGAAGGATTTGGTTATACGCCCTGCCGATAAGGGGGAGGGCTAGTGGTGTTAAGCAAGGCATATTATAAGAATAAAATGGAAAATCTACTTAGTGACATTAATACATATAGTATAATGCAGTGTTTCTCAACTCCAGTCCTCAAGGCGCCCCAACAGGTCATGTTTTCAGGCTTTCAATTATATCACACAGGTGATTTGATCAGTTTCACTGCCTGAGTAATTACCACAGCTGTTTTATCTGAGGGAAATCCTGAAAACATAACCTGTTGGGGCGCCTTGAGGACTGGAGTTGAGAAACACTGATATAATGACTAAGGACCCCATCCTTGAATTTAAAGGAGAACTACACTTTTTAGTAGAAAGGGGGAAGCACATAGGAGTTCTCAATGCGAAGGAGGCAATGTATCTGGACCCTTTGTTCTGCTGTACACCCATAATCTATTTCCTTCCTAAAGTCCATAAGGATAGTGCCAACCCACCCGAGAGACCAATAGTGAACGGTATAGACTCGGTCAAATCGAGACTTGGTCAATACATAGATACCTTCCTTCAACCGCTGGTGAATAAAACTAACGCATTCCTAAAGGACACCAAACACATCATACAAATCTTATAATCTTTAACCATTACATCCTCCTGTTTTTTTTTATTATGGCTGATGTTGGTTCCCTTTATACGATCATCAGTCATGAGGATGCACTATCCTCGGTCAATTGGGCATTAGGATCATCTGACTTATCCAGAAGGCATCAGAATTTTTTGATTGACAGTCTAACCTTTTGTCTGTCGAAGATTTATTTCTGGTATGGAAAACAGTTTTACCTCCAAACCAGAGGGGTGGCGATGGGGGCACGGTTTTCTCCCAGTGTGGCCAATTTGTTTATGGCACACTGGGAGGAGGAGGAGGAGGCCGTGTTTAAGAACAAACCCCCGGAACTGCTCTGTTACCAGGGGTACATCGACGACCTCATTATTATATGGGATGGGGACAAAGTTCGTTTAGATGCGTTTATGTATAAACTGAACGCCAATAACAAAAATATTGCCCTTACATGGAATATAAGCACAGATAGATTGGTCTTTTTACACCTGGATCTGACAAAGGATGGGGATCGGGTGAAAATGATCACTCTTTTTAAGGCTACAGATCGCAATGCCTTTATCCCAACTGAGAGTTGCCTTCATAAAAATTGGTTGTGTAACATACCCAGAGGACAATTTATACACTTGAGGTGTAATTGTTCCAATAAAGGCGATTTTGTTTCTCAATCCCAGATCTTGGCTTCCCGATTTGTAGAGAAAGGATATGACAGGAGTATTTTGGATAAAGAGATGGAGAAAGTCTGCAACTTGGACAGAAGTGTGTTTGTTTCAAATGCCCCCAAAGTAAATCAGAATGAATATATGAAGATGAGAATGATTTTAGACTATAATATTCAGTATAGGAAATTTGAAAGGATCGTGCAGAAACACCGGGCAATTTTAAAATATGATAGGATTTTGGGCCCAAATTTACCAGACCGTCCACAATTTATTTATAAAAGAGAACCCTCACGAAGGGATAAGTTGGCTCCAGGGGTCAATTTACTTTTTGACGGGCTTTCACGCATGCGGTTGTTGTCCTGCATGCAGACAGGCCAAAAATAACATCAAAACATTTTAAGAATTTGTGGCATCGGCAACTAGTAAAGGATATAAGATCAAGGAGTTGATCACTTGCAATATGGCCGGAGTCGTGTACATGCTGCAATGTGAATGTGGTCTCCAATACGTTAGGAGGACTTCCAGAACCCTCCACGTGAGGATTGGATAGCACGTAAATAATATTAAAAAGGGCCTTAAAACGCACAATGTTTCGAAGCACTTTCGACTTTTCCATAATCACAACCCTGTTGGGTTGCAGTTCTGGGGGATTGAGAAAGTGACGAACCACTATTTCATTCGGCAGCTCGGCCGTCGTGAATCCTTTTGGGTAAACGAAACAAAGGTTGGGGTTCCATTGGGGTTGAACATAGAGTTCGACCTTAACTCTTTCATTTCAGATCGATAAGGGTTAATCTATATTTTAATTATATACACTTGCTTATTGGGTTTATTCAGTAACCTTGATAGGTCACTGTAGTGTTTTATAGTTATTTTATCATTTTAGCGTTGTTTGTATTTTTTATATGCATACTGATGGATTAACAGGAAAGGTGGCTGTTCTGATGTCTAGCATTATTTAAATTGTATTTGTCACATACATTTTTGTGCAATTATCGTCTCCATAAAATAGGAGGTGTTTTTACCCATTTCTATGTCTCTGATCCTCAGTCCTTGTCAATGTTTTTTAGTTTTTTTAGGTTCTGTACATTTTTGATCCAGCCATGGTGCCCGTTTATATAAGGCCACACCGATTTATGTTCATCTGAGCGTGTCTCTCGGATTTTCATAAGAATTTAGAACAGTTTTCACATATTTTATGTCCCCTTGACCTAATGGAATTAAGGTACAATTAACGAGGCCAGTTATGTACACAGAAGAGGTATATTCGCCAGAGTGATGCGGTGGATGAGTCACGTCCCCGGCGTCCTCTGGGTCCCTTGGCAACTAATCATATACTATGAAATGTTTCTGCACTGTGTCTCTCAGCAGTCAATTACGTTCCACGTAGGAAAGGTCATTCCGTTCTGACGTTCGAGTGACATAGGTGAGGAAGGCGGGTCTGACCATCTCTCAATGCCGCTGAATGTTGCCACAGTAGCGGGTCACGTGGGGGGATTGTCCGTGCGCCAGGAGCTCCCCATTGGCCAGTTACGTGGTGTGTGACTTACTTGCGGTACTAGCCGAGGTAACCAATCACGCCCCTTGAGACAGGTATACAATTGATGCAGGAGGGGCTGGTCTTTTGATATTACATAAACCAGGGTTAGTATATATAAAGGAACTGACACACGGGCCCCCAACAAATTCACTGAAGAAGTCCTTACCCACAGATGATACGCGTGCGGGAGGGCCACGTAACGTCAGTACAGCCACCTACCTGGTTCTACATGCATACTACATGACATGTATCCTAGCACTGGGATTCAGTGCTGTTTTTGTGAGTAGTATTTTTATTCAATAAATTGTGTCTTTTTTCAAACGGAGAGCACTATATATGTTTTATTGATCTTTACATGGACAATGAATATCTAAAAGTGTGTCCTGTGGTTACCGAATGAATGCGGTGATCGATTGAAGAACCAATCAGGAAGTCAGCCCCCTCAACTTTTGATCACCCTGTAAAGGGACTGTATGAATGACCTTTCTGATAGTTCAGAGGTCCATTCATTAAGGTGAGCGGCCTGTACCTCTGGTGGTGGAAGCATTGAAAAAATGCAAAGTGATTATAACCGTTCTCAAGCACCCTGTTCACTATCAAGGAATCTTTCTCTTCCTGTTGGTGTGTCAGCTGTCGACATCTTTGGCTTCTAAACTCTACACTCTGGGACTCTTTGTTTTATGTTTTATAGCAGTTTAATTTCTAGCGCTGCACTGTTTTAGATTTATGTTTTACCAAGGCCTTATATTGAACTTTAGTGTTCAGCTGCTTTATTTAGGATTTTATTGTGGTTTTGCGCTGTCTGATTTCACTTTACTGTTTTAGTATTTGTGGCAAGACTTAAAAATTGCTGTTCACAGATGCTTTCTATCCAATGTGACAGAGTTTGAGCTATTTTGCAAAAAAGAATGGGCAACATTATCACTCTCTAGATGTGCAAAGCTAGTAGAGACATCCCCAAAAAGACTTGCAGCTGTAATTGCAGCAAAAGGTGGTTCTACAAAGTATTGACTCAGGGAGGCTAAATACAAATGCATGCTACACTTTTCACATATTTATTTGTAAAAAAAATTGCAAACCATTTATCATTTTCCTTACACTTCACAATTATGTGTCACTTTGTGTTGGTCTATCACATAAAATCCCAATAAAATACACTTACGTTTTTGGTTGTAACATGGCAAAATGTGGAAAATGTCAAGGGGTATAAATACTTTACAGTATATACACTATATACAGTACATGTATATATATATATATATATATATATATATATATATATATTGTGGAGATGCGACCCCGTGTCACTATGTGTTTTAGCAATCTACACCTGATTTTTTTTATACTGATTGCACACCTGTGGGCTGGGTTCATATTAATCCCAGAATTAGAGCTCAGTGCTCCCACTTGGAGACAGCCAGGCAGACAGAAGGTCTGGCCCATGAGTCAGAAGGACTCCACCCTACAGACATGAGGCCTGTGTATGAGAGTCAGGAGGGCTCCCATCTTCTCTAGGAGACAGATGCTACAGGTGGCAGCTTGAGCGTACATGTCTGAGGAGCAGACCTAAGGCCTAGGCGTGAGGCCTGAAGCAGCTGTGTCGCAAGTGAGTAAGCCAGGAGGCTGAACTAACAAAGTACACTATTGGTGGAACCCCCTGCAAGGGAAATTGATGTTGTTTTTTTGAACTTTTTGTTCCTGTCACGGGGATGCTATACACAGACATCCAATACAGGTGATTAGATCATTGGGCTGCACTTTAAGGAATCAGGAACAGAGTAAGTGAAAATATATATATTTATTAACCACTTAAGCCCCGGACCATTTGGTAGCTAAAGGACCAGAGGTGATTTCAGAATTTTGCACTGCGCTGCTTTAACTGTAAATTGTGCGGACATGCAATGTTGTACCCAAACGAAATTTGCGTCCTTTTCTTCCCACAAATAGAGCTTTCTTTTAAAGGTATTTGATTGCCTCTGCGATTTTTATTTTTTGCGATATAAACGGAAAAAGACCGAAAATTTTGAAAAAAAATGATATTTTCTAATTTTTGTTATAAGAAAAATCGAATAAACTCAATTTTAGTCATACATTTAGGCCAAAATGTATTCAGCCACATGTCTTTAGTAAAAAAAATGTCAATAAGCGTATATTTATTGGTTTGCGCAAAAGTTATAGCGTCTACAAACTAGGGTACATTTTCTGGAATTTACACAGCTTTTAATTTATGACTGCCTATCTCATTTCTTGAGGTGCTAAAATGGCAGGGCAGTACAAACCCCCCCAAATGACCACATTTTGGAAAGTAGACATCCCAAGGAAATTGCTGAGAGGCATGTTGAGCCCATTGAATATTTTTATTTTTTGTCTCAAGTGATTGAATAATGACAAAAAAAAATAAAAAATTACAAACAGTTGTCACTAAATGATATATTGCTCACACATGCCATGGTTATATGTGGAATTGCACCCCAAAATAAATTTTGCTGCTTCTCCTGAGTACGGGGATACCACATGTGTGGGACTTTTTGGGAGCCTAGCCACGTACGGGCCCCGCCCCCGAAAACCAAGCACCGCCTTCAGGATTTCTAAGGGTGAAAATTTTTGATTTCACTCCTCACTACCTATCACAGTTTTGAAGGCCATAAAATGCCAAAATAGCACAAACCCCCCCCCCCCCCCAAATGACCCAATTTTAGAAAGTAGACACCCCAAGGAAATTGCTGAGAGGCCTGTTGAGCCCATTGAATATTTTTTTTTTGTCCCAAGTGATTGAATAATGACAAAAAAAATTAAAATTACAAAAAGTTGTCACTAAATGATATATTGCTCACACATGCCATGGTTATATGTGGAATTACACCCCAAAATACATTTTGCTGCATCTCCTGAGTACGGGGATACCACATGTGTGGGACTTTTTAGGAGCCTAGCCGCGTACGGGACCCCGAAAACCAAGCCTTGCCTTCAGGATTTCTAGGCACAAATTTTTGATTTCACTCCTCACTACCTATCACAGTTTCGAAATGCCAAAATAGCACAAACCCCCCCAAATGACCCCATTTTGGAAAGTAGACACCCCAAGCTATTTGCTGAGAGGCATGGTGAGTATTTTACAGCTCTCATTTGTTTTTGAAAATGAAGAAAGAAAATATATATATATATATTTTTTTTAATTTTACATTTTCAAAACTTTGTGACAAAAAGCGAGATCTGCAAAATACTCACAATACCTCTCAGCAAATAGCTTGGGGTGTCTACTTTCCAAAATGGGGTCATTTGGGGGGGTTTTGTGCCATCTGGGCATTCCATGGCCTCCGAAACTGTGATAGGCAGTGAGAAGTGAAATCAAAAATTTACAACCTTAGAAAGCCTGAAGGCGGTGCTTGGTTTTTGGGGTCCCGTACGCGGCTAGGCTCCCAAAAAGTCTCACACATGTGGTATCCCCGTACTCAGGAGAAGCAACAGAATGTATTTTGGGGTGTAATTCCACATATGCCCATGGCATGTTTGAGCAATATATCATTTAGTGACAACTTTGTGCAAAAAAATAAAAAATAAAAAATAAATTGTCTTTTTCCGCAACTTGTGTCAACATATAAAATATTACATGGACTCGACATGCCTCTCAGTATTAGGGATGAGCTTCGAGTTCGCCCGTTCGCCGAACAGCGAACAAATTGGGGTGTTCGCGGCAAATTCGAAAAGTCTATGGGAGAAATCTAAAGTGCTAATTATAAAGGCTTATATGCAAGTTATTGTCCTAAAAAGTGTTTGGGGACCCGGGTCCTGCCCCAGGGGACATGTATCAATGCAAAAAGAAGTTTTAAAAACGGCCGTTTTTTCGGGAGCAGTGATTTTAATAATGCTTAAAGTGAAACAATAAAAGTGAAATATTCCTTTAAATTTCGTACCTGGGGGGTGTGTATGATATGCATGTAAAGTCGTGCATGTTTCAAGTGCTTAGAACTGTCCCTGCAAAAAAATTCATTTTTGAAGGAAAAAAAGTCATTTAAAACTCACTCGCGGCTATTAATGAATTGTCGGCTTTTATCAATACATACAAAAGTCATTGATAAAAAAAAAAAAGCGTGGGGGTCCCCCAGAATTTAATTACCAGGCCCTTTAGGTCTGGAATGGATATTAAGGGGAACCCCGCCGCAAATTTAAAAAAAAATGGCGTGGGGTTCCCCCAAATATCCATACCAGGCCCTTCAGATCTGGCATGGATTTTAAGGGGAACTCCACCCCAAATTAAAAAAAAATGGCGTGGAGTCCCCCCAAAAATCCATACCAGACCCTTATCCGAACACAACCTGGCCGGCCGCAGGGGAAGAGGGGGGGACGAGAGAGCGGCCCCCCCTCCCTCCTGAACCGTACCAGAACACATGCCCTCAACATGGGGATTGGGGAGGATGTCTCCATGTTGATGGGGACAAGGGCCTCATCCCCACAACCCTTGCCCGGTGGTTGTGGGGGTCTGCGGGCGGGGGGCTTATCGGAATCTGGAAGACCCCTTTAACAAAGGGGACCCCCAGATCCCGCCCCCCCTATGTGAATTGGTAAGGGGTACATTGTACCCCTACCATTTCACGAAGAAAGCGTAATTTTTTTTAAAAAAAACACACAAACACCTTGAAAAAGTCCTTTATTAAAAAAAAAAAAAAAAAGAAAAAAAAAACATTCCAGCGGTGAAATCCAGTGTCCCGCGGCGATCCAATGTCCAGCGCTGTCCGTCACTGGTTTTGCCTGAGCGGACCTGATGGGGAACTTCCTCCTCAGTGTTTCAAATGTATAGACCCGCCCCTTCTAAAGTTCCCCATCAGGTCCGCTCAGCGGACCAGATGCGGAACATGACAAGGGGCGGGTCTATACATGTATTACCACAGTGAGAGAAGTTCCCCATCAGGTCCGCCCCCTCGGTATTTCGGACCCGCCTACGTCGTTGGCCTGAGCGGGGAACTTCCTTCACTTCCTTCTCGTCCCCCCCTTTTCCCCTGCGGCCGCCAGGTTGCGTGCTCGGATAAGGGTCTGGTATGGATTTTTGGGGGGACTCCACGCCATTTTTTTTTAAATTTGGGGTGGAGTTCCCGTTAAAATCCATGCCAGATCTAAAGGGCCTGGTATGGATATTTAGGGGGAACCACACACCATTTTTTTTTTAATTTGCGGCGGGGTTCCCCTTAATATCCATTCCAGACCTGAAGGGCCTGGTAATTGAATTCTGGGGGACCCCCACGCTTTTTTTTTTTTTTTTATCAATGACTTTTGTATGTATTGATAAAAGCCGACAATTCATTATTAGCCGCAAGTGAGTTTTAAATGACTTTTTTTCCTTCAAAAATGACACTTTGTGCAGAGACAGTTCTAAACATGGGAAACATGCGCCACTTTACATGCATATCATACACACCCCCCAGGTACAAAATTTAAAGGAATATTTCACTTTTATTTTTTAATTTTAAGCATTATTAAAATCACTGCTCCCGAAAAAACGTCCGTTTTTAAAACTTCTTTTTGCATTGATACATGTCCCCTGGGGCAGGACCCGAGTCCCCAAACACTTTTTAGGACAATAACTTGCATATAAGCCTTTATAATTAGCACTTTAGATTTCGAACGTTTGAGTCCATTGTATTTAATAGGGTTCTAAAGTTCACACAAACATTTTGTCTGTTCGCAGGTTCTGGTGCGAACCGAACAGGGGGGTGTTCGGCTCATCCCTGCTCAGTATATAGCTTGGGGTGTCTACTTTCCAAAATGGGGTCATTTGGGGGGGTTTTGAACTGTTCTGGCATTTTATACACAACATTAGGAAGCTTACATCCACTCTACTAACCACTTGAAGACAAAGCCCTTTTTGACACTTTCTGTTTACATGAAAACATATTTTTTTTTGCAAGAAAATTATGTTGAACCCCCAAACATTATATATATTTTTAAAGCAAAGGCCCTACAGATTAAAATGGTGGGTGTTGCATTTTTTTTTTCTACACAGTATTTGCGCAGCGATTTTTCAAACGCATTTTTTGGGGAAAAAATACACTTTTTTTAATTTTAATGCACTAAAACACACTATATTGCCCAAATGTTTGATGAAATAAAAAAGATGATCTTAGGCCGAGTACATAGATACCAAACACGACATGCTTTAAAATTTCGCACAAACGCGCATTGGCGACAAACTACATACATTTTTAAAAGCATTTAAAAGCCTTTACAGGTTACCCCGTTAGATTTACAGAGGAGGTCTACTGCTAAAATTACTGCCCTCGATCTGACCTTCGCGGTGATACCTCACATGCAAGGTGCAATTGCTGTTTACATATGACGCCAGACCGACACTTGCGTTTGCCATTGGGCAAGAGCAGGGCAGGACAGGGGTGCTTTTTTTTTTTTTTATTATTCATTTTGCTTTTTTTTTTTTTTTATTGTTCCTTCCATAATTTTTTTTTTTAACATTTTTATTGTTATCTCAGAGAATGTAAATATCCCCTATGATAGCAAAATATCCCCTATGATAGCAATAGGTAGTGACAGGTACTCTTTTTTTGAAAAAACTGGGGTCTTCTAGACCCTAGATCTTTCCTCTGCCCTCAAAGCATCTGACCACACCAAGATCGGTGTGATAAAATGCTTTCCCAATTTCCCAATGGCGCTTTTTATATCCGGGGTGGGGACATTCCCTCCCACTGCTTGTAAAAGCAGTCCAGAGGCTAATTAGCCACTAGGATTGCTTTTACATGAAAGCCGGCCGCTGGCTGAAAAGAATGATACCAAGATGATACCTAAACCCGCAGGCATCATTCTGGTATAAACATTCAAAGTCCAGCAACATACCAGTACGTTGCTGGTCCTTGTTGGACATGTATTGTAATCTTTTTTTTTCATGCAGCCAGTTGGCTGAATGAAAAAAGAGATTGATCGGTGGGTATGCCCACCATTAGAATACCGCCCTTCATCCACCCACTTCTAATGATGGGCATACATGCACCATTTATATATGCCGAAGCATGGGGGCATCCTCCCGCAAAAAAGTTATGCCGCACACACATGGTCGGACTTTTCCACGGGCAAGCCTCCATCGGAATTTCGACCGTATGTACGCGGCATTAGGAGCAAGATTGCTCCTCCGCTCCTCCGCCCCTGCTGCCCCAATGCTTCGGCATATATGCTTTTTTTTTTAACTGTGGTAGTGAAATCACCTCCTACAGCACTGGAGTCGCAGGAATCAGGCCTGTCTCTGCGAACGCTGCAGTTATGTGTGTTGTGTTTTGTAAGTGACAGTGATCGATCGATACTGCACTTGGGTGGCCTGGGCTGGACGGAGGGGCAAAATGCAGGTGCTAGCAGGTATCTGGGCTGATCACGCTAACACTGCGTTTTTGGGAACCCTAAACTGCTGGGGACGCTAGTATAGATCTGATCTGATCAGATCAGATATTGATCTGTTCAGATACTATACCACTAAGGGAGGTGTATGCTTCACGCGTGGGTGTTAGCGTTATTGGCACTAACCTGACGCTGCCTGGGGTGTGACGCAGACCCTCTCTGACACTAAAACATAATTGATATCACCCGCCGGGCGATCAGGGGGTTAAACCTTTATTGGGTTATATATACGGCGGGTGCCCTGACACTATATAAGCAAACTAACTAACCAGCGTCACCCGTAACACTTATATGGTGATCACTGGTGAAAGGGTTAACTAGGGGTAATTAGGGTGTTAAAACCTTTATTAGATAATATATGGGGGTACCTGACGCTATAAAAACCTGCGGCAAACCTAAAAAAAATTACTGGCTACCGATCGGCATCACCGACACTAAGACAGCGATCAGAAAAACGATCGCTTAGCGACAGTGGTGATAGGAGGTGAAAGGGTTACCTGGGGGGCGATCAAGGGGGTTAAACCTTTATTAGATAATTTATGGGGGTACCTGACGCTATAAAAACCTGCGGCGAACCTAAAAAAAATTACTGGCTACCGAACTGCATCACCGACACTAAGACAGCGATCAGAAAAACGATCGCTTAGCGACAGTGGTGATAGGGGGTGAAAGGGTTACCTGGGGGGCGATCAAGGGGGTTAAACCTTTATTAGATAATTTATGGGGGTACCTGACGCTATAAAAACCTGCGGCGAACCTAAAAAAAATTACTGGCTACCGATCTGCATCACCGACGCTAAGACAGCGATCAGAAAAATGATCGCTTAGCGACGGCGGTGCTAGGGGGTGAAAGGGTTATCTGGGGGGTGATCAGGGGGTTAAACCTTTATTAGGGGGGGTTAGGGGGCTACACTGGACCTAAAACTAACTTTAGTGACACTTTTACAGTCACAAATGTCACTGATTGCAGTGATCAGTAAATAAATGGTCACCGCAATTAATGACACTGTGACTGGGGACTGGGGGGTGATCTGGGGGTTTCTGGGGGGGCCTGGGGGGGCGATTTGTGTGCCTATGTGTCCTGGTGTCAGTGTAGTGTTTTGTGCACTGACCTGATGTCTTCTCTTGTACGGCGCTCGGTATATGTGAGCGCCGCATGAGAGATGACATCACTTCCTCCTGCTTCCTCTGCCTGTGTTTACATTACACGGACAGAGGAAGCATTTTCATTCGCCAGGAGCGATCGCGGGGGGATGGCCGGAATCAAATGGCCGTCCCCTCATCTCGGATCGCTCCCCAACGAATACCGACCGCTCACTGTATAGGAGGGGGGTCCGATCGGACCCCCCAACTGTACAAAGGCAATCACGTACACTGTACGTGATTGTGCCTGTCGGTGCCATTCTGCCGACGTACATATACAGTGAGCGGTCGTTAAGTGGTTAAACATAAAGGCACACGTGTAATCAAACAACAGCAAACCATAAGCAAGAAATGAATACAAGAGAACACAACAAACCCCAAAACAACCTAATCTAACTATCTAACTAATATATACAAGTAAAGGGAACACACATACATAAACAAGGCAGGGACGAGAGACAAGGGGAGCAGAAGGCCAGATACTGGGAGCAGTCAGCAAGGGGGAGCTGGAAGCTGGTATCAGGGGACAGGTATCAGGGGACAGGTCTCAGGGGACAGGTCTCAGGGGACAGGGTACAAGGATCAGAGTCCAGGACAAGGCAGGGAACGGATCAGGTTCAGGTTCAGGTTCAGGTTCAGGCAACGGATCAGGTTCAGGTTCAGGTTCAGGCAACGGATCAGGTTCAGGTTCAGGTTCAGGCAGGGACCAGGCTTACAGAAGGAATTCTGGAGCACTGAGCCTCGTTAAGGGCGGGTTTATATAGTCCAGCAGACCCAGATCAGGTGTGCTTGATGGCTGGTAGAAAGTCTTGGTGAGGAGACACCCGCTGGTGGCCACCAGAACTACACCCACTGGTGCCGAATGCAACAGTGCCACCAGCAGGTGAGCCCAGTAATGACACCATTCCTGACAGTTCCTTTAAATAAAAGTGGGCTGCCATGCTCTTAAAATGCAGTCTGGACTGGCATGATTTCTTGGGATCGCATGCACCACTAGAGCTTAATCACCCCGGGTATCAAATTAACAATGATATCTCATGTTATATACAGTAATGCGCGTTTTTAGTTTTATAGTTTTGTTTCTGTTTTGGTTATTCTGACGCCAGGTATGAGAAGTTAATATTGTCAATGGGGAATGATAATATATTTCACATTATAATTTATGTATATCATTTATATCATGTAATTTGAGTTGTGAAAGATGTAAGATAATTTGAGAATAGTTACTAGGAACATCATTAGTTACATGTATGTGGTCTCTTGGACTGTACTAGGGATAGGAGGGGCCACTAGACATAAGCAATTTTTCACTTATTGAAATAATAATATATAATATAATCTTTTTGCAAGAGATTTATGATATGCCAGATGATACAGGTTGTTTCCTCAATGTTTTCTTATACATTCTTGCTACTCTTGTTATTGTTCTTATTCATGTGGTGTTAGCTTACTTCTACACACGCTAGTACAGTTACCTTGCAGTCAGTAAGAGTTGGATTCTAAAGGTAGATATGTATTTATATATAGTTCATGGTTTTGCACTAAGTATATACTTGGTAACAGGGGCGAGCTGGGGCGGGTGGCATGAATGCATTTGCCCCCTGGGCTGCTCTAATGTCCTGCACAAAGGCTGCTGAGCCGAGTGCGGCAGCTCGGGTGGACGGCCGGATTCAGTACTGCAAGCCAGCGATGAGTTCTGTGCTGACAGTCTGTGTTAGTTTAGCCCGGCCCCTTCCTCCTTCACACGAAGCTCTATCAGAGGCTGGGTGGATCTGCTCTTTCTTTCCCCGCCCACAGTCCAGGCAGCCCGTGTGTTGTCTGAGGAGGATGTGTGGGTGGGAAAGTTAAAACAGAGAACAAAAACTGCACTCCGAAGAGAGCGATTCCTCAAATGGGACTTTGAAGGGTGACTGTTAGAACCTCGCAAGAAATTGATAGAGGACAAAAAAAATATTTGTCATAGGGACTTGTTTTATTGAAAAAAGTTATTTATAAAAAAGTGAATCCCATTTCCATCATTACAAAATTTTTCAATCAAAATGAGGCTATTAAGAAAATCACCAAAAGATACTTGCATGTCCTCACCATGGACCCTGTTATCGGCCCCTGTGTAACCAAAAATCCCTCCTTTTAAAAGGGCCAGATCCCTGAAGGTCCTTTTGGTCTCCAGTGGGTTTAGGCCGACTGGCAAACGGTGCCCCTGCAAATATCCGGGGACATTTACATGCAGAGGATGTAGGTACTGCTGATATATGAACACCGCTCGAAACATAAAACTACCGAACGGGGATCGTTACGCCCCTAAACATTATGCCAATTGCCAGACTACAGCAGTGGTCTACCTTTTACTATGTGAATGCCATTGCTTTTACATAGGTAAGACCATTCAGCAATTTTGGCAGAGGGCATATCGCCACATCCTATCCATGAAAGCCTGTAACCCAGATCTACCCCTGGGAAGGCATGTTATGGATTTCCATAATGGACTCTTCCCCAGGATCTCATTTATAATCTTGGATAGACTGCATTCGGGCCAAAGAGGAGGCGACCTCAACAAAATGCTTTTGCTTTCTGAACAACGGTGGATATTCCATCAAAATGCCACCAAACCGCCAGGCCTGAATGGATCAATCTCCTATAGACCATTCCTGGAGGGCTTCTCATCTGGGGGTTCCGAATGGGAGCCTCCGGATTAAGCCCTTTTCATCTCCACTGGGATACCCATTCTCTACACATTATCGTTACCTGGTCAATTCAGGAATGCTTGTGATGGATAATGTGGGGTAATGTCCTTTATCCTTCTACAAAGGACTTACACTCATTTAGACAACCAACAAATTTTATTTTTTATTTTTTATATGCCGTAAGTGATCGGATGTGTGGTATATGATGAGAGATACTCCTCTTTTCCACACTCACCAATAGTTTTAGTCCTTTTAATTCTGTTTGTCCTTTTTAATATTCCTCGTATGTATTTTTCTGTGTATTTTTTTGTGTCAGAGAGTTTGTTTATTTATTTATTCTTTTGCGTGCTCAATATTACACATTTTTGATCATTCTTTCTTTGTAATGGGCTCCCAGTGATATACATAGATGTGACTAACATTTACACTGCCATCCTTCTTGCCCCAATCACGTGCAACAAATGATTTCTTTGTCCCCTATAGGCTGGACCGCGGTGGGCTCATAGCATGATTTTTTCCTCCTCCCCCCTCTCCCGGTTCTCTGGACTCACTCGGCGCAGGTAGGACCGGCTTGTGTTGTTCCAGCACTTCTGGTCTTTTCTCTTTGGCTGGGACACGTACGAGTGGTGTGGTGGATATTTTTAATATTTCATATCGTGGACTCTAAATAACCCACCATGCCCCCAACGGATATATATGTGGGTGGACTGGTAAAATCTGTTTATGAGTTTACAGAAATATATATTATCTGTGAGGGAGAGCCCCCCTCATATTGTTTTCAAAGGTCTGATTATCTCCTGTCAGTTGAGAACGCAAATTAGGTTTCAGGTGATACTTAAAATGTGTTGAATTATCCGTTTGTCTTGAAAGGGCCAGTACAGACAACAAGACTCCATCACAGCAGGGGCCCTTAGCATGCTAATGTGGGAAGTGGTTAAACTGTACATCAAAGGCTCACACCTTAGTTCTGAAGGCAGATCTGAATGTGCTAGGTGAAAATGGCTTGAGATTTCAACCAATCAGGTGGTCAGCTTGAAACCAATGAGACCACGGGGTTTTGGAGCCTGGTTGATGGGGGGGGTAGGCATAGGGGGTATAAAGGTCAGGTACACTCATGGCTAGGCCCTTGTGAATGATGACCTGATCTGAGCAGCATGGTGACATAGTATCTCTGTGTAATATCTTTTTCTCTCCCTCTCCCTCTCTCTCTCCCCCTCTCTCGCTCTCTCTCCCTCTCTCTCTCTCCCTCTCTCGCCCTCTTTCTCTGCCTCTCTCTCTCTGCCTCTCTCTCTCTGCCTGTCTACCTCTGCCTCTCTCTCTCTCTCCCATTTTTAAGAAGATTAATCTTACTTCCACATGTTTTAGAACTGGCCTCCTACATTAAGGACACTATTCACCTATTGCAGACTTTGGATAATATGGAAATTCCAAAGTCTGCGTTTTTGGTCTTGATCGATGTTGAATCTTTATACAACAGTATACCTCATGATCGAGGAATTGCTGTCATCGGTCATGTCCTTCAACAGAAAGCTACCACAGAATGGAAATTTAACAACTTCATACTATGTATGCTTGAGTTTATACTCAAGCATAATGTCTTCCTTTTTGGAACTCCCACTACCTCCAGGTACATGGGGTGGCTATGGGGACGTGCTGCGCACCCTCATATGCCAACCTGTACCTGGGGGAGTGGGAGAAGTCTTTTTTGTCTAATGATGATCTTACAGCATTTACACAGCACATCGTGTTGTGGCAACGCTACATTGACGATGTGCTAGTTAT